>JARQOC010000013.1:13461345-13846070 GCA_033576535.1 Allobates femoralis
CCTAGCGTCCAGTTTCGCTTCCCCAATATTACTACATCACCTACCTTTGCAGGGACCCTCTCGAGTAACTTCACAACATCGAGGGGCTACCACATCACCTGCCTTTGCAGGGATCCTATAAGTACATCAACAACATTATAGGGTTCAGAATCTTTGAACTTATCCTGCCATTGTTCCGCCAGTCCAAAATTGACCAATTCATGTGCTATGATATTTTATGGAGCCTCGGTCCAGCCGAGAACCTCCATAACAGTTTCCTTACGTTTTCTGAACATTTTGGTACTCTGCTAAAAGATCGAGAAATTTGGAAAAATGCCAAATAAGAAAATGTTACTAAAAAACAAAGGTGTTGTTTAAATACCCCACTGTGGGGTATCCTGCCGACTACGCCAATTAATGTCTTGCTAAATTTACCTGGATCGGGGCAGAGCCCGTAGTTACGTAGCGCTCACTGACTTATAAATTAGGCATGAATGATAACATTCTCTATAGCAAGATTAAATGTATTTGTTTACAAAGTAGCACATGAATTGTCATCAATTGAATACAGGCTTAATACCAATTATACCTAGACTTAATTATAGCGAATAAGCGTCAATACTTTACCACGTATTGTAGCTGCTTCACCTTCTTCATCGGGGAGGTCACAATCAGCGAGAAGGGATCAACACCACGGCTTGCTTCACAGAGTCGTGCGTCCACGTTGGCCTCTGGAAAGGTTTTCCTCTGACTCACTGAACGTAACCTCCTTCATTTATACAATTTTAGAATATCCATGATCACGCGCTGATGGCATGATCCAGGTTTCCTCATGACATGACCATCAGCCACAGGATATTCACGTTTTCCTTTGACTGTCTGTCGCCAAACATCCATCTGTTTTCCTGTCCCAGGATGTATGTCTCAAGACACCCAGCTAGTGTTCTCATCATAACAACATAATGTCAGAGAGTTCCCCCTTTTATATTTTAACATTGTACTGATACAATAATGGAATGATAAGACCTGTGGTCACTATTCTATTATTAAGATACCTATTCTATACACATACACACTCCATTCTCATCTCATGGGTATCACCATGGGTAAAAAACTGGATCCTGAAAGGATCAGGTGTTTGCTGAAAAACCTGATCTTGCCTGATTTGAAAGAAGCCTGAAGTGTGAAACCAGTTTTTGTCATCAGTCAGAAGCCGACCCTATCTCCTACACTAGAGCCCTATCAGCTGTGAAGTTAGGACACCAGGGGAGGAGTCCTGTGAAAATAATCTGCATATTCCCAGTGCATTCTGGGATAAGTAAAGAGTCTCCGCAAGCTCAAGGCACACCGGATTTAGGCTGTTGCAGTGGAAAGGATGACCTGGGAAATTTGACCCAGTCTTCACTGCTTTGTTATCGTATAAACATCAACACTTCTGTTCGGGTCTTCTACGCCATTGGCATAGGAGCACGAGCTACGCCTATTCTGAAAGTTCTGTACAGACAGAATTTTCAGAAGCAGTGTTGATCGCGCTCCTATCACAAATCTGACAGTTCAGTGCGTAGAAAACTTTCAGAATAGGTGTAGCTCGCGCTCCTATGCCAATGGCGTAGAAGAGGCACAGAAGTCCCCGCTCTGGCTGCAAAAGCCGACAGGACTTCAGTGTTTGTTTTACAAACTCTACTTTATTATAATCATGGTTTAAAAAAAAAACCCTTATAAAATATAAGGCTCTCCAATCAACATATACTTCATAAAAAACAACCCTGGAGTCAGGCCAAAATCAAATGCTATTGCTCTTTGTTTTTTAACATAACATACAATTGCCGTAATTAAGGCGATGCCACACTGGCACACAGGACAGGTGACCACATGATTGTTACACATTAATATACAAGTTAATAGTCACTGAGCTGCCTGACAGTATAAGGTAAAAACCAATACATTAGCCCCAACCTGGATGCTTAGCAGGCATGCATATAAAAATGCAAGACAAATGTTAGATCATGGGTCCCAAGTGTTACCTGTCTGTGGCCGCCCCCTACGCCTTTCGCAAAGGCTTCTTCACGGAGGGTTGTTTTTTATGAAGTATTTATTATAATCATGTAGCCTCTCACCAGGGCCCCATCATATACATGTTCACAAAAATTTTAATCACATTCCATAGGGCACAAGCTTTGTTTCTGAGGTATCACGAACATGAAATCACATACACTGGACAAAAATCTGCATCAACAAGCGCATCGTGCGCAGGACACCATTTTTGGTGTGTATTTTGTCAGAAGTTGCAGATTTTTGTCTACAGAAATCCGCACCTACATTTTACCGTGCGCACATAACCTCAAGGATTTGTTTGCAAAAAAGTGTCTTTATTGTGATGAAGACAAAGATCGGTGCCACAATGGGAACTAAAGCTCCCGTCACACACAGCGACGCAACAGTGATCCCGACAACGATAACGATCCTGTAGGGATCCCTGTTGCGTCACTTTGGGGACGCTGGTGAGATGTCAAACAGTCAGATCTCGCCAGCGACTCAGCATCGATCTGGAATGATACAGAGGTCGTTGGGAATCTGTCACTCTCGGGTGTAGTATTGAGATCGTTGGTCGTTGTCCCTTTCAAACACAGCGATACAGCGTCACACCGGGAGCGCAATGACCTAAAAATGACCCAGAGCACTTTGTAACGATCAGCGATCTCACAACAGGGCCTGATCGCTGCTAAGTGTCACACATAACGAGATTGTTAGCGAGATCGCTGTTACGTCACAAAACTTGTGACGTTACAACGATCTCTCTAACGATCTCGTTATGTGTGATGGGGGCTTAATGGTGCAAACTGCAGAAGTGCTGCTGATAACATGATACTGAGAGTGCTATTCCAATGTAATTGCACAATCTTTATTTATTTTAAACTTGACATTTAAATGTTTAAAATGTAAATTGGGCAATACAACAGACACTTTACTGCAGAGGTCTGAAAAAGAGAGCCATGGTAGAGTGGACTCAGAGTGGCAGTGTACACAGCTTCACAATGTATCTATAATATGGTGGGTCTGTAAGTATATACACCCAGTCCAATTGTTATCCCCAGGTTATGGCAATATAGGCTACTATACAAGTCCCTGATTTTGAATTTGGGTATTCTTTTTGCTGGAAGGTAGGGTGAGTTTTTGTATTTTTAGGAGTATACAGACCTCAAACAGTGTTATCAGTAGGTGTTGAAGTCCATATATGAAGCAGAGCCTAATAAACCTCCTAGACACTGATATTGTGGGTCTATTGATACATCCCTCTTAAGGTACTGTTACACGGCACGACGTTGAAACAATGTTGGCAAGGATTTCAAGGAGTGCGCTCATGAACAACATCGTTAGTGAGGTGTCACACCTATAGATATCGTTCACAACGCACCAACGATGTTGCAAGCAGGTATCGTTCGCCCTACCCAGCGAACGATACTTGTTCTATGTTGTGAATAGGCAAAATTGTAAAGGAGATCGTTATCGCGGTGTCACACAGAACGATAGAAGCAGATTGCATGAACGACATCGTCTGATTTGAAATCATGTTCTTCAACCTGTCAACTCCGATCCAATGATTTATCGTTGTCGTATCGTTCTTTTACATGCAACGACGGACTTACAATGTCGTTTCAACTTCGCTCAAACCGTGACATTTAAGCGATATCGTTAATGATATCGTAGCGTATAACTGGGCCTTTAGAGACGTCCTCCCTTGAAAAAGAACCGAAACGGACGTCGGGCAGTTGGGTCTGAAATAGGCGGTGGCACCCAGGCTTGCTCCAGAATGGTAAGTCAAGCTAAATACTTTTCACTGGTTTGTGTATAAAGGGCTGTTGTGGAGGGGAGATATGAACAAAGATTTGGGTTCCTTCCTCTAAGGGTACCGTTACACTCACAGATATCGCTGGGAGATCTCTAAAGATCACGGGAGTGCGCGCTCGCTAAGGATATCTGTTAGACATCGTTGGGGAGTTGTCACATGTGCAGATATCGTGCACGACTCCCCTGCGATGTTGTGAGCAGAGATCGTTCGCACAACCCAGCGATCGGTCCCTGTTCATTGTGGTCAATGGCCGAAATCTTCATCCACATCGTTATCGCGGTGTCACACACAAATACGCAGCAGGTTTTCTGATCGCAGATCGCTTGATTTAGCAACAAGTTCTCAAATCTGTGATCAGCGATCCAAAGATTTATTGCACCCATATCTCGGTTTTACATGCAACGACGTCCTAACTATGTTGTTTGAGCGATGCAAAACCCGTGACGTTTCAGCGATATCGCTCACGATATATCTGTGTGTAACGGTACCCTTAGAGGAATGTATCAATAGACCCACAGTATCTGTTTCTAGGAGGTTCAGTAGGCTCTGCTTCATATATGGACTTCAACACTTAGTGATAACACTGTTTGAGGCCTGTATACTCCTAAAAATACAAAAACTCCCCCTACCTACCATCAAAAAGAATACCCAAATTCAAAATCAGGGACTTGTATTGACCTATATTGCCATAACCTGGGGATAACAATTGGACTGGGCGTATATACTTACAGACCCACCATATTATAGATATATTGTGAAGCTGTGTACACTGGAACTCTCGAGTCCACTCTACCGTGGCTCTCTTTTACAGACCCCTGCAGTAAAGTGTCTGTTGTATTGTCCAATTTACATTTTAAACATTTAAATGTCAAGTTTAAAATAAATAAAGGTTGTGCAATTAACTTGGAATAGCACTCTCGTGTGAATTTTTCACAAGTATCGTCTCATATATAGAGTGTGGGGGTCCACATAGGACCTAATAATTAAAATCTTAGATTGGGGGAACCTAGAACCCCATTTACTATGAGACTGGGTACTATACTACGTTCTTTCCTACCTGTGAATTGTGTGTTTATGATAACATGATACTGTAGGGACAGATTGCTCTACTAGTAATCATTCTGTGCCATCATTCTTCTTCATCCTGTGTAAACATACCAGGAAACAAACGATGAACAATTTACTATTGTTGACTGCACTCATTCAAGGTACAATATATACAGTGCCTACAAGTAGTCTTCAACCCCCTGCTGATTTAGGTGGTTTGATAAGATGCAAATAAGTTAGAGCCTTCAAACTGCAAACGAGAGTAGGATTTATTAACAGAAGCATAAATCTTACAAACCAAAAAGTTATGTTGCTTAGTTGAATTTTTTTTAATCAGATAGTGTTTATTGAAATTTCCAACATAACATACATAAAAAAAAACATGCGGTCAAAGGAACTCTCAATTGAGGTGAAGCAGAACATCCTGAGGCTGAAAAAAAAAGAAAAAATCCATCAGAGAGATAGCAGACATGCTTGGAGTAGCAAAATCAACAGTTGGGTACATTCTGAGAAAAAAGGAATTGACTGGTGAGCTTGGGAACTGTAAAAGGCCTGGGCGTCCACGGATGACAACAGTGGTGGATGATCGCCGCATACTTTATTTGGTGAAGAAGAACCCGTTCACAACATCAACTGAAGTCCAGAACACTCTCAGTGAAGTAGGTGTATCTGTCTCTAAGTCAACAGTAAAGAGAAGACTCCATGACAGTAAATACAAAGGGTTCACATTTAGATGCAAACCATTCATCAATTCCAAAAATAGACAGGCCAGAGTTAAATTTGCTGAAAAACACCTCAAGAAGCCAGCTCAGTTCTGGAAAAGTATTCTATGGACAGATGAGACAAAAGTCAACCTGTACCAGAATGATGGGAAGAAAAAAGTTTGGAGAAGAAAGGGAACGGCACATGATCCAAGGCACACCACATCCTCTGTAAAACATGGTGGAGGCAACGTGATGGCATGGGCATGCATGGCTTTCAATGGCACTGGGTCACTTGTGTTTATTGATGACATAACAGCAGACAAGAGTAGCCGGATGAATGCTGAAGTGTACCGGGATATACTTTCAGCCCAGATTCAGCCAAATGCTGCAAAGTTGATTGGACGGCGCTTCATAGTACAGATGGACAATGACCCCAAGCATACAGCCAAAGCTACCCAGGAGTTCATGAGTGCAAAAAAGTGGAACATTCTGCAATGGCCAAGTCAATCACCAGATCTTAACCCAATTGAGCATGCATTTCACTTGCTCAAATCCAGACTTAAGACGGAAAGACCCACAAACAAGCAAGACCTGAAGGCTGCGGCTGTAAAGGCCTGGCAAAGCATTAAGAAGGAGGAAACCCAGCGTTTGGTGATGTCCATGGGTTCCAGACTTAAGGCAGTGATTGCCTCCAAAGGATTCGCAACAAAATATTGAAAATAAAAATATTTTGTTTGGGTTATGTTTATTTGTCCAATTACTTTTGACCTCCTAAAATGTGGAGTGTTTGTAAAGAAATGTGTACAATTCCTACATTTTCTATCAGATATTTTAGTTCAACCCTTCAAATTAAACGTTACAATCTGCACTTGAATTCTGTTGTAGAGGTTTCATTTCAAATCCAATGTGGTGGCATGCAGAGCCCAACTCGCGAAAATTGTGTCACTGTCCAAATATTTCTGGCCCTAACTGTATGCCTATAATATGCCCCCTCATCACACTCCCCCACCTTAGCATTCTGTCCTTTCCTTGCTGCGCCCTCACACTATCCTTTCATGCAGTCCCCTCTTTTCTACCCCTATGATGTCTCCTCGCATATTTGCTCAGTCACTCTCTTTATTATCTCCATATATGCAGACTGTGCCCCTTGCCCACCCCCGAGATATGACCCTGACATACACACATTTTTATAAAAAATACATACAATTATATATATGCACGCACACATTACACAGACCTGTACACATACAGTACGAAGACATGGAGAAAAGCACACATCATACACATACAGGCATGCACATACACATACAGGAAAACACACATACACATACAGGCATGCACATACACATACAGGCATAACCAAGAAAAAAAAGAAAATAAAGTAGTTAAAGAGATGCAAGATAATAGAGACACCAGATAATAGAGTAGATTTATTATATACTAAAGAGACATATAAAAACAATTAAAAACATAACATGATGACAATAAGCAACTGCAGAAGGAGCCCTCCTAGCATAAATATACAGTACTAATCACAGGACAATACAATAAAGCAGCAGCACTGATAAGTGGCAGAGCAGATAGTGCTCATAGAATTCTATGGAAAGTCAAGAGCGATAAATACAGGACTAGATTCCAGCACACAGATCTGGTATGGGGATCTTGTCCTGCCCATTTATTGTTTTATTTTGGTAATTTTTATAGTTCTGTCTTGACTTTCCATAGAATTCTATGAGCACTATCTGCTCTGCCACCTATCAGTGCTGCTGCTTTATTGTATTGTCCTGCGATTAGTCCCGTATATTTAAGCTAACAGGGCTCTGTTTCTGAAATTGCCTATTGGGCTATAGGGAGCGTCATCACATGTTTTTAGATGTTTTTCTATGTCTTTTGGGTATATAAAAAAGTTTAAGTTTTTTACAGACCTACTCTATTTTTTTGTGTGCATCTCTTTAAAGAGATCCTGTCACCCCCTTTGGACATTTTAAACTGTGCCCACCAGTTTACACATGATGTAAATGTGGTTCTAGTAACCCCTCCATGTGCCCAGACTGCCCCTCATACCTGAGAAAATAACTTTTATTCTGTCCAGCGCTGGCCTCCTGCTATTTAGTCCAGTTGGATTGTGTCCTTGCCGCCTTGAGTCCATTTCGTCACACAGTCTCCTTAGCAACACGTGCTACATTACCTGCACATCCACCTTTGGGACAACCCAGTGCACCTCTTTTTCCTCTAAGGGGAACCTGTGTCTGAGATGGCTCTTGAATCGTTTCTCAGGAAACTCCCATTCCTGAGAAATAAGATTCAAGATGTTGGCATGGACCAGGAAGCCGACTTCTTTTGCCGATTTTAGTCCAGCAAACATCTGGACCGAAGGAAGGACTTGTTCCTCATCTCACCACATAGTGCTCCGAACTGCCTCAATGAGTTCTCCCATATCTTCCGAGGAGAATAGGAATTTCCCCATTTCAGCCCACCTGAAGGACGAGGCTTCATCAGGTCTATCAGAATCTGAATCGAGATCTTCCTCAGAGTCTGACAGGGCCACTTGGAGCTTCCTCTTCTTAGGGGAGGGAGGACCAGTTATAGGAGCCGCAGGTGAGAGGGAGGCCAGTGAGGCTTGTATCTCCTGCTTCACCATGGACCTCAACTAATCCACTAGGGAAGGATGTTTAGCCCTAGCAATCCTGTACGTGCAACCCTGGCAGAGATTTTTATCCCAAACCGGGCATTTGTTGGACTTTCCACTGGCCTTCTTAGGGGCAGCCTTGTCTCCCTAGAAAAAACACAGTACAAGTGAGCCATCAGTAACAGCCTGCATATCAGGCATAGGGACCCCCCCATCCCACAGACTTACTGCGACTGGGGTAACACTGGGCTCTGCAGATACAGGGGAAGACATGTCAGCACAGCCACTGTACCTTACCGTGGTTCAGATGTCTTCAGCACAGCATTTGTGCCAAAAGTGTCAGTAAAAGTTCCCCACCTCCCTCACCGGGCCCTGGGCAGGCTGCCACACAGCATTGGCTTGCACTGCAAGCTGTCCCCGCCGAATCCCGCAACCAGAAACCAGAAGCTGCGCTCCCACCGGGGGAGCGCATAATCTGGAGGTCCCGCCCACCATCATCACTTCCGGGCCGCGCGGAATAGCGTGTGGAGGTCGCCGGCCGGGGTGCCCACAGCCTGCATCACACCAAGGGGTTCTGGAAGGCCATGGAAACGGTTCCGCTACCAAAGTGAGCAGGAGGAGCAAGGCCTGGCTGGAGCAAAAGCAAATGGTATACTGCAGTCGCCAGCCAACACAGCATAGGAAAAAATGAAAACCTCTCCATGCCCCATGGGGACAGGAAAGACACTGGCTAGTGGGAGGTGGGAGGGTCCTTTTAACCTCTCTTGTGCTTCCTGTCCCTATTAGGGTGTGGAGTGGTGACCTCCTATGCTATCGTGCAAGGTGACTAGAAAAACACAGTCTACGGCGCTTAGTTCCTTCCACCGTTGGCCGATGAAGAGTTATTTAATAAATTGTCTTTACCACAACCAGTCCTGTGGTTTATTGGTCCATATTTAAATGTAAAGTTCAAGAAGATGTAAAAGTTCTTACAGTAGGCCCTGTAGGCACGGTACGGTTGGCGGTTACTTAGTTGCAATTAAAACAAAATATATTTACATGGTTGCATAAAAGAAACAAAAACATTGTAAACCTGGTTAAACTTGTCCACTGCTCCTGCTAACAGTTCAACGTCACGAGAAAAATGCAGCACTCACCGATCCACCTGTAAAACTCTGTGCTTTTTATTTTCTTTTTAGCGGTAACAGAGGCTGTGTTCAGGGGGTGCAGGGGGGAGGAGTCTTCAACATCGGGCCGTTTCGCACTACAGTAGTGCTTCCACGGGTCACAACACTTTGTGGGCGTTATTCTCTATTTATACCCACCCATTTAACATTAACCCTTCATGTGATATATATTGCCTACCATAAGCAATATTACAATGTGGACATATATAGGAAAAACATTTAAACATTATTATACAATTTAAATACTGTGAAAAACACCAACCGTGACCATATTAGTGATTCTGCAGTGACATATGTAAAAAAGAGTATTAACCCTAATTACTCTGGCTCTAAACAATCTTCTCTGTCTATAAAAAAAAACGACAAATCATTCTTATCGTTTAGCCCCAGTGGCCCCTGGGCCCTCAGCTTCATAATCCAGTTAGCTTCCTGGAGGAGTAACAGGTTGTGTAAATTACCTCCCATTGGAGGCATCTCTATTCTTTCTAATCCCGCAGACCTCAATGTTTTTGGGTCACTATTATGTGCTAATCTTATATGTTCTATTCATCTCGGGGAACCCACACCTGTCTCTATTTATCTTCAATGCTCCCTGAATCTGATGAACAGATTCCTGATCGTCTTCCCCACGTTAAATCGTCCACCCCGGCTGCATATTGCATAAACAACATACTTAGTTTTACATGAGATAAATTGTCTAACTTCATGGACTGATTGACCGATTTTTAAAGAGTAACCAATCGTATGTTGAGTGCAAAAATGACAACTTCCACATTTAAAGTTCCCCTTTGGGTCTGTCTTTCCAACCATGTTTCGGCGGCATCATCCTTTTTCTTACTACCACGTCCCCAATGTTCTTAGGGTGGTTTCAAACTTGCGTTCACCTCCGTTTCGCATTGCGGCGGGCAAACGCAAGCCGACCGCAAGCACCGCCCATGCCCTATGTTTAACATGGGGACGCACGCTGTATGCGCTCGGCTGTGGATGGCTGTGCATACTCATTGCCCTCCATGTGTGATTTGTACGCATGCGGAAGCTTGCGTACAAATCATGCATTCTCTTCCGCACCATGAACGCAACATGTGTTATACTGTAAACTATAGCAGAAAAAGTGTCCTGTGGATTGGGAAGCACCGGAGCGTTCAGCAATATGCAGGGAGTGGACACTGCCAGGGCCGCAGCAACTATTGGACAAGCTGAGCCTTCTGCTCAGGCGGCAAGGAGGCAGGGGATCGGCAACTCTGCACATAGCGGCGGCTTCCTTCCTGCTGGCCGCCACCTGCCTCCACAACAAACAACAAGAAGGTATGTGCACACACCGGACCACTAGCACTAACCCCCCCCGCTCTTCAATCCCGCAGCCGGACTGGGACTGCTAGCATCCTACCCCCTCCCCCCCCCCCCCCCGTTGTTCGCCTCAGGCGCCGGGAAAGTTTAGTTCACCCCTGGACAGAGCAGCTGATGGAAGTGAAGGGGATGTAGTAATGCAGGGGAGAGAGGATGCAGGGCAGTATTTCATTGAATGCAATGAAAAAGATGAAGTGGAAGTCTTGGGCAATAAGAGCCTAGAAAGTAAAATCCTTTCATTGACAGAGAAGGAAATAAAAATACACTGGGCTATACAATCACTAACATCGTACATAGTGATAGAGTCCCGAGGTGGCTCAGAATTCAGAAGGATCCATCGCAGTATTTGGAGGACAGCAGTTTTGTGGCTGAACGGCGGCTGATTCAGCTGAGAAGGATCATAGAGAAGCCCTGAAGGAGCTGGAGAAAGCAAATGATGAACTTAGCTCAAGAATATCTGAGAGACAATGGAATGCCTTTTCCGATAAAATACAGAAAAGAACACTACCCATTCAAAATTAAATAAAACAAAGGAAACGGGATACATTTATTATCGAGATAAAAGGGACTATGATTCCGGCCAAATCTTCAATTGGTTAAAACAGTGTAAAAGAAAAAATCATATGTGAGAAAGAATAGCAAGAAGTTTGAGGGGGGAGTTAGTAGTAAAAAACAAAAAACGGAAAAGAGGTTACTTCACTACAGACTCTGAGTCTGGTGAGTCGGAGAAAGTAACAAGGAGTGCAAGAGCAGCTCAAGTTGGTAAAATCAGGAATCAGGGTATCCCTTTAGGAGGCACACAGGAGGGTCAGAGGAGACAGAAACACCAGGGGAAAACAAGTATCCTGGAGGGAGTAGAACAGCAACCCCCCCACCCAGATGCCACCCCGACTGGAGATTTTGTATACCATGATGATAACACTGTGGTTAATTTAATGATGATAGTTAGAGATGAGCAAGCACTAAAATGCTCGGGTGCTCGATGCTCTGGCTGAGCATCCCAAGATACTCGTGTACTCGGCCCTGAGCACCGAGCCCAATGTAAGTCAATTACGTGACAGCTCCGCCCACAGACTTCCGGCTATAAAACGAGTGTTTCTGGGAAAGGGGGGAGGGTGGGCTTTTTACAAATCGCCGCAGCATAAACACCTTGCTGTGCCCCCCAGAGGGATCCTAACAATCAATCTGCTCCCTGTGTGGTGCCAGCTCACTGTGTGCACTGAAGGGGGCTGTGTATTTGTGTTAGATTGCTAATTATTAGCGAGGAGTCGAGCATCTCGGCAGTATTCGGTGCTCGCCTAGCATCCAAGTACCAGGATACTCGTGCGAGTACCGAGTAGCGCAGAGCATACTCCTCATCCCTAATGATAGTCTGTCAGCAGATTTAATGTCTGTTTTGTCAAAAGGGCTTCATTTTTGTATACCGCAAGATTTTGATTTTTCCGAGTTTAGGGTAGACGTATTCAAATCCATAAGGAAATTACACCTCCATAAGCATTTTCAGTGTTACCAGAAACAAATGGTAATACTGGGAATGCTAAGAAACCAATGAGATTGGTCCCTTGGGTTTTAACCCCTTATGTTCAAATTTCGGTAGATATGGGGGATGATGTAACAGAACTATTAGATATCACTGGTAGTAATAAAGGTAATGTTAAATCACCAAGCTTTTCAAAAGATGCCGGACCTTTTTTTGGGGGGATTGAAATCTAACTTTTGTCCTCCAGTTACACCAGGTAACGTGATTGATTTGTTCCAAGAGCAGGTGGCAAGAGACGTGGAGGCGTTGATTTATGAGAAAACCCCATATAATCTTGAGATGCGTGAGTGCACTACAGCAATTAAAAGAGAGAACAGATATAGTAGTGCGAAAAGCGGATAAAGGGGGAAATGTGGTTTTGTTGAGGCATTAAGGCGATTATCAGATTCCAAAACATTTAAACCCCTGACTAGTGACCCAACAAATAAATTTAAAGACAAATTAAGATCATTATTGAAAAAAGCGGTAGATATGGGAGTGTTAACATTAAATGAAGCAGAGAGGCTCTACCCTGAATACCCATGTAAGCCACATTGGTATTACTTGCCAAAAATATATAAGTCATTAATAGCCACCCCCCCCCGTAGGCCAATCGTGTCAGGGTGGGTCTTGACGCAACCCCTGTCACGATTTCTTGATTGGCAGTTACGCCCTTTGATGAGAGAGATTCCATCTTTTGTGAGAGACACGGATGATTTTTTAAGAATCCTAAAAGGAGTGGAATGGCATCCATTTGGCTCAATTGACGTAGAGAGTTTATATACCAGGATCCCTTCAGGACCTTGCGGTGGTGGTGGTTCAAGAGGTACTGAGGTCTACCGACATGTCTGATCCTAAGATAGGTTTTATTGTAGAATCTCTAAAATTCGTGTTTGGCCATAATGCATTTAAGTTTGTTGAGCAGTGGTACCTCCAATGTGATGGTACCACAATGGGTCCCCCGATAGCATGTGCGTTATCAAACATATACCTAAGGATTCTGGAAAATAGATTTGTGTATGGGGCAAATAATTCATTCTTGAAAAACATCAAGCATTTTTTTCGTTATGTGGACGATGTGTTCGTGGTGTGGGACGGCTCAGTTAGGGAGTTTGAGGTCTTTGTCGAATACCTGAATACGCTAAATAACAATAACTTCTCAAAAGAAGTAAGTCTCTTGCTAAGGGCCCTTTCACATCAGCGGTAATTTCAAATCGCGGCAGATGCGGTGAAAAAAACCGCATCTGCCGCGATTACCGCATACCGGCTGCACTTGCGGCGTGGTTGCGGTAAACGCCATGCAAAGTATAGGCGGACTTGCGGCAGGTGCGGTTTTGCACTTGCGGCAGGTGCGGCCGCGAAAATAAACCGCAGTCAGCCGCGGTTTTTTTCGCGGCCGCACCTGCCGCAAGTGCAAAACCGCACTTGCCGCACCTGCCGCAAGTCCGCCTATACTTTGCATGGTGTTTACCGCAAGTGCAGCCAGTATGCGGTAATCGCGGCAGATGCGGTTTTTTCACCGCATCTGCCGCGATTTGAAATTACAGCTGATGTGAAAGGGCCCTAACAGTCCCGGTAACAGGCTGGGGCCTGACCTAGGTTACTACGTGTGGACCTATGCACTACAGGTGCCTCTGCTGGTCTATCTTGGTCAGTAGTGTCTACCACTGGTGTTGTTCGTGCACTATCCACTAGTCTACGTGTAGACCTTTGTAGCACAGGTATACGGGATTGTCGTCTTAGACTCACCATGGGACTGACAGGCTCACCAATAGTAGGGGGTTGGCTTTCGGTTTCTGCCACAGCTGGTGGCTCTTCAGGTCTTCCTGGAGGTGGTTCTCAAGTCTCTATTGGTCCAGGTATGGCTACTTAAGGAAATGTCAATACTGGGACCACAATGGCATCATTAATCTGAGTCCATGCTTTTGGGAAGTCTCCCAGAACGGTGTGAATCAGCTCTTCCTTAGCCGTTTGGGGTTGAGGTCTTTCTGGGGGTTTTTCCTTGCATTTCAGTTGTTCAGGGCATCTCTTTAGGTGGTCTCTTGAAACTGCCACTGAGGTTTCTCCTCCGTCCTTGCTAATCAGACAGATTTTAGCTAGTCAAAGTTTGAGAGCAGCAAGGTGTAGGGTTCTGCCTCCCAATGGTCAACCAGTTTGTTGGTCCGCCACTTCCTCTTAAGGACCTGCTCTCCTATTGTAGGGGTGCTGCAGGGGCATGCTTGTTGTAGGCTTTCTCTTGCTTCTCTCTAGGCTGCGACAGGTTTCTCTCAACGCATTACTGCAACTTAGCATACTTCGGCATGTACACAGAGCTATTTAGCGCTACGTAAATGCAGTGAAACGTAGCTCTTACGAAACTCAGCAAAAGCAATGGCTTTTGCTAAAATCCATTCACATATTCCGTCTTTTTTGCGGATGCGCTTTGCACTACACCTGCAAAAGAATGACCATGTCAATTGTTTGCGCTGTTTACTCACCTCACCACGCTCCCTCGCTCATCTCTTAATCCCGATGGCACAGGACCTGGATCAGGACCTTAAACACCACCATGTGACCAAGCAATGTCACCGGTCACATGGTAATGCGGGGCCTACAGCCCACGCTGCAGAGGGATCACTGATTGAGCGCAGCAAGGCAGGTATAAAGCGCAGAAAGAGAGCGCAAGCTGTTCACACACAGAACGCTGCGTTCTGTGAGGATTCATTCTTGGTGTAGTTTTGCACCAAATACAAATCCTCACAAATATGCTGTGTGTGAACGTAGCCTAACATTAAAATATAAACTAGCATACTGGCTAATGAATGGAATGGCGAGGCAATGTGAAAAGATAATGCAAGTGTGCTAATGCAAAAAATCAAGAATTCTGCTAATTGCACCTAGTGTCATAAAACACCCATACATGCAGTTCTACATCACAAGTGGAAGCACAAGGTTAGGACCCGATAAGATGAGAACACCCTGACATTGGTTATCGGGCCTCATGCTTTGGCTAGTGCGTCAGCTAAGGGTGGCTTCACACTGTGGTCAGGTCCGATCCGGGGCTGTCAGGGATGAACTCGACAGCCCCGGACTGGATCAGCACACAGAACTGGAGGGCTAATTTGCCCTCCAGTCCGGTGTACAGCCGCACGCAGCTGCCACCGCTGATAGGTCAGGACCGAGGCTACACGGTGCGATATCTTGGTGCTCACATAAATGAGCGGCTTATAAAGTATAAATACCATACAGCTAAATAGCTTTGTTTATTTATCTTTTATTTTATATAAATCAATGAATGATATTGATTAATATAATACTGCTTTGGCACCTAATGAATCCCCCCTTAATTCCCCACTCCGTCATTAGCAATTAAGGTGGGATATATTTACATTGCCTCTAATACAATCATAAGAAACTCTGTATATATAGAGCATAAATTAACTGAATTAACAAAACATTTTACTTTTTTATTAAACATCATAGTGTGGTAATACAACCTGTACATACATTATATACAGTAGACTGTGTATAGTAGATTCTGTTTTTGTTGAAATCAGTACGCAGTCTGGTATGCAGTTGTACACAATGTGTGATGTGATAATTATTATAACTAATGCTGGGTCTATGGACTGAAAAAACTACTTCTCATCATATACTGATTTTATAAACTGTAATAATTGTTATGCACATCGGAAATAAAGTTTTTGCACTTTTGATATTAATTGGGCAGTATGATCGTTTTTTCTCTCTTCTTCTTAACTTCCATGTGGTGGTACAGGTTTGTTTTGTTTTTGGGATGAGGTATGTGGGTGACAAGGTAGAAAATACGCTCTTCCACTATACTTATAATTTTCCTTATATATTTTTATATTATATATTTTTACAGTCCAAGTATAGAAAACAAATAGGCGGCACTCACCGTGTGTTCGTAGGTGCTTTCTTTATTGAAGAGGTGCGGGGAGGGGGTGCATGAAGGTACAGACGACAGGTCCTGTTTCGCGGTTTGCCCGCTTCTACAGGTCTAGAGACCTGTAGAAGCGGGCAAACCGCGAAACAGGACCTGTCGTCTGTACCTTCATGCACCCCCTCCCCGCACCTCTTCAATAAAGAAAGCACCTACGAACACACGGTGAGTGCCGCCTATTTGTTTTCTATACTTGGACTGTAAATGCTTGACTGGCTGATGCAGGCGTAGCACCACCAGGTGGTTGGGGATAAGACAGCGGTCTGTCTTTATGGAGAAATAAGAAAGACCAATAGCCCTGAAGGTGCCCGGTGCCCCTACCTTCCTATACACGTATTATATATTTTTACTAATGCTCTAGGTGAGAAACAATAAGTTTTTCCCTTAACCTAGCACCCAATAGATATATCTGCCTGCTGAAAAGAAGATACTGTTGTGTTGAGATGGATGAGAACTGAGAAGATAAGATGTCCTTGGATGCCTGTGCCAAGGAATACCAGGAGAAACCTGAGATGTCCTACATGCCAGGAGCCCAGAGATGGCACCGTGTCAAGAAGAAGGATGGACTAAGCAGGAGGAAGGATGAATTTAACAGAAGAACGAAGATCTAATCACTAACACTAGATTTAGATATATTAGCCTAACCCCACCTAACCCCCATCTAATCCCACCTTGTCCTGGCCAATTCACGCCTAGTCCCTAGAGTATAAAATGCTGTGTAACCGGAAATATAAGTCCGTTGCTGTGACCATTGCCATTGCTTAATAAAGCAACGAACATATTATAAGTTTGAACCAGATTCTCAGTCTGATTTACTCTTATCTGGTACCATATGTTCATAGTCTAATTTGGAGTGACTGGTGAAGGAGTGTATTGTCGCAACGACCCCGACATGGGTATCACAATTACTCACCACCCAGCCTTCTAATCCGTGCATGGATGGTGTCAATGCGCCCTGGACACTTGTATCTCATGTCCACCACCTTCTTTTGTATCTGCTGGGTGCGCTGCGCTCCACACCCAGTCTCCGCAGCAGGGCCCGCTTTACGTTACGCAGGATGACCTGCTTGTGGTTACGTCGTGGGTGGTGGTGGCGCTGATCACACCAATAATCCCAGGTGTCCAAGATGTTGATGAGGATCAACAGCTCAGGCTCACCCCATGTTGCAGCTCTATGTGCAGACGCCATTGTTACCTCGGCAGGGGAAGGGAAAGTACCTAGAAGGCAGGGCCCAACGTCAAACAAAGACATGACGTCATTGTGCAGGGTCATCACGCAGGGGACACTTGAGGGACTGCACGACGGCGCAACAGAGTAGTGTGCCTTTCAGGGACGCCGTCACGTTACGTCAAGACATCAAGAACGGGCAGCACGGTGGCTCAAGTGGTTAGCACTGTAGCCTTTGCAGCACTGGAGTCTTGAGGTCCTGGGTTCAATTCCCATCAAGGACACTAAAGACAACATCTGCAAGGAGTTTGTATGTTCTCCCTGTGTTTGCGTGGGTTTTCTCCGGGCACTCCGGTTTCCTCCCACATTGTAAAGACATACTGATAGGATGTTTAGATTGTGAGCTCCAAGAGAGACAGCATTACTCATGTATGTAAAGTGCTATGGAATTAATAGCGCTATATAAATGAATAAATTATTATTATTATTATTATTAAGAACGAACCGCAGGGTGACGTGCGTGCGTGGCAACTGGAGGACATACATGCGTGAGTATCTGATTTGGGGTGGACCTGTGGTTTGCCATTTGTGTAGGGTGCACATGTTGGTTGACACATTTCGGCAAGCAAGACTCACACTTGTATTGATAAACTTTCTTTGCAGTCCATGTTTGCATGGCCCAATGTACATTTTGCCCCTATCACGCATTTATTGAGGACGTACAAACATCACTCTGATGCAGTACTCCATGACGCTGGTACTTTACCTTTCCATACACTTGTGAAGATGATGAGTCTGGTGAAGAACGCATAGATCATCAAATATGGTGCCTTTGCCATTGACAGCCAATGGGAACGCAGGAGCTGCCACCAATTGCGCCAGATGGGGCGCGGCAAATAGAACGCTCAGGCACACCTCTGGAATTGCTTCCAGATTGTCTGAGCTCGCTTTCTACATCCCTATCACCCTGTCACACGCCACGATGCGCAGAAATTGCATGGTGGAAATTGCCTGATTTCTCAGCAGAGCAGGGAGATAAAGCGACGCTCCACCGGCGATTTGACGCCGTAAAATCTCTCTGTCTCACGCCACTAGGAAACCACATCGCCGAAATACACAAATTTCCAGCCATATGGCGGCGATATTGCTATGTCTAACGGTACCTTAACAGTCATGGCAGCATGTTTAGGCCATGCTGCTCAATAGCAACATGCAACCTAGCACTGTTGTGCGGAAAAATGGCTGCACCACAGCTTTCATGACTAAATCAATGTGACACTGACCTGTTGGTGCTCCTTTAATGCAGACTAGAAGGGTCCAGCTGCCGTACATTATGCCACCACACCATATTCCTGGGTATAGGACCTGTGTGATGTTTCCTAAGTTGTTCATTGACCTCATGCCTTCATTCTCAAAGGCTATCATGGAGCACAGCGAGATGGCAAAGACGCCATAGTGATAGGGAATTTAGATTGTGAGCCAAAATGGGGACAATAAAGATGATGTTTATAAAGAGCTGTGGAAATTAATGCCGCATATTGCTGGTGCTACTGTGAGCAGCCGGCATGGCCTAAACATGCTACTATGGCTGCAGCGTCTCCAGCCTTGTCTCCCATCGAGCACATCAGAGACGTCATTGGTCGGTGATTACACAGGAGCGGTCAGCAGTGGATTTTACTCATTTTTGTGCCCAACGGCATTCACGACAGAACATTCCTCAAATAACCCTTAATAACCTCATTGATAGCAGCCAAGGTGTGTAAGTGCAGGCATTTCTGGGCGATACTCAGACTTTTCCATTTTCATCTTATATTTTCAATATTGAAGAGACCATATAGAAAATATGAGATTATAGTAGAATAGTGGAAATGGAGGCTTGTTCCACACATTGCATGTTATCATACTGAACCAGCGCATGTGTAGAGCCCCCATAAACATTACACTAATGTCACCAGAACCAGCCAATGGCAAGATTGCAGACAGACTAATGTATATGGCGGGTCCAGTTTTGGACTGACGATTGTTTTGTTCCCATAGTGATAAATCACAGCCGAGCTGAGGACTCCGGTGTATGGAGGAATCGGGAGTGAACACTCAGCCAATCCATAGTGTATAGGGGCTTACCTACAGGGGACATCTAAGAGCAAAGGGTTTAATCACGAGTATCACTGCCGGAACGTTACAAACCTGAAGTGTAAAGACGCCGGGTGTTCTGTTTTCCTATAGGGTCATTGGTATAATTTGGTCATTACAAGAAATCACTTTGTACTAAGCAGTAACAATTTTATGTGTCATACATAGGCATGTAAATTGTAGAAAAACATTAATATTATTATTGTAATATGAAATAGTCCTGTAAAATTCCTGTTGATTAGAGGGGAACCAGGTCCTGAGCCTTCACCAGCTGCACAGGCCACACGGCAGAAGCTCCCGCACAGCGCTGTACACACCTATAGTCTTTGTATTGGGTTTATACACATGTATGTACTCATGCATCAGTTCAGCAAGACTCACAATGGAACGTTGTACGTACAATGACACTATTACAATGGTTTCTGTCTCACGGAAGTGCGCTCGTGGACAACATCGTTAGTGAGGTGTCACACGTGTAGATATCGTTCACGACGCACCAACGATGTTGCGAGCAGCAATCGTTCTCACAACCCAGTGAACGATACTTGTCAATGTTGTGAATAGGCGAAATCATAAAGGAGATCGTTATGGCGGTGTCACATGAACGATGCAATAGATTGAATGAACGACATCGTCTGATTTGAGAACATGTTCATAACGGCGATCCAACGATTTATCGTTGTCGTATTGTGGTGTTACACGCAACAACGGACTTACGATGTCATTTCAACGACGCTCAACCCGTGATGTAGGAGCAATATCGTGCCGTGTAACGGTACCGCACATTCTCAACATGAACATTACTTCTCCATTAAGTGAACTGTCTGATAATGCATTAAACTCAAAAGCATTTCCCTCATTCTGCAGATCAACATGGCTTCTCTCCTGTGTGAATTCTCTCATGTGTAACAAGAGTTGATTTCCAAGTAAAACATTGCCCACATTCTGCACATGAATATGGCTTCACTCCTGTGTGAATTCTCTCATGTGCAAAAAGATTTGAATTCGAAGTAAAACATTTCCCACATTCTAAACATGAATATGGCTTCTCTCCTGTGTGAATTCTCTCATGTTTAACAAGCAGTGCTTTCTGAGTAAAACGTTTCCCACATTCTGCACATGAACATGGCTTCTCTCCTGTGTGAATTTTCTCATGTGTAACAAGAGTTGATTTAGAACGAAAACATTTCCCACATTCTGAACATGAATATGGCTTCTCTCCTGTGTGAATTCTCTCATGTTTAACAAGTTGTGATTTAACTGTAAAACATTTCCCACATTCTGAACATGAATATGGCTTCTCTCCTGTGTGAATTCTCTCATGTCTATCAAGATGTGATTTAGAAGTAAAACCTTTCCCACATTCTGAACATGAATAAGGCTTCTCTCCTGTGTGAATTCTCACATGTTTAACAAGAGCTGATTGACCAGTAAAACATTTCCCACATTCTGAACATGAATATGGCCTATCTCCTGTGTGAACTCTCTTATGATTAACAAGAGATGATTTAGTAGCAAAACATTTCCCACATTCTGCACATGAATATGGCTTCTCTCCAGTGTGACTTCTCTCATGTGCAAAAAGATTTGAATTCGAAGTAAAACATTTGCCACATTCTGAACATGAATATGGCTTCTCCCCTGTGTGAATCCTCTCATGTTTAACAAGCTGTGCTTTCTGAGTAAAACGTTTCCCACATTCTGCACATGAATATGGCCTCTCTCCTGTGTGAATTCTCTCATGGCTAAAAAGAGCTGATTTACAACCAAAACATTTCCCACATTCTGAACATGAATATGGCTTCTCTCCTGTGTGAACTCTCTCATGTATAACAAGACCTGATTTGTTAAAACATTTCCCACATTCTGAACATGTATGTGGCTTATTCCTTGTAGTTCTTTGATCCAGCACATTTTTTCTGTGATTTCTATTTTGCTTTATAGTCTGTGATGAGTTTTGGGATAATTCTTCATTACAGGGATCAGATGACAGATCTTTGCTGTGAGGTGCTGATCGTATATCGGAGATGACGACATGCTCTTCATATGCATCTTGTGAGATACTACAACCATCTGCATTAAAATATGAAGATATCATATGTCTTTCAGAGATTATGATACAGTCATCTGCCAAGAATAAAACAGTTATTTTTTTTAGGAATAATTAAACCTTAAAAATTGTATGTATATAAATATAGCGTATTTTTCGCTTTATAAGATGCACCAACAAATTTGGTGAAGGAAAATAGAAAAAAATAATTTTTAATGCTAAATGGGGTCCGTGTTATATTAATAATAATAATAATAATAATATAAACACTTATAATAAGTGTTGTCCGTCTAACCAATCATATAGGGTGTATGTCCCTCATAGCCCCCTCATTCTAGTATATTGTCCCTCACCTGGGATATAGCCCCCATCCTAAAATTAGCCCCCTTAATCTGGATATGGCCCTCTTATATTGGATATAGCCCCCTTGTGCTGGCACACGTCCCCCATTAATGTCACATGTCCCCTATTGATGGTACACATATCCCCTATGCTGGCACACGTCCCCCAGTGCTGGCACACAACCCCTATTGTGCCATCAATAGGGGACGTGTGCCATCAAAGGGGGACATGTCCCCCATTGATGGCACTCGTCCACCAGTGCTGACGCACGCCGCCTATTGATGGCACGCATCCCCCAGTGCCAGCACATCTTCCCTATTGATGGCACACATCCCCCAGTGCTGGCACACATCCCTTAGTGTAAGGGCTCCCTCATAGCCCTCCATATAGAATAAGGGCTCCCTAACAGCCCTCTATATAGTATAATGGGCTCCACCATAGCCATCCATATAGTACAAGGGCTCCCTCATAGGCCTCCATATAGTATAAGGGCTCCCTCATAGCATTCCATATAGTATAATGGGCTCCCCCATAGACCTCTATATAGTATAATGGGCTCCCTCATAGCCCTCCATATAGTATAAGGGTTCCCTCATAGTCATCCATATAGTATAAGGGCTCCCTAATAGCCCTCCATATAGTATAAGGGCTCCTTCATAGCCCTCCATATAGTATAATGGGCTCCCTAATAGCCCTCCATATAGTATAAGGGCTCCCTAATAGTCTTCCATATAGTATAATGGGCTCCCCCATAGCCCTCCATATAGTATAATGGGCTCCCTCATAGCCCTCCATATAGTACAAGGGCCCCCTCATAGCCCTCCATATAGTATAATGGGCTCCCTAATAGCCCTCCATCTATTATAATCTATTATAATAAAACCCTAAGGCTACTTACGTCAGGATGCAACGGTATGGTACGTCACATCCTGGCTGAAGTAGCCTCTACACCCACTGTGGGTGTTCTAATATGGCCACTCACACTCTCACATCATCACACTCCATCACACTCCATCACACTCCATCACATCATCAAACATCCCATCACACTCCATCACACTCCGCTATACTTACCACCGTCCCTGCGTCTTCCATACCACCTGGCCCCTGAGTCCTCCGTTCTGCCGACATGTCGCCGCCCCCCCTGGAGGACTGGATCCAATATGGCGTCCGGGAAGTCTCACGAGAGTTCCCGGACGCCATATTGGATCCAATCCTCCGGGGGCGGCGACATATCAGCAGAACGGAGGACTCAGGAGCCAGACGGCAGGGAAGACGCAAGGACGGTGGTAAGTATAGCTGTGTGTGTGTGTTGGTGTGTGTGCCCGTCCGCTCGCCGCTGA
The DNA here is from genome assembly GCA_033576535.1 of Allobates femoralis. Taxonomy (NCBI): domain Eukaryota; kingdom Metazoa; phylum Chordata; class Amphibia; order Anura; family Aromobatidae; genus Allobates; species Allobates femoralis. Next base: position 13,484,566 of record JARQOC010000013.1, read on the forward strand.
CCACTCTGCCCTGCGCTGACCACACTGCCCACACAGCGCTGCTGCGCTGACCACTCTGCCCACACAGCGCTGCTGCGCTGACCACTCTGCCCACACAGCGCTGCTGCGCTGACCACTCTGCCCACACAGCGCTGCTGCGCTGACCACTCTGCCCACACAGCGCTGCTGCGCTGACCACTCTGCCCACACAGCGCTGCTGCGCTGACCACTCTGCCCACACAGCGCTGCTGCGCTGACCACACTCTGCCCACACAGCGCTGCTGCGCTGACCACTCTGCCCACACAGCGCTGCTGCGCTGACCACTCTGCCCACACAGCGCTGCTGCGCTGACCACTCTGCCCACCACACTCATTGCTAACCACTGAGCCACTACACAGTGCTAACCACTGAGCCACCGCACAGTGCTAACCACTGAGCCACCGCGCAGTGCTAACCACTGAGCCACCGCGCAGTGCTAACCACTGAGCCACCGCGCAGTGCTAACCACTGAGCCACCGCGCAGTGCTAACCACTGAGCCACCGCGCAGTGCTAACCACTGAGCCACCGCGCAGTGCTAACCACTGAGCCACCGCGCAGCGCTAACCACTGAGCCACCGTATACTCTGCTAACCACTGAGCCCCTGTATACTGTAACCACTGAGCTGCCTTACAGTGCTACATCCTCCCTCACCCCGCCGCTTTGTCCTCCATCCTCCTCCCCCCGCCGCTCTGTGCTCTGTCCTCCCCCTGCTGCTCTGTCCTCCCTCTTCCTGTGCCGCTCCATCCTCCTCCACCCCACCGCTTCCTCCTCCTTGCTTTATCCTCCTCCCCCCCGCCACTCCATCCTCCCCCTGCCTGTGCTGCTCTGTCCTCCCCCACCCCTGCCGCTCTGTCCTCCCCCTGCCGCTCTGTCCTTCCTCTGCTGCTCTCTTCTCCCCCTGCCTGTGCCGCTCCATCCTCCCCCACCACTTCCTGCTCCTTTCTTTGTCCTCCTCACCTCCGCCACTCCATCCTCCGTCCTCCCCCTGCCTATGCTGCTCCGTCCTCCCCCACCACGCCGCTTCATCCTACATCCTCCTCCCTCCCGCCGCTCTGTGCTTTGTCCTCCCCCTGCCGCTCCGTCCTCCCCACTGCCTGTGCCACTCCATCCTCCCCCACCCCACCGCTTCCTCCTCTTTCCTTTGTCCTTCTCACCTCCGCCACTCTATCCTCCGTTTTCCCCCTGCCTGTGCTGCTCCGTTCTCCCCCACCCTGCCGCTTCATCCTGTCCTCCACACCCCCCCCCCGCTGCTCTGTGCTTCATCCTCCCCCTGCCGCTCCGTCCTCCCCCTGCCTGTGCCACTCCATCCTCCCCCACCCCACCGCTTCCTCCTCCTTCCTTTGTCCTCCTTCCCTCTGCCACTCCATCCTCTGTCCTCCCCTACCTGTGCTGTTCCATCCTCCCCCACTCCTCCGCTTCGTCCTCCATCCTCCCCCTGGCGCTCCTTCCTCCCCCTGCCTGTGCTGCTACATCCTTCCACACCCCGCCGCTACCTCCTCTGTCCTCCATCCTTCTCCCCCCTGCTGCTCTGTCCTCCCTCTTCCCCCCCTGCCACGCCGTCCTTTCCCAGCCGCTCCTTCTTCAAAGTTCCTCCCAATTCAGCCCTCACCACCTTCCCCATGCAATCTCTATTTCTATATTCTAGAATACCCGATGTGTTAGAATCGGGCCACCATCTAGTATAGTATAATGGGCTCCCCCATTGCCCTCCATATAGTATAAGGGCTCCTTCATAGCCCTCCATATAGTATAAGAGCTCCCTCATAGCCCTCCATATAGTATAATGGGCTCCCTCATAGCCCTCCATATAGTATAATGGGCTCCCTCATAGCCCTCCATATAGTATAATGGGCTCCCTCATAGCCCTCCATATAGTATAATGGGCTCCCTCAAAGTCCTCCATATATAAGGGCTCTCACATAGCCCTCCATATAATATAAGGATTCCCTCATAGCCCTCCATATAGTATAAGAGCACCCTCATAACCCTCCATATAGTATAAGGCTCCCTCATAGCCCTCAATATAGAATAAGGGCTCCTTCATAGCCCTCCATATAGTATAAGGCTCCCTCATAGCACTGGGGTCCTGAGGTCCTGGGTTCAATTTCCACCAAGGACAACATCTGCAAGGAGTTTGTATGTTCTCCCCGTGTTTGCGTGGGTTTCCTTCATGCACTCCGGTTTCCTCCCACGTTGTAAAGACATACTGATAGGATGTTTAGATTGTGAGCTCCATAAGAGACAGCATTACTGATGTATGTAAAGTGCTGTGGAATTAATAGCGCTATATAAATGAATAAATATTATTATTGTATTATTATAATAGTCCTCCATATAGCATAAGGGCTCCCTCATAGCCAACCATATAGTATAAGGGCTCCGTCATAGCCCTCCATATAGTATAAGGCTCCCCCTCATAGCCCTCCATTTAGTATAATGGGCTCCCTCATAGCCTCCATATAGTATATGGACTCCCTCATAGCCCTCCATATAGTATAATGGAATCCCTCATAACCCTCCATATAGTATAAGGCTCTCTCATAGTCCTCCATATAGTATAATAGACCCCCCTTAATCCTCCATATAGTATAGTGGACGCCCTTAATCCTCCATATTAGTATAATGGACCTCTCCTTAATCCTCCATATAGTATAATGGATCCCCTTAATCCTCCATATAGTATAATGGACCCCCTTAATAATCCATATTCACACAATGTGACTCCAGGTCATCACTTCTGTGAAATCATCTTTCCGGTTATGAAGCGACTGATTGTGAGGCTGGAAACACACTAGCGTGATACTCGCATTGCACTCGGACCAGTGTTGCCCTATCAGGCAGGGCACACTGGTGCGAGTCCCACGCACTGAACTCACATTGCGAGTTGAAAGCGAGTGCAATCGCAGCATGCTGCATCTGCATGCGACTTTCACGTGCGAGAGGCCAATAGAAGTCTATGGGTGCAAGAAAAACTCGCACCCATACACCACAAGGTGCGATACTCGCACCAGTGTTTTCATTTCCCCAGCTGTGTCGCTTACAGTATCTGCCGCCACTATGTTAATATAAATGCGGGAGCTGTCCCTGCTGTGTGGTGCTGAACGGTGGACAGCTCCAGGTGCTGAACTCGAGACAGGGCTTCAGCACCTAGAGTATTCAGCACCACGCAGCAGGAACAGCTCCCGCATTTATATTAACATAGCGGCGGCAGATAGTGTAAGTGATGAGCTTACAGTACCTTGGAGAGTTCCCTGAGAGGAGATGCTGGGTCTATAGGATACGCAAATTGCGTACAGCACCTCAGACAGCTCCCTGTCAGGAGACTGTACCAATGTACTGTACGCAAATTGCGTACCGACCCGTCGCCGGCTTTTAAGTGATTTTATACACCCGACAATTACCGCCTGTCATTTTACAGATGAATTAACCCCTGCACACACATGGTGTGATGACACCGTGTGTCCAGGGAATGAGGACACTCTGTACTCACATGGTGCCACCACACCAGCATCATATTAACCCTTTGAACACCGGGTTATGTGCCGTATCGGCAGCCTCGGCGCAGACATGCCGTGCAGAGGATGCTGATGGGGTTAATAGCCACAGACCCCGGTATTCATTAAATTTAACTATTCTTCACTGTTTTAGCTAAACGTCTTGTACCGCTACTGTCACAGTGGTGCAAGATGATTATTTACTGTACCGTCACAGCGGGAAATTCAAACTCCGTGGCTTTGACAGCCGCAAAGTTTAAATTACCTGACAAATGCTGTCCGCGCGGTCCTTCAGGACCATGAACAGCATCACAATCGACACGCACCACCCACGCACTCACACCTCACTCTTGCAGCACACTCACATGAATACAGGCAGGCACACTCGCACCACATACACCTAAAAACACACATTTCACTCACATCACTGTTGTGCATCAAACACGCTTCGTGTTTGATACACGACAGTGTGCCTTCAGCCTGAATCAATGTCACCCAGCTGCAGGACCGCTACAACCCAGCAGCAGGACCGCTACAACAAAGCCGCAGGACAGCTACAACAAAGCCGCAGGACCGCTACAACCCAGCCGCAGGACCGCTACAACCCAGCCGAAGGACCGCTATCCTGCAAGGAGGAACAGGAGGAGCAGTGCCAGAGTCCAGAATAATTACATTCAGCACCACGCTCCGTGTTTGATGCACGACAGTGTGCCTTCAGCCTGAATCAATGTCATTCAGCTGCAGAACCGCTACAACAAAGCCGCAGGACCGCTACAACCCAGCCGGAGGACCGCTACAACAAAGCCACAGGACCGCTACAACACAGCCGCAGGACCGCTACAACCCAGCCGCAGGACCGCTACAACCCAGCTGCAGGAACGCTACAACAAAGCCGCAGGAACGCTACAACAAAACCGCAGGACAACTACAACAAAGCCGCAGGACCGCTACAACCCAGCCACAGGACCGCTATCTTCTCCTTTGTGCAAGGAGGAACAGGAGGAGCAGTGCCAGAGCCCAGAATAATCACATTCAGCACCACGCTCTGTGTTTGATGCACGACAGTGTGCCTTCAGCCTGAATCAATGTCACCCAGCTGCAGGACCGCTACAACAAAGCCCCAGGACCACAACAACCCAGCCGCAGGACCGCTACAACCCAGCCGCAGGACCGCTACAACCCAGCCGCAGGACCGCTACCTTCTCCTTTGTGCAAGGAGGAACAGTGCCAGAGCCCAGAATAATCACATAATCACCACTAACATCCATGTGTCTGCTCAAAATGTAATAAAAACACCCCATGAGGGCGACGTCCACGAGTGGGTGCTGTGCTTATAGTGACACCAATATCGGTAGATGGTACATTGGTGCCCGATGCTCTTCACAGATGAGAGCAGGTTCACACTGAGCACATGTGACAGACATGACCAAGTCTGGAGACGCCGCAGAGAACGTTCTACTGCTGTAACATCCTCCAGCATGACTGGCAGTGGTCAGAAATGGTGTGTGGAGGCATTTCTTTGGAGGCTGCACAGCCTCCATGTGCTAGAGAGACTGTCATTAGGTAACGGGATGACCCATTGTGAGGCCAATCTGCAGGTGTCCCAGGCTCCTTCTGGGCACTGCTCCTCCTGTTTTTCCTTACAGAAAAGAGAGGTAGCAGTCCTGCTGCTGAGTTATTGCCCTTGTACGGTCCTCCAAGTCTCCTGGTACCCGATTCCCTTGATCTGGTATCTGATCTGCCTTTCGATGATTGGACAGTTTCATAGAGCAGAAAAAGTAACACCCCTACACCCTCCCGAAGGAATCTCTGGTAATGCCCCTATAGTTGATGGTGAAATTTGCATATTGGGCTCCTACAATTCAATAGCCCAAATCTCTGCAACACAGAGGAGACAACAAAACCTGGAATCAGATACTCTATAATAATGGAGAAAGCGTTATGTATTATGTATAACATTGTGTAACTAATAAGAAAGCTGATTCATGATTGTAATGTTCAACAAATTTACTTTTTTGTTTTAATAAAAACATATTTAACAAAAAAAAACTACAATCAGTCGCTTTTTAGTGATATAAACAGTTTACACTAAAAAATATTATGAAGGTTCCTGTGTAATTGGTGCAGGTGGGTAAATATCCAGGGCCTGAGACCCCCCCAACTGATTAATAGACTGCTGAGAAGTGCAGTGCAGCTTGTGAGGTCGGAGCACAGAACAGGGAACGGGTTACATAGAAGATACAAAATCCAACACATCATTGTACCAAGCGGAGAATAAGTCACTGTAGAGGCCACTACTCACCTGGGCGGTGATCTGTAGGGATCTCCTCTGTCCTCCGCTCATCACCCCTCACATAGGTCTCTGGAGGATTAATATGGGGCAGATCTTCACCCTGAAACAAAGATTGTAAAAGTCACAGACAGATGGAGAAGTCCCATCTGTGATCAGCTGTAATCTGCCATCTCCACCCATCTCATTACACAAGTATAACACATCTAATAGTGGGGGAGAAAACAAGACTGAGACAAGATCTTCACAGCCGTCTACACATCATAGGGAGATCTCATCACACCTTCTCTCCATCTACCGGATTAAAATACTGGTGTTCAGAGTGAAATTAGTGGATCAGAGTTGAATCTCTATAAAAAAAAAAGTGGATTTATACCACCAAATTGCTCTAGTCATATAATGGCGTTTATAGAAAGGGTAAATAGAGATGTAGAAAAATTAAAAACAAAAATGCGAGGTAAATTTAGAAAACCCAATATAACAAGTGACGAGGCTGAAGCTTTAGAGGCCCTTGTCCATGATGGCGACATTATAATTAAGAGTGCTGATCAAGGGGGTGCTGTCGTCATCATGGACAGGGACTCATATGTCAAGGAATTGAAAGGCCAAGTTTTGGATGAAAAACTCTATAAAAAACTGTCAGGAGATCCAACATTTAATATCAGGAGAGAGTTAAAGGCTATTTTGGAACAGGCATTGACTAAAAAACTGATTGATCAGAACATTTTTGATTTTTTGATTGCGGATTTTCCCGTTTCACCTACTATCTATACATTGCCGAAGATCCACGAATCATTAAGGGATCCCCCGGGACGACCCATTGTGGCCGGCACGGAATCTGTGCTGAGCCACATAGGTATCTTCTTGGATAAAATCCTTAATCCCATAGCTGTAAAATTTAACTCCTATGTACTGGATACAACTGACTTTTTGACTAAGATCTCTATGATTAAACTGGAGGGTGACTGTATTTTGGCCCTTTTGATGTGATAAGTCTATACACGTCTATAGAACATGAATATGGCGTCAATTGCGTAAAGAAAAAGTTAGATGAATCTGATTTTTTAATTGATGCAAAAACCCTTGTTATTGATCTTTTGAATTTAGTACTACCTTTCTTATTGATCTTTTGAATTTAGTACTACCCTTATTATTGATCTTTTGAATTTAGTACTTAAGAAAAACGGTTTCCAGTTTGGCAATACTTTTTATGAGCAATGTCGAGGTACAGCAATGGGGGCCAATATAGCCCCTGCATATGCCACTAGTGCCATGGTGGTCCTTGAGGAGGATGTCGTCTCTGTTTCCCACCACTTCCTCAATGTGAGGGGGTGGTGGCGTTACATAGACGACATCTTCCTCATATGGACAGGTACTGAGGAAAAGTTGAAAGAATTTTTGTTGTTTCTCAATGAGATAAATACTACCATCGAATTTACCCTGACTTACTCAGCAACCAGTATACAGTTTTTGGACGTAATGGTTGAAAGGGAGGCAGACACTCTGATCACTAGTATCTATTTAAAAGAAACGGATAGGAATAACTTGTTATTGTATTCCAGTCCTAGGTCAACTGTCGATGCTATACCCTTTAGCCAATTTTTGCGGGCAAAGAGAATAGAAAGTAGAGAGGAACATTTGGAATTGACTCTGGAGGAGATATCTGACAAATTTAAACGTTTCCACGATGTTTTGCTCCCGCTGCCAGCAGGCTGGTCTCCAAGGTAAACTGCGGGTATCTAGGCAGCGCGCGCTGCCTAGATACCCAATGTATACCTTAGTTACCAGCCTCCTCCGCTCACCGGCTGGTATCTAAGGTATACAGCGGGTAACTACCGTGTTTTCCCGAAAGTAAGACAGGGTCTTACATTCTTTTTGTGGCCAAAAGTGGCCCCCTGTCTTACTTTCGGGGGGGCCTTACATTGGAGGCCCCACCATCCATCCATCCATCCACACACTGCAGCCATCCATCCACACATTCCCACACATACAGACAGACACATGCATACACATATATACACATATATACACACCATACACACCACACACACACACACACACACACACACATAGCACCGCTTCTTACCGGGTCCGGTGTGGGGTCCCCGATGGTCCTGTGCCGTCCTCTGTGCTCCGGTCCGGTCCCCGAGATGATCCGCTGCCGTCCACCGTGTTCCGGTGCCGTTTGCACCGGTATTGCCGGTCCTAGGCTCCATGGTCCCTGTTCTTCCGGAGTTTAGGCCGCAGCTCCGCCCAGGTCATAGTGTAGGCCAATCAGCATAGCGGCGCTCAAGCAAGCGTCATCGGGCGCTTGCCTCTGACGTCAGCGCCGCTATGCTGATTGGCCCACACTATGACCTAGGCGGAGCTGCGGCCTGAACTCCGGAAGAACAGGGACCATGGAGCCTAGGACCGGCAATACCGGTGCAAAATGGCACCGGAACACGGCGGACGGCAGCGGATCATCTCGGGACCGGAGCACAGAGGACGGCACAGGACCATCGGGGACCCCACACCGGACCCGGTAAGAAGCGGTGCTATGTGTGTGTGTGGTGTGTATGGTGTGTATATATGTGTATGCATGTGTCTGTACGTGTGTATGTATGTATGTATGTAAACCCCCCCCCGTGTTTCCCCGATAGTAAGCCCCCTCCTCCCCCCTACCCTGCCTTACATTCGGGGGGGGGTCTTACATAGCAGACCCCCCGTCCCCCCCCACCCTGTCTTACTTTCGGGGCGGTCTTACTATCGGGAAAACACGGTAGATACCCGCAGTTTACCTTGGATACCAGCTTGCTCCCGCTTACCGCAGGTTGGCAGCGGGAGCAAGACATCGTGGAAACGATATTTAAATCGTTTCCACGATGTCTCTGGTCCATTGATCGCTGGTGAGTCTAGTCTGTCTGTGTGACAGCTCACCAGCGATCTGAACAATATTGTTAGCAATCGCACGTGCATCGCTAACAATATCGTTCTTCAAATTGATGTGTGTGACTGCACCTTTAGTGTCACCCATGAGAAAATTAGCGATAAAATCACCAATCCTCTCAGGTGAACACTTCCCCAGAACGTATCATCCACACAAACTTTGCGCCACATGGGGCTACATTAAAGTTGTCCTATACACGGATTTTGGAGTGCTGCCTGGTTTTTGGGAAGTAGATCGACTTGCAGTTGGACATTGCAATTTTCAGGATTTATTGCACCCAATTTTTGAAGGAAGTTTGTGCTCATTTCTATTTTTTCAATTCATCTACCTGATCATCCTGAGGAACATCGGGATCTTCTTGTTTGCAGTCCTGAGGGACATCGGGATCTTCTTGTTTGCAGTCCTGAGGAACATCGGGATCTTCTTGTTTGCAGTCCTGTGGGAGAAGAGGACGGGGACATCTCTCTGGTGTTGTCCTCTTACTGGATAGACCTGGAGGAGACACATACAGGACTGAATTCATTCTTTACATACAGATCATTATAGGCCGTGTGTATTTAGTCCTATTACCTGGTGATGTGAGGGGATCCTCCATCATGACTATGTCCTTGTACAGATCTCTGTGTCCTTCTAAATACTCCCACTCCTCCATGGAGAAATAGACGGAGACGTCCTGACACCTTATAGGAACCTGACACATACAATGATAGCCGCATTGTCATCATTCCCCCATCCCTTCATAGCGTTACTGTATAATGTCCCAGCAGCAGCATTCCCAGCAGTGTCACCTCTCCAGTCAGCAGCTCAATCATCCTGTAGGTGAGTTCTAGGATCTTCTGCTCATTGATGTCCTCATGTATCAGGGGGTGAGGTGGAGGCCCCGTGATTGGGCTCAGGGCTCTTCCCTCACACTGTACAGGGTCCTGACAGCACAGATCACTCCAGCTCTTCTTCACCACTGTGTAATCCTGGTTATGGAGAGGAGACACATTAATAAATCTCCCTCCAGACATCTCCAGAGTCCTCACCTCTCCAGTTCTGTCCGTTATTCTGTCCATAGATAAGAATGATGTCATGTAACATTGTCATCTCTCACCTCTCCAGTAACAAGGAAGAGGATCTCTAGGGTGAGGGGTAAGATCCTCTCCGCCATCTTGTCCCTGTCCAGATCCATCCTTGATGGGTTAATCAGAATTCTCTTCCCACCGGCTGCAGAAATGATGGTGACAAGTTTGGAACATGACTACGCCTCGCACACACGCAGCTGCGCTCCACATATCAGGTATGCGCTCGGCTCCACTCCGTTCCGTACGCCTTGGACACACACGTACACATGTGGCTCAGCTCCATACGCCTCAGACACGCTCCGCACGCACATTAACACACCCACTCTCACACCCACACTTCCAGCCACGGGACTGAATGCGCTGATGCTTTGTAAGATCAATGCAAGCCACCAGCCAATGAAATGCCCGCAGGTGACGTCATATGCCGACGGCAGCTGTGGGGCTCTCACTGGCTGGTAGATTACATTGATCTTACCAAGCGGCAGCGCTTTCATTCCCGCGGACGGAAGACAATAACACAGCGGGAACCGCGGCGGCTCCCTGCACCAGACCGCTGGCATGGTTAAGTAGTCCACAGCGCCACAGGCTGCATAGTTAAGCCCCTGGGGCCGCATGCGGCCCGCGTGTTTGAGACCCCTGATGTAGAAGGTGTCACTGCAGTGAACAGTTAAAAGAGCGCTTCCACTTTAAGAGGCAGTGCCCCTTGTGTGCATATGATGGTATGTTCTGCTCCTCCTGCTAAAACTGTGCTAATAGAACTGGCCAAGGCTGCAAGGGGAGGAGTTCAGCCTGCAGCAGCAGGGAACTGTGTGGCTGGATCAAGGAACCTGGGAGATCTGTGTAAAAGGTCACGCTGCCTGCAGGGATTACTAGATTAGAATTTTGTACAGACTGAGGAGTCACTAAGCTTTGGTGGCCCTGCACAAGACCAAGAACGAGACTTACACATCCCAGGCAGACCGTGAGGACCGTGAAGCAAGCAGATTACGTCTCATCGATCTGGCTAGGAGAAGAGTGCACCACCGAACCAGACTGTTGGGGGCCCCCGGACTGCATCCCCAACATCACCGTGAGTTTGTTACTGATTGTGCACATTTTAGGGTATAGTGTAGGCCTCAATAGTAAGAACGCGGCAGCCGTGTGGCCCATCTAGCAGAGGCCAGTGAGGTTATACGTAGAGTAGTATTATACTTTGCCGTTGTTTGGATTTACCTGTGTGATATTGATCCTGTAAGAGTTGGAGCACCGTGCTATTGAGCACAAAACCTTGTTAAATCATCTTTTGACACTGCATACCCCTGTTTGAACCTGCCTTATCCACATTATTCCTCCCTGCCTGTTAATAAATTCATCCTTTTTTTATTTGCACCTCGTCTTGTGTACCGTAATTCACTCTGCACCACGGTGGTCCCCCGGCCATCGCTTCATAGACACATTCCTGCATCCTTATAGCATACACACAGGAGGCAGCACTGATTGCCACCTATTATCTCTAGCACACGCCTACAAAGCTCTGGGCAGCTCCAATGTGAAAGCTGCCTGGCACTGACTAGTCAGACATGTCACCATGCAGCACCGTCCACACACCACATGAAACTACCTGCAGTCTGAGCATCAACAAGCCGCCACTGCATTAAATATAATATGGTGATAAATCACAAGGCAGTACTATTCCAGAAATGAACAAATTTTATTTTTGATTTTTTTAAATGCAAAAGGACAAAACATTTCAAAAACAATTGAACAAAATCCCAAAGGGATATAACAAATAGGTACCAAGGATGAAAACCACGGCTGGTGGTCACAGTAAGGTGGGTTAGCACAGTTCAGTATATAGAAAGCGGGTCATAGGTCTATTAAACACAGAGTCTATCCCACAGTAACAGCCACATGTAGTATTTGCCACATGGATGATACCAAGTGATTCCACACTCAAAGTGTGATGGCCTACAGGGGAGATGGCAGAATATGTGCAAAATATGTTGAATCAACCGCTTAATGTATATACCAATAGCTAAGCTATCAGGAGACAAAACCATCCGAAGCTCAGATAGAATACGGTACTCAGCTCAAGTGAGGCGTTTACAAGCGGGACCTAACCTAACCTACAATACCACACTGACATTGCATCTACGGGTTGGTCAGGAGGATCATGTGGATTATCGGCGGATGGTAAGATGATGATGATGGTGATGATGTTGGGACTTAATAAAATGGGTAAATGAGGGTTGTCAGTGTGTTTTATTTCTAATAAAGGAATTGTGTGTGTGTTACCCATTCCCTTACTGGATTAGTAATGGGTGGGTATCAGAAGTCGCCTGACATTATCAATCCAGGGCTTAATAGGACAAGCTGTCAATCATCAGCTGTCATTAACCCCTTCTATCACCTCGCTGCCACTGCACCAGGGCATCGGGTAAAGCAGCAGAAATTAGTGCCTCTAATGAATGCACCAATTTCCGTGGTGGCTGCAAGCTGCTATTCTATAGCTTGGGGGGGCTCAATAACTATGGGCCCCACCTCGCTGAGAATACCAGCCAACAGCTTCCTATTTAAACTTGTCTGGCAATGAAAAATACAGGGGAGCACTTTTTTTTTTACATCTTTATTTAAATAATTAAAAATGCATGGCCTTCACCCTATTTAAATAAAGATGTAAAAAAAAAGTGCTCCCCTGTATTTTTCATTGCCAGCGAAGGTTAAACTAGGCAGCTGAGGGTGGCAGCCCACAGCTGTTCGCTTTATCTGTGCGGTGAATGAAAAATACAGTGAAGCCCTATGCTGGTTACACTAATGTGTATGGCAACCAAGCACAGCACACCGATAAAGACTGTGGGAGCGCAGTCTGAGTGCAACAGCCAATCACAGAATCTCTCACAGAGGGAGCGTCTGTGATTGGCCGTTACAGTTCAGTGCAGTGACTATTCATGTAGCTTGATGGCGGCCCCGGAAGCAGCAGCAGGAGGGCAGGAGGCTGGTGAGCTCTATCTGTCTACCTTCTAGTGAGACCCGCATGATCAGTAGGCAAAACCGGATCCAGCAATTATTCATTTTCATATTAATTTATGCTGGATCCTTCTGGATCCGGTTGCTGGCAGTTTGTTGCCGACCCCAAAAAACGCTACATATTGTGTTTTTTGGAGGTCGGCAAAAAATGTTTTCTGTCGCATCCAGCAAAAACTGGATGTAACCGCATGTGCCGGAGAACACACTGAAAGTTAACAAACCAGATCCGACATGCATTGGGTGGCATCTGGATTCTGCCACAGGGCAGAAAAACGCAAGTGTGAGAGCACCTAAGTGTATTCTCACCATCCTATTACCTGTAGACCCATAGTAATAGTTTACAAAGGTCAAAGTGGTGACAGATTCTCTTTAAGATGGGAGAGGACATGGTGGCCGGTCACAGCAACTAAGAAACAACAAGATGGGAAAAGCATGGTGGCCGGTCACAGAGACATGGGAACAAGATGGGAGAACATGGTGGCCAGTCACAGTGACAGAACAAGATGGAGGATAACATGGCAGCTGGTGACAGAAAAAGGAGAACAAAGGTGGAGGAGACCATGGTAGCTGGTCACAGTGACACAGGAGCAACAAGATGGAGGCGAACATGGTGATCGGGGACACAACATAGTTTTTAAGGTTGAAGGTAGATTTTAAGTCCATCTAGTTGCCTAACATGTTGATCCAGATGAAGGCAAAAAAAAAAAAAAAAACTGTGGCAAATGCTAAGCTCCAGATTGGGGGAAAATGTCTTCCTGACTCCACCTATGGCATTCAGACTAGATCCCTGGATCAGAAAGTGATCCGCTGCACACTAAACACAATATATGACATAATGAAGTGTTTGACTAATATATAAGAAACTAATGCAAATTTTAAAGATGAAAATTGACATTGCAGAAACTGCTTCAGGAAACAACATGAAAAATGAGAATCTTAGTTAATGCATTGGCCATTGCATGTTAAGCCCGATATACATGAGAACACCTTGGCGCAGGTTATCGGGCTTAACATGCAATGGCCAATGCGTTAACTAAGATTCTCATTTTTCATGTTGTTTCCTGAAGCAGTTTCTGCAATGTCAATTTTCATATTCAAAATTTGCATTAGTTTCTTATATATTAGTCAAACACTTCATTATCTCATATATTGTGTTTAGTGTGCAGCGGATCACTTTCTAATACATATATTTTTTTCCAGCTAGCACCTGAACCTGTAGGTGTGCCAGTCTTCTTTAAATTATTAGATCCCTGGATCAACGCCCTATCTAGTATATATAACCTGTAATATTATATTTTTCAAGAAAGGCATCCAGGCCATTCTTAAATGTTAGTAGTGACTCACTCATTACAACAGCATGTGGCAGAGAGTTCCATAGTCTCACTGCTCTTACAGTAAAGAATCCGCGTCTGTGATTATGATTAAACCTTCTTTCCTCCAGACGTAGAGGACGCCCCCTTGTCCCCGTCTCGGTAGAGGACGCCCCCTTGTCCCCGTCTCTGTAGAGGATGCCCCCTTGTCCCCGTCTCTGTAGAGGACCCCCCTTGTCCCTGTCTCTGTAGAGGACGCCCCCTTGTCCCCGTCTCTGTAGAGGACGCCCCCTTGTCCCTGTCTCTGTAGAGGACGCCCCCTTGTCCCCGTCTCTGTAGAGGACGCCCCCTTGTCCTCAGTCCCAAGAGTAAAGAGATCATTAAAAATGTCTCTGTACCGTCCCCCTCATATATTTATACATTATTATAAGATCACCCCTAAGCCTTCGTTTTTCCAAGCTAAATAACCCCAAGTTTAATAACCTGTCTTGGTATTGTAGACCCCCCCAGTCCTCTAATAACCTGTCTTGGTATTGCAGACCCCTCAGTCCTCTAATAACCTGTCTTGGTATTGTAGACCCCCCCAGTCCTCTAATAACCTGTCTTGGTATTGCAGACCCCTCAGTCCTCTAATATCCTGTCTTGGTATTACAGACCCCTCAGTCCTCTAATAACCTGTCTTGGTATTGCAGACCCCTCAGTCCTCTAATAACCTGTCTTGGTATTGTAGACCCCCCCAGTCCTCTAATAACCTGTCTTGGTATTGTAGACCCCTCAGTCCTCTAATATCCTGTCTTGGTATTGTAGACTCCTCAGTCCTCTAATAACCTGTCTTGGTATTGCAGATCCCCCAGTCCTCTAATAACCTGTCTTGGTATTGCAGACCCCTCAGTCCTCTAATAACCTGTCTTGGTATTGCAGATCCCCCAGTCCTCTAATAACCTGTCTTGGTATTGCAGACCCCCCAGTCCTCTAATAACCTGTCTTGGTATTACAGACCCCTCAGTCCTCTAATAACCTGTCTTGGTATTGCAGACCCCTCAGTCCTCTAATAACCTGTTTTGGTATTGCAGACCCCTCAGTCCTCTAATAACCTGTCTTGGTATTTCAGACCCCCTCAGTCCTCTAATAACCTGTCTTGGTATTGCAGACCCCCCAGTCCTCTAATAACCTGTCTTGGTATTGCAGACCCCTCAGTCCTCTAATAACCTTGGTCGCTCTTTTCTGCACCCGCTCTAGTTCAGCTATGTCTTTCTTATACACCGGAGACCAGAATTGTACACAGTATTCTAAGTGTGGTCGCACTAGTGACTTGTATAGAGGTAAAATTATGTTCTCCTCATGAACATCTATGCCTCTTTTACCGCATCCCATTATTTTATTTGCCTTTGCAGCAGCTGCCTGACACTGGCCACTAAATGTGAGTTTGTCATCTACCCATACACCCAGGTCTTTTTCAGTGACAGTTTTGCCCAGTGTTTTAGAATTAAGCACATATTTATACATTTTGTTTCCTATGCCCAAGTGCATGACTTTACATTTATTTGCCATTTATCAGCCCAAGCTGATGTCATCAGCGAAGATGTCGGGCTAAGAGCACCGATCGGATCCGGGATCGGCGCTTTTAACCCTTTCGATCCCACTGTCAATCTCTGACACCGGGATCAAAAGGTGTCGCGGCGGGGAACGCGCTGTTCCATGCTTGCACCAGAGATCCCGTGATAGTATCTGTATATACATTGCGGAAGTGAAAGTGCCCCGCACAGCTCAGTCATTAGTTTTCAATGGTGTTCGATGAACATTCGTTGAACACACCCCCAATTCGACAAATCGAATTTGAATGCTAGGGTGGTGGCTCATCTCTACTTACTGTAATTACTGTTAAAAAAAAAGTCATTCAGCATATTGGCTTTTTCCTCATCCTCGTCCACCATTTCACCCAAATTATTTTTAAGGGACCAACACTATTATTTTTTAGTTTCTTACTATTTATGAGGTGATGAATATTTTAGGATTATTTCTTTCTCAAGCAACGAGTCTCTGTCTCAATTTTTGCTACCTTGATTTGCATTTTACAGAATTTATTTAATTTTCTATAATTTAATGCCTCATCACTACCTACTTGCTTTAATTCCCTAAATGCTTTCTTTTTGTCACTTATTGCGCCCCTTACAGCCTTATTTAGCCATAGTGGTTTCCTCCTATTTCTAGCATGCTTATTCCCATAGGGTATATATTGTGCACAGGTCCTATTCAGGAGGATAATAAACATCTCCCATTTGTGTTGTGTACTTATAGGTCTCAGGACATCGTCCCAGTTTATTGCACTAAGATCATCTCTCAACCGTTGGAAATTTGCCTTCCTGAAGTTTAGGGTCCCTGTAGCCCCTCTATTATATATCTTATTAATGGATGAATGAAAATGTATTATTTTGTGATCACTATTACCCAAGTGACCTCCATCCCGTATATTTGATATGCGGTCCGGCCTGTTGGTTAATATTAGGTCCAGCAGTGCCCCCCTTCTTGTTGGGTCCTGAACCAGTTGTGAAAGGCAATTGTCTCTTAGGGTACCTTTACACGTCGCAACATTGCATGCAATTTCACTTGCAACTTACTGGTTGCAGTGAAATCATGGACACATTGTTCTATTTTGTTGCCGTGTACAAATGTAACAATGTGTCCATGATTTCACTGCAACCAGTAAGTGAAATTGCATGCAATGTTGCGACGTGTAAAGGTACCCTTAGTGTTGTTGCTGGAACTGCAGGTTTCTGATCCCCAATGTATTTCAGGGTAGTTGAAGTCCCCCATAATAATGACTTCTCCCTGAGTCGCTGCTTCATCTATTTGCTTTATGAGGATATTCTCCTCCACTTCCATTATTGTTGGGGACTTATAACAAACCCCTATCAGTGATTTATTATTTTTCCCCCTCCCCTTATCTGCACCCACAGGGACTCTACATTTCCATTAAATTCACATATATTGTCACGCAGGATGGGTTTTAAGGATGATTTTACATATAAACACCCCCCCATCTCGCTTATTTGTACGGTCATTTCTGAATAGACTATAGCCATGTACATGAACAGCCCAGTCCTGGCTCTCATCCAGCCATGTCTCTGATATCTCCACCATATATACCCCTGTATGTTACCAGCCCAGTCATGGCTCTCGTCCAGCCATGTCTCTGATATCCCCACCATATATATCCCTGTATATGAACAGCCCAGTCCTGGCTCTCGTCCAGCCATATCTCCGATATCCCCTCCATATACAGTGTTGGCCAAAAGTATTGACACCCCTGAGATTCTGTCAGATAATGCTCAGTTTCTTCCTGAAAATGATTGCAATCACAAATTCTTTGGTATTATTATCTTCATTTAATTTGTCTTCAATGAAAAAAAAACAAAAAGATTTGTCCTAAAGCCAAATTGGATATAATTCCACCAAACATAAAAAAGGGGGTGGACAAAAGTATTGGCACTGTTAGAAAAATCATGTGATGCTTCTCTAATTTGTGTAATTAACAGCACCTGTAACTTACCTGTGGCACCTAACAGGTGTTGGCAACAACTAAATCACACTTGCAGCCAGTTGACATGGATTAAAGTTGACTCAAACTCTGTCCTATGTCCTTGTGTGTACCACATTGAGCATGGAGAAAAGAAAGAAGACCAAAGAACTGTCTGAGGACTTGAGAAACCAAATTGTGAGGAAGCATGAGCAATCTCAAGGCTACAAGTCCATCTCCAAAGACCTGAATGTTCCTGTGTCTACCGTGCACAGTGTCATCAAGACGTTTAAAGCCCATGGCACTGCAGCTAACCTCCCTAGATGTGGACGGAAAAGAGAAATTGACGAGAGATTTCAACGCAAGATTGTGTGGATGGTGGATAAATAACCTCGACTAACATCCAAACAAGTTCAAGCTGCCCTGCAGTCCGAGGGTACAACAGTGTCACCCCGTACTATCCGTCGGTGTCTGAATGAAAAGGGACTGTATGGTAGGAGACCCAGGAAGACCCCACTTCTTACCCCGAGACATAAAAAAGCCAGGCTGGAGCTTGCCAAAACTTACCTGAGAAAGCCTAAAACGTTTTGGAAGAATGTTCTCTCTTTTTGGGCAAAGGCATCAACATAGAGTTTACAGGAGAAAAAAAGAGGCATTCAAAGAACAGAACACGGTCCCTACAGTCAAACATGGCGGAGGTTCCCTGATGTTTTGGGGTTACTTTGCTGCCTCTGGCACTGGACTGCTTAACCGTGTGCATGGCATTATGAAGTCTGAAGACTACCAACAAATTTTGCAGCATAATGTAGGGCCCAGTGTGAGAAAGCTGGTCTCCCTCAGAGGTTATGGGTCCTCCAGCAGGACAATGATCCAAAACACACTTCAAAAAGCACTAGAAAATGGTTTGAGAGAAAGCACTGGAGACTTCTAAGGTGGCAGCAATGAGTCCAGACCTGAATCCCATAGATCACCTGTGGAGAGATCTAACAATGGCAGTTTGGAGAAGGCGCCTTCACATATCAGGGACCTGGAGCAGTTTGCCAAAGAAGAATGGTGTAAAATTCCAGCAGAGCATTGTAAGAAACTCACTGATGGTTACCGGAAGAGGTTGATCGCAGTTATTTTTGTCTAAAGGTTGTGCAACCAAGTATTAGGCTAAGGGTGCCAATACTTTTGTCCGGCCCATTTTTGGAGTTTTGTGTGAAATTATCAATGTTTTGCTTTTTACTTCATTCTCTTTTGTGTTTTTTCATTGAAGACAAATTACCGTATATACTCACGTATAAGCCGAGTTTTTCAGCCCAAAAATTGGGCTGAAAAGTACCGCCCTCGGCTTATACGCGAGTCAGTGCGGGGGCTGCTGTATACAGCGGTATAAAGCAGCCCCCGCATCCCCAGTAATGCAGGGCCCCCCCCCTCATGCTCCGGTCACCTGTAAAGCAAGTTATACTTATCAGTGTCCCGCTGCCGTCCGCGCCCGCATCTGCCGACATCGCGATCCTCCATCTTCATGCATCTTCTTCCTGCTTCTGTGCGCGTCGCAGGCAATGACGTCATTACCGGCGACGCGCACAGGAAACAGGAAGAAGTCGCATGAAGACGGAGGATCGGGATGTCGGCAGATGGCGGCGCCGGACGGCAGCGGGCACTGATAAGTATAATTTGCTTTACAGGTGACCGGAACATGAGGGGGGGCCCTGCATTACTGGGGCTGCCTGTATACTACCACTGGGGCTGCTGTATATAGGGGCCCTGCATTACTGGGGCTGCTGTATATAGGGGCTGCAATACCACTGGGGCTGCAATACCACTGGGGCTGCTGTATATAGGGGCTGCTGTATACACCACTGGGGCTGCAATACCACTGGGGCTGCTGTATATAGGGGCTGCAATACCACTGGGGCTGCTGTATATACCACTGGGGGCTGCTGTATATAGGGGCTGCTGTATACACCACTGGGGCTGCAATACCACTGGGGCTGCTGTATATAGGGGCTGCAATACCACTGGGGCTGCTGTATATAGGGGCCCTGCATTACTGGGGCTGCAATACCACTGGGGCTGCTGTATATAGGGGCTGCAATACCACTGGGGCTGCAATACCACTGGGGCTGCTGTATATAGGGGCCCTGCATTACTGGGGCTGCAATACCACTGGGGCTGCTGTATATAGGGGCTGCAATACCACTGGGGCTGCTGTATATAGGGGCTGCAATACCACTGGGGCTGCAATACCACTGGGGCTGCTGTATATAGGGGCTGCTGTATACACCACTGGGGCTGCAATACCACTGGGGCTGCTGTATATAGGGGCTGCAATACCACTGGGGCTGCTGTATATACCACTGGGGCCTGCTGTATATCATACTGCTGGGGCCTGTATACCACTGCTGGGGGCTGTATACCTGTGCTGGGGTCCACCCTCGGCTTATACGCGAGTCAATAGATTTTCCCAGGTTTTGGGGGCAAAAGTAGGGGGGTCGGCTTATACACGGGTCGGCTTATACACGAGTATATACGGTAAATGAAGATAATAATACCAAAGAATGTGTGATTGCAATCATTCTCAGGAAGAAACTGAGTATTATCTGACAGAATTGCAGGGGTATCAATACTTTTGGCCAACACTGTATATCCCTGTATATTAACAGCCCAGTCCTGGCTCTCATTCAGCCATGTCTCCGATATCCCCACTATGTCAGAATTATTTTCCAACAAAATTAGCCTAATTCCTCCATCTTGTTGGTGGCTTCTGGCATTAGTGTACATTGACTTTATGTATCTCTCTGTACCTCTATTCCTTCTTACTATATTGACTGTTCTAACCCCACCCCCCATGCCACCCCCAATTTCATTATTTGTGCCCAGGTTACTATTTACACTATCTTCCCCTCCTGTACAATGAATACCCTCCCCCCCAATCCCTAGGTTAAACACTCCTTCAACCTTCTAGCCATTTTCTTCCCCAGCACAGCATCCCCCTCCCCATTGAGGTGCAGCCCGTCCCTCGCATAGAACCTGTAGCCAACAGAGAAGTCGGCCCAGTTCTCCAGGAACCCAAACCCTCCTTCCTACCCCAATTCCTGAGCCTCTTATTTATCTCCCTAATCTCCTGTTGCCTCTCTGGTGTGGCTCGTGGTACAGGCAGTATTTCAGAGAATACTACCTTGGAGGTCCTTGCCTTAAAGAGGACCGGTCACCCCCCTGGTGCATGGCAATCTAAATGCACCATCCTTGCTGTGCGCCTGCATTAGAACAGAAGCTTAGACGTAGGCGCAGGCGAGGAGGGGGGCGGATACAATAAGGAGGAGGAACAGAGCAGAAGGAGGCGGCGCAGAGTGGCCGGAGGCGGGGAAAAACCTCCATGCCAGCACTGACTCCATAAGAAGGAAGGCCCCCTGGACTCACTAAATGTAAGATTAATAAAGTGTATATCTCAGCACACAGAGGGGCTAGAGCCATGGGGGACCCCTTCCATGAATGCAGCAAGCATGCTGCATTCAGTGGTGCATTTAGATTGCCATGCACCGGGGGGGGTGACAGGTCCTCTTCAAGCTTGCAGCCTAATTCCCTGAAATCATCTTTAAAGGACCTTCCACCTACCTCTAACTTTGTCATTTGTGCCAATGTGCACCATGACCGCTGGGTACTCACCAGCCCCTCCCAGTAATCTGTCAACCCGATCAGCGATGTGCCGGACTCGAGCACCAGGTAGGCAGCACACTGTTCGACGATCCCTGTCTTTGTGACAGATTGCCCTATCTATTCCCCTAATAATTGAGTCCCCCACTACCAACACCTGTCTGGCCTGCCCTCCTCTCCTATTTCCCCCTTACTTGAGGAGACACTCCTCCAGCTTTCAGAGGACATGCCTTGCAGGTCTACCCCTGTACTGACACCCCCCCTCATCGGCAAATTTAGCAAACTTATTGGGGTGTGCCAGATCAGGGCTAGCCTCCCTGGCACTCTTGCCTCTACCCCGCCTTCTGTCACCCAGCTAGCTGCCTCACTGTCCTGCAGCTCCATACCGTCTTTCCCTGATAGTAAGACCCCCCCGAAAGTAAGACAGGGTAGGGGGAACGGGAGGGCCTGTTAATATAAGGCCCCCCCGAAAGTAAGACCGCCTGACGTCACAGCAGCCCGGCTCCAGCTCTGATTGGCTCCCAGGAAACAGTGGGCGTGGCCAGATCACGTCGTGAGCTCTGATTGGCTCGTCATCTGGCCGCGCCCACTGGTTCCTGGGAGCCAATCAGAGCTCGAGCCAGGCTGTTGTGATGTCAGGCTGGGCAGAATTCAGCAGGGGCACACAGCAAGTTAGGCTGTGATTAACCCTATCTGCTTCAGCGCGGCTGCAGCTGCAGGACACTGGAGGAGCCTGGACATACCGGGGGACAGCGAAGGCTGGGGGAGCCGGTAAGAAGCAGTGTGTATGTGTGTGTGTAAGTGTATGTTTGTGTGTATGTGTATGTGTGTTTGTAAGTGTGTGTGTATGTGTTTGTAAGTGTATGTGTGTGTCTGTAAGTGTATGTGTTTGTAAGTGTGTGGGTGGGTGTGTGTGGATGGGAGGCTGCAGTGGCTGGGGCTGCCAATATAAGACCCCTCCCCCCCCCCGCAAATAAGACAGGGTGCCACTTTTGGCGCCCAAAAAAATATAAGACACGGTCTTATTTTCGGGGAAACACGGTAGTACCATCCTCCCCCACATCTATCCCATTGAGCAGCTGTTCAGTGAGCAGCAGACACCTCTCCATATTGTCTATGGATCTCAGTGTTACCAGCTGCACATTTACATCCAGTACCTGGGCTTCCAAATGAACAACGTGCTCACACCTCGCACAGCAGTATGCACCCTCGACCGGTTGTTCAAGGATTGTATACATGTGGCAAGATGTACACTGGAAATGACCCCTCATCCTTTATATAGCCCCCTTCATCCTTTGTACACTGTGTGCAGAATTATTAGGCAAGTTGTATTTTAGAGGATTATTTTTATTATTGATCAACAACAAATGTTCTCAATCACCCAAAAGACTCATAAGTATCAAAGCTTAATATTTTTGGAAGTTGCAGTGTTTTTTTTTAGATTTGGCTTTTAGGAGGATATCGGTGTGTGCAGGTAACTATTACTGTGCAGAATTATTAGGCAACTTAATAAAAACCAAATATATTCCCATTGTAAAGACATACTGATAGGATTGTATAGATTGTGAGCTCCAAGACAGACAGCATTACTCATGTATGTAAAGTGCTATGAAATTAATAGCGCTATATAAATGAATAAATATTACATTATCATCTCACTTGTTTATTTCATAATTGTGTGCAGTTATATCAGTTTACCTGGTGAAAATAAAACATTTCTGACATGCAAAAACAAAACCCTCAAAAAATGAGTGCCCAATATCACCCCCTTTCTTTCTGATGACACTCAGCAGCCTCCATCCATAGATTGTGTCAGTTGCTTGATCTGTTTACGATCCACATTGCGTGCAGCAGCCACCACAGCCTCCAGACACTGTCCCCAGAGGTGTACTGTTTTCCCTCCCAGACACTGTTCCCAGAGGTGTACTGTTTTCCCTCCCTGTAGATCTCACATTTTATGATGGGCCACTAGTTTTCTATGGGGTTCAGATCAGGTGAACAAGGGGGCCGTGTCATTATTTTTTCTTCCTTTAGACCTTTACTGGCGAGCCACGCTGTGGAGTAGTTGGATGCATGTGATGGAGCATTGTCCTGCATGAAAATCATGTTTTTCTTGAACAATACCTACTTCTTCCTGTACCACTGCTTGAAGAAGTTGTCTTCCAGACACTGGCAGTAGGTCCGGGAGTTGAGCTTCACTCCATCCTCAACCCGAAAAGGTCCCATAAATTGATCTTTGATGATCCCAGCCCATACCAGTACCCCACCTACACCTTGCTGGCGTCTGAGTCGGAGTGGAGCTCTCTGCCCTTTACTGATCCAGCCCCTGGCCCATCAAGAGTCACTCTCATTTCATCAGTCCATAAAACCTTTGAAAAGTCAGTCTTAAGATAAAACGTCAAGACTGGGCTGAGAATTGTCTTCTGTTTCTTGTTCAGAGGTGGTGGTTTTTCAGCCTTCCTTACCTTGGCCATGTCCCTGAGTATCGCACACCTTGTGCTTTTTGGTGCTCCAGTAATGTTGCAGCTCTGAAATATGGCAAAACTGGTGGCAAATGGCATCTTGGCAGCTTCACTCTTGATTTTCCTCAATTCATGGGCAGTTATTTTGCCCCTTTTTTGCCCTCCCGCTTCTTGCGATCCTGTTGGCTATTTGCCATGAAACACTTGATTGTTCGGTGATCACGCTTCAAAAGTTTGGCAATTTCCAGACTGCTGCATCCCTCTGCAAGACATCTCACAATTGTGGACCTTTCAGAGCCGTCACATCTCTCTTCTGACCCATTTTGCCAAAGGAAAGGCATTTGCCTAATAATTCTGCACAGTAATAGTTACCTGCACACACAGATATCCTCCTGATAGCCAAATCTAAAAAACCCCTCCAACTTCCAAAAATATTAAGCTTTGATATTTATGAGTCTTTTGGGTGATTGAGAACAGAGTTGTTGATCAATAATAAAAATAATCCTCTAAAATACAACTTGCCTAATAATTCTGCACACAGTATATGGCCCCCTTCATCCTTTATACAAAGGATGAGGGGTCATTTCCAGAATGGGGGGGATGGGGCATATACAGGATGGGGGGCATCCTGGAAATGTCCCCTCGTCACGTTATGTGCCCCCCCTGCTGGCGCAGACACAAAAGTAATAAATGATGTTAACTCACCCTCAGTCGTTCCCTGCCTGCAGCAGCGCCGTCTTCCTTCCCATCTGTGTGCGGCATTGGATCATGTGACCATGTCACATAACGATGACGTCACTGTGTTGCACCGATCACATGATCTGACACCGGGTACAGACTGGAAGGAAGATGGCGCTGCTGCAGGCAGGGAACAACTAAGGGTGAGGTAACATTGTTTATTATTTTTGTGTGTGCGTCAGCAGGAGGCACATAGCGCGGGAAAAATCCAGGATGGGGGGGGGGGGGTCAGTATACTTAGGCACATGCAATATAAGCCACAACCCCCGCCCACCTCTCAGCACCGGTTTCAGTGCGGAGGTGATGGACAGGTGAATGCGATGAATATTACATGAGCTTAATGAGCGGGGCCACGTGACCACAGGCCGCAGCCTGATCCAGCCTCCTCCAGCATTCTACAGAGCCGCTGCTCCCCCAGCACAATTCCACAGCCAGCACAGGTCCATACATCCAGACCATAAGACGAACCCCCACAATGAGGGAATAAAGTGCATCTTATGGTCTGAAAAATACGGTATATATGACTTTTTGATCATGTTTAATTCCACTTTTCCTGTCAACTGTCTCTCAATGTGCCGCGTCACAGCACAATTGCTCCAATCAGGGCTGGAGGGGGTGGCGCCGCTTTTCCTGAGCTCCAGCCTATGATAGAAGCCACAACAGCATCTATCATAGCTGGATCACAATGTGTCAGGCCTGGAACATAAGAATCACTGTGATTGGCTGTTTAGAATTCAACAGCCAATCACAGTAATCGTAGTTGCGGGGTGGCATCACTACCCCCCTGAGGTCATGCTCTGGGCCCCTTCTGTTAAAATCAGCAGGAACCGGACCCAGATTGCCGGTACAGCAGCTACAGTGCCACATTTTAGCCATGACGTACCTATACGTCCAAGGTCGATAAGTATCACCAACCAAAGACATTTGGGTTCGTCTAAGGTAGTGAAGGGGTTAATTTCCTGCAGGTGGGTGCATATCCAGGGCCTGAGACCCCCCAACTGCTTAATAGATTGCTGACATGTGCAGTGCAGCTTGTGAGGTCGGAGCACAGAACAGGGAACGGGTTACATAGAAGATACAAAATCCAACACATCATTGTACCAAGCGGAGAATAAGTGACTGTAGAGGCCACTACTCACCTGGGCGGTGATCTGTAGGGATCTCCTCTGTCCTCCGCTCATCACCCCTCACATAGGTCTCTGGAGGATTAATATGGGGCAGATCTTCACCCTGAAACAAAGATTGTAAAAGTCACAGACAGATGGAGAAGTCCCATCTGTGATCAGCTGTTATCTGCCATCTCCACCCATCTCATTACACAAGTATAACACATCTAATAGTGGGGGAGAAAACAAGACTGAGACAAGATCTTCACAGCCGTCTACACATCATAGGAGATCTCATCACACCTTGTCTCCATCTACCTGATCATCCGGAGGAACATCGGGATCTTCTGGATTACAGTCCTGTGGGAGAAGAGGACGGGGACATCTCTCTGGTGTTGTCCTCTTACTGGATAGACCTGGAGGAGACATATACAGGACTGAATTCATTCTTTACATACAGATCATTATAGGCCGTGTGTATTTAGTCCTATTACCTGGTGATGTGAGGGGATCCTCCATCATGACTATGTCCTTGTACAGATCTCTGTGTCCTTCTAAATACTCCCACTCCTCCATGGAGAAATAGACGGAGACGTCCTGACACCTTATAGGAACCTGACACATACAATGATAGCCGCATTGTCATCATTCCCCCATCCCTTCATAGCGTTACTGTATAATGTCCCAGCAGCAGCAGCATTCCCAGCAGTGTCACCTCTCCAGTCAGCAGCTCAATCATCCTGTAGGTGAGTTCTAGGATCTTCTGCTCATTGATGTCCTCATGTATCAGGGGGTGAGGTGGAGGCCCCGTGATTGGGCTCAGGGCTCTTCCGTCACACTGTACAGGGTCCTGACAGCACAGATCACTCCAGCTCTTCTTCACCACTGTGTAATCCTGGTTATGGAGAGGAGACACATTAATAAATCTCACTCCAGACATCTCCAGAGTCCTCACCTCTCCAGCTCTGTCCGTTATTCTGTCCATAGATAAGAATGATGTCATGTGACATTGTCATCTCTCACCTCTCCAGTAACAAGGAAGAGGATCTCTAGGGTGAGGGGTAAGATCCTCTCCACCATCTTGTCCCTGTCCAGATCCATCCTTGATGGTCAATCAGGAGAATTCTCTTCTATAGAAGATGTGAGAGGATCCGATATTGTAGAGACCTGAATGGGGGAAGAGACGATGGAACATCAGAAAGATCCTGGGGAATAATACAATTACTGGAGACTCCGATCACCGCAGGCAGAACTGATGGGGAAAAGCATGAAACATGAGCACACGTCATACACATGCAGCTCCGTGTGTACGCTGTGCATGTAGCAGAGCCGTGAGTGTACGCTGTGCATGTAGCAGAGCCGTGAGTGTACGCTGTGCATGTAGCAGAGCCGTGAGTGTACGCTGTGCATGTAGCAGAGCCGTGAGTGTACGCTGTGCATGTAGCAGAGCCGTGTGTGTACGCTGTGCATGTAGCAGAGCCATGTGTGTACGCTGTGCATGTAGCAGAGCCATGTGTGTACGCTGTGCATGTAGCAGAGCCATGTGTGTACGCTGTGCATGTAGCAGACCAGTGTGTATTTTTGTTATGTTATCAGTGATGTCCGTTCCGTTTCTAGAAATACAATCTCATCCCGTCCTCCAGATCTCTGCGCGGTTGCTCACGTTTCTCTCCCTGATCGAGATCTGCTGTATGGAGCTGAGCGCCCATATAGGGCTGAATACGTGGAGTGGGCGCCCCATACATATCTAATAGGGGGCAACCCTCTGCAGCTCAGCAGGGACAATAGTAGTGAAATGTTCTAAGTAGGGACGACTAAACATTACAATTTTTGCATTTCAAGGGAATCTGTCCCCACTTTGCCCTTTATTATTATTATTTATTTATATAGCGCCATTAGGTTCCATGGCGCTTTACATGAGGATGAGGGAGACAAGAACAAGTACAGTAAGTCTAGGCGATCAGGACGTACAGGTGCAGGAGGGGCAGGGACCCTGTCCACGAGGGCTCACAGTCTACGAGGGGCGGGTTAGGATACAGTAGGATGGGGGAATGTCAGGTATGGGGCGGTCGCCTGGGTCTCATGGCAGGTTGTAGGCTTGACGGAACAAGTGAGTCTTCAGGTGACACTTGAAGCTACTCAGGGTACGAGAGTGTCTGACGTGTTCGGGCAGGGGGTTCCAGAGTAAGGCAGATGCCCGGGAGAAGTCCTGGACTCGGTTGTGCGAAGAGGTGATGAGGGGGGAGCAGAGGAGGAGTTCTTGGGAGGAGCGGAGGTTGCGTGAGGGTAGGTATCGGGAGACCAGGTCGGAGATGTATGGTGGGGCCAGGTTGTGTATGGCTTTGTACGCCATGGTTAGTGTTTTGAATTGGGATCTCTTGGAGACGGGGAGCCAGTGAAGGGCTTGGCAGAGGGGGGAGACATGGGAGTAGCGTGAGGACAGGTAGATTAGTCGGGCAGCGGAGTTGAGGATAGACTGGAGAGGTGTGAGGGAGTTAGCAGGGAGGCCATTGAGAAGGAGGTTGCAGTAGTCAAGGCGGGAGATGATAAGAGCATGGATGAGTGTTTTAGCGGTGTCGTGGGTGAGGAAGGAGCGGATCCGTGAGATGTTCTTGCCCTTTGTAAACTATTACTATGGGCCTACAGGTAATAGGATGGTGACAACAGACTGACCTGTAGCCTCATAGCAGGTGCCTTGTGTGACAACATGGACTTTTTCAATATTTGGAAAGGGTTTAGTTTCTTAAATTAGCCAGACATGTTGGTCTTTTGTTTGTTAACAAATGATAAGTCATGGATTCTGCGAGACTCTTCTGAGTCTCCCATTGTCCAAAGTTTGTGTATTGCTAATTCAATATAAATTCCCTGACCATTCACCCTCTCCGTCAGAGATGGTCATGACTCAGAGAGAATTAAGCATCCGAGTCTTTCTTTGTTCAAGATTGTGTATTGCTAAAGTAATTACCTTACCACCTCTCCACCTTGACTACATACACTCAAAGGACAATTAAGTATGTGGCTTGAAATCCAACCGATAAGAAAGCAACCTTAGCCCACCAATCCTGGAATAACACTACATACCTGGAGATGTAGGCTTGGGATATAAAAAGGGACATTTATTCAGTGACCAGAGAGCTGGTGCATGACCCGGCCTAAGCACTCCGGCGCTGGCTAGAGGGTCAGAACCTGGATCATATTATTATATGCACCTGAGCCTAGGAATTGCGATTGCGGCTGCCAGGATATCGTGTTTCATATTTTGCATGACCTCAATCTAGGAGCTACGGGTCCGATTGGAGGAGCACCAGGACTGGATTATGTCTGCAGGAGCTCAGCCTAGGATTTGGCTGAAATATCAGAGACTATTTAGGGTAGATCCCCAGGTTGGGACAATTCAGTCACCTGGCTACAGACTTTGTTATACACAGTCAGGTTCATAAGCCTGTCACTATTCCTTTCTCGGTGGGTGCCCATCGAAAGCGGGTGCTGCTGGACTGGATTTGATGGCCCTGGAAGCTTCGAACATTCTAATCCCTGGTGAGACAGTGGAAGGGTGAGACTCTGTCACCTGTTACATTGTGTGTTGTTCTTAGTTATGTGTTACATGCCGTTAAGGCTATGTGCGCACTTGCCGGGTTTTGGGCGGTTTACCTGGGTAAACCGCCAGTTTGTTTACATTAGTTTTATGTAAATTTATGTTAATCCAAACCGTCGTTTGGATTAACATTAAAACCAATGTAAACCGACCAAGGCTGTGCACACTCCGGCGGTTTACACAGCCTCATCCGTTGCTAACCCGCAGGTTTCCCAGCGGGTTAGCAAAGAATGAGCTTGTTCTATAAAACGGCGGTTCTGCAGCGGCTGCAAGCAGAATCATGTGCTGCTTCCAGCCGCAGCAGACCCGCCGCCGAGAACCCGCTGTGCAACCGCCGGCTCCCGCCCGTCACCCGCCCGGCTCCCGCCGCACATACCTGCCAGGAAGCCGGTGGACGGCGCCGGAGCTTCCTGGCGGGTTCCGCCCAGCCGCCGCCGACCAACCCGCCGGTAATGTGCACATAGCCTAACTGTTGGGATGCAATGAAGTCTCACCATTGTGGTTCTCGCACCCTGTGTTGTCTGAGCAGTGTCTGCCCACGGGTGAGGAGCTCGGGTGTTCAGTGGGAAGAAGCCTGGTTCATACAGTCTTTCTAAAGGCGAGGGTGACAGTGCCGTCCCCATGCTGTGGCCCCGAGGGTGACAGTGCCGTCCCCATGTTGTGGCCCCCGGGGGTGACAGTGCCGTCCCCATGTTGTGGCCCCCGGGGGTGACAGTGCCGTCCCCATGTTGTGGCCCCCGGGGTGACAGTGCCGTCCCCATGTTGTGGCCCCCGGGGGTGACAGTGCCGTCCCCATGCTGTGGCCCCGGGGGTGACAGTGCCGTCCCCATGTTGTGGCCCCCGGGGGTGACAGGGCCGTCCCCATGTTGTGGCCCCGGGGGTGACAGGGCCGTCCCCATGTTGTGGCCCCGGGGGTGACACTGCCGTCCCCATGTTGTGGCCCCCGGGAGTGACAGTGCCGTCCCCATGTTGTGGCCCCCGGGGGTGACAGGGCCGTCCTCATGCTGTGGCCCCCGGGGGTGACAGTGCCGTCCTCATGCTGTGGCCCCCGGGGGTGACAGTGCCGTCCCCATGCTGTGGCCCCCGGGGGTGACAGGGCCGTCCTCATGCTGTGGCCCCCGGGGGTGACAGTGCCGTCCTCATGCTGTGGCCCCCGGGGGTGACAGTGCCGTCCCCATGCTGTGGCCCCCGGGGGTGACAGTGCCGTCCTCATGCTGTGGCCCCCGGGGTGACAGTGCCGTCCTCATGCTGTGGCCCCCGGGGGTGACAGTGCCGTCCTCATGCTGTGGCCCCCGGGGGTGACAGTGCCGTCCACATGCTGTGGCCCCGGGGGTGACAGTGCCGTCCTCATGCTGTGGCCCCCGGGGGTGACAGTGCCGTCCCCATGCTGTGGCCCCGGGGGTTGACAGTGCCGTCCTCATGCTGTGGCCCCCGGGGGTGACAGTGCCGTCCCCATGCTGTGGCCCCGGGGGTGACAGTGCCGTCCACATGCTGTGGCCCCGGGGGTGACAGTGCCGTCCTCATGCTGTGGCCCCCGGGGGTGACAGTGCCGTCCCCATGCTGTGGCCCCGGGGGTGACACTGCCGTCCTCATGCTGTGGCCCCGGGGGTGACAGTGCCGTCCTCATGCTGTGGCCCCGGGGGTGACTGTGCCGTCCTCATGCTGTGGCCCCCGGGGGTGACAGTGCCGTCCCCATGCTGTGGCCCCGGGGGTGACACTGCCGTCCTCATGCTGTGGCCCCGGGGGTGACAGTGCCGTCCTCATGCTGTGGCCCCGGGGGTGACTGTGCCGTCCTCATGCTGTGGCCCCCGGGGGTGACAGGGCCGTCCTCATGCTGTGGCCCCCGGGGGTGACAGTGCCGTCCTCATGCTGTGGCCCCCGGGGGTGACAGTGCCGTCCCCATGCTGTGGCCCCGGGGGTGACAGTGCCGTCCCCATGCTGTGGCCCCCGGGGGTGACAGTGCCGTCCTCCATGCTGTGGCCCCCGGGGGTGACAGGGCCGTCCTCATGCTGTGGCCCCGGGGGTGACAGTGCCGTCCCCATGCTGTGGCCCCGGGGGTGACAGTGCCGTCCCCATGCAGTGGCCCCGATGTTGCCATGGTACCGGCTCTCCTCTCTCGCGCACACTCACTTCCGGTACAGATAGACTGTGGTGACGTCATGCAGTGATGTCTCTGGATGAGGCGCCGCCGCCACCGGGAGCTCCGACTGCAGAGAGCAGAAAGGGCAGGCGAGGCTCCGCCCACACTCAGTGATTGGCTCCTTACGGCACCTGACCTGTGACGTCATTAAGATACTTCAGTCAGTTTGCAGAATGAGCGGGTACCTCACACAGCCTCGCCTCTGTGACGTCATCCCACAGTCTGACTCTGGCACTGGCAGACTATGTAGAGTGTGGAGAATAGGAGAGACGTCACTGCATGACGTGGGCGGAGCCTCGCCTGCCCTTTCTGCTCTCTGCAGTCGGAGCTCCCGGTGGCGGCGGCGCCTCATCCAGAGACATCACTGCATGACGTCACCACAGTCTATCTGTACCGGAAGTGAGTGTGCGGAGAGGAGAGCCGGTACCATGGCAACATGGGGGCCACAGCATGAGGACGGCACTGTCACCTCCGGGGGCCACAGCATGAGGACGGCACTGTCACCCCCCTGGGGGCACATATAGTGTGTGGCACAGTCACCCTCGGGGGGGCACATATAGTGTGTGGCACAGTCACCCTCGGGGGGGCACATATAGTGTGTGGCACAGTCACCCTCGGGGGGGCACATATAGTGTGTGGCACAGTCACCCTCGGGGGGGCACATATACTGTGTGGCACAGTCACCCTGGGGGGGGGGCAGATATAGTGTGTGGCACAGTCACCCTCGGGGGGGGGCACATATAGTGTGTGGCACAGTCACCCTCGGGGGGGGCACATATAGTGTGTGGCACAGTCACCCTCGGGGGGGGGCACATATAGTGTGTGGCACAGTCACCCTCGGGGGGGCACATATAGTGTGTGGCACAGTCACCCTCGGGGGGGGGCACATATAGTGTGTGGCACAGTCACCCTCGGGGGCGGCACATATAGTGTGTGGCACAGTCACCCTCGGGGGGGGGGCACATATAGTGTGTGGCACAGTCACCCTCGGGGGCGGCACATATAGTGTGTGGCACAGTCACCCTCGGGGGGGGGCACATATAGTGTGTGGCACAGTCACCCTCGGGGGCGGCACATATAGTGCGTGGCACAGTCACCCTCGGGGGGGGGGGCACATATAGTGTGTGGCACAGTCACCCTCGGGGGGGGGCGCATATACTGTGTGGCACAGTCACCCTGGGGGGGGGGGCACATATAGTGTGTGGCACAGTCACCCTCGGGGGGGGGCGCATATACTGTGTGGCACAGTCACCCCCCAGGGGCACATATAGTGTGTGGTGTGGCACCCCTTCTGGGGATTGCCACAAGACCCTCCAGTCAGTGCAGGGAGGGATATACACTTTAGTGCACACAAGACCTTTCACCCCAGACCTGGAGGGGGAGCTCTACTTGCTGCCTAAGGGTACCTTTACACACGGCTACATTTCTAGGGTGTCACCAGGTAACTTACTGGTTGCAGTGAAATCATGGATACATGGTTCTATCTTGTTGCTGTGTGCAAATGGAATCATGTATCCATGATTTCACTGTGTTATGGTTAATATTTTATATCTGGCTTCATTATTATTTAGAAACAATTGTATGTTTTTCTATGTCTGTAGCTTTTGTCTAAAACCTGCATCATTGAATGTCTGACTAAGGAATACTGGTTTCCTGTGAGTTCCCTGACAAGAAGGTTTTACGTTGGGCCACGGGAAGTGTGTTATCACTGATAATCTATTTTGGTTTCCTTTTTCAGTTACATGTAACGGTTGTAGTTCTGCTTTTTAGCTAATAAATTGGTGAGTCTTAGCCGCCTCAGACAGATGAGACTCTACCTGCAGACATGTCTCGTCTCCATTCATGAATGAATATTAATTTGAAACTCACTGGCAATGTGAAGACCCTTTGTGTCCACCCAAAAGCTCTCCCTATAGAAGGGTTTCCACATCAACTGCAGCTAGTAAGTTACCTGGTGACAAGCTACAAATGTAGCCGTGTGTAAAGGTACCCTTAGGGTGCTTGCACACGATCAGGATACGCAGCGGTTTGCCACTGCGTCCAAAACGCTGCGTCATACAGTAGTAGCATAGTGGATGGTATTTCAAGCAATCCCATCCTCACTATGCGTAACCCGCCCGCAGCGTGTTTGGAGCTGTGGTGCGGGTTACCAGCAGTCCGCTCCTCCGCAGCATGTTTATTTCATGCTGTGGAGTCGGAAGCGGCTCCCATCGGGTGACTACAGGGAGAAGCCGCCCTGCACCCGCTGCACATGGTGAGTACAGGGCGGCTGCGGCCACCTGCGGCTTCCCTCAGGTCTGGAGGAGCTGCGTCCAACACGCAGCTCCTCCGGACCGTGCCACGCACCCTTAGGCTATGTGCACACGGTGGGCGGGTTTGTGTCAGCGGCGGCTGGGCAGACCCGCCAGGAAGCTCTGGAGCCGTCCACCGGCATCCTGGCGGGTATGTGCGGCGGGTGCCGGGCTGGTTAGCGGCGGCGGTTCTGCAGCGGCTGGAAGCAGCACATGATTCTGCTTGCAGCCGCTGCAGAACTGGCCGATTTATAGGACATGCACATTCGTTGCTAACCCGCTGGGAACCCAGCGGGTTAGCAACAGATGAGCATGTGTAAACCGCCGCTGTGTGCACAGCGGGTGTCGGTTTACATAGGTTTTAATGTTAATCCAAACGCCGGTTTGGATTAACATAAATTTACATAAAACTTATGTAAACCGACCCTAACCCGGCCAGTGTGCACATACCTTTAAGCAAATTCCCCTTATAAAGATCCAGGCCTGAGGGAGGAGTCAGGCAGTCTGCACTCAGCAGTGAAGAGAGCATTTAGTAGTAAGGCTGCTCTGAGCAGTGAAGAGAGCAGTTAGCCCAGTGAGACAGCCTAGAGAAGGTACTGGAAGGAGCCGGTTACTGGAGCCACGCCAGGACCAAGGGGCACTGACCAGCTGTGCTGCACCCAAAGAGAGGGGACGGAGGCCAGTGGAAGAAACAGTAGATTGTAACAAGGGTTAACAAAACCAGATCTGGCATATTATAAGTATGCTACCTGCTCCTATAGATACCTATCCATGGCCGCCATTAGACCCTTACAGGTCTTAATGATTAAGGAGCCGGCCAATTGTTGGAGGGGGTGTGGCTATCTGACAAGGTGCAGCGGTCGGGCGAGCTAGTCGAGGGCATGGCCGTTAGGAACAAAGAAGCCCCACCCCCATCTCAGTCCATCTGGCCTGCCCCGCCCTGGCCTGATGCTGCTGCGCTGCATCTCAGTCGGGGGATCACAGGCTGCTAAAGGGAGTGAGTGGGATGAGGTCGGAGGAGTGAGGAGGAGTAAATTTGAATTTCCCACGCTGCTGGGTAGCACATTGCCGCGGCTGGCGGCTCCCGCGTGCTAGCGGCGGCCACCTGGTGCCAGGACCGATCACAACAACATGAGCTGGCTGCTCCTCCGCCCCAGTGCCCGGCACTCATCCTGCGCAGCCCGAATAGCTGTCAGGCCAGCCATTACAGTCTCCTAACTGATTTGGAGAACGTGCTTCTCCTTTGATTTGTGTCTGTGCAGACATACTTGGTAGCCATACATAGGCTTCGGCATACTTCCTTCTTCCTGCACTTCTGTGTTCAGCTGACCTCATAGATGTCATGGATACCTTTTGCCTATCCTCTGTCTCCTCCAGGCTGCCAGGACAACTTTCTTAGCTGGCGGCTAGTGCCGGGTGCTGGCGGCTGCCACCTGGTGGCGGGTGTTGGCAGCTGCCGCCTGGTGCTGGCGGCTGGTGCCGCTACCAGGTGCTGCGTGGCTGCGCTGTCGCTACCGTGTAGGGCTGGCTACCAGCTGCTGGCGGCTGCGCCTGGTGCGGCGGCTCTGGTGCTGGGGCTGCTGTGCTGGCAGTAGTGCTGGCAGGGTGTTCCTCCTGGTGTTGGTCGAGCGGTGATCGAGAGACCGATAGGGGCAGAGGAAGAAGCTGCCGGGATCAGGAGCGTGCAGCCGAAGATAGCAACCTGGGGGCACAATGAGATGGATGGATGGCAGCAGCAGTCTCTATTGTGTATTCTTTATTTTGTGTATAGCCTGCAGCTGTCTCCATTGTCTATACGGCCCGCAGCCATCTCTATTGTACAGTGTTGGCCAAAAGTATTGACACCCCTGCAATTCTGTCAATAATACTCAGTTTCTTCCTGAAAATGATTGCAATCACAAATTCTTTGGTATTATTATCTTCATTTAATTTGTCTTCAATGAAAAAACACAAAAGAGAATGAAGCAAAAAGCAAAACATTGATCATTTCACACAAAACTCCAAAAATGGGCCGGACAAAAGTATTGGCACCCTCAGCCTAATGCTTGCTTGCACAACCTTTAGCCAAAATAACTGCGATCAACCGCTTCCGGTAACCATCAATGAGTTTCTTACAATGCTCTGCTGGAATTTTAGACCATTCTTCTTTGGCAAACTGCTCCAGGTCCCTGATATTTGAAGGGTGCCCTTCTCCAAACTGCCATTTTTAGATCTCTCCACAGGTTCTATGGGATTCAGGTCTGGACTCATTGCTGCCACCTTAGAAGTCTCCAGTGCTTTCTCTCAAACCATTTTCTAGTGCTTTTTGAAGTGTGTTTTGGGTCATTGTCCTGCTGGAAGACCCATGACCTCTGAGGGAGACCCAGTTTTCTCACACTGGACCCTACATTATGCTGCAAAATGTGTTGGTAGTCTTCAGACTTCATAATGCCATGCAAACGGTCAAGCAGTCCAGTGCCAGAGGCAGTAAAGCAACCCCAAAACATCAGGGAACCTCCGCCATGTTTGACTGTAGGGACCGTGTTCTTTTCTTTGAATGCCTCTTTTTTTCTCCTGTAAACTCTATGTTGATGCCTTTGCCCAAAAAGAGAGAACATTCTTCCAAAACGTTTTAGGCTTTCTCAGGTAATTTTGGCAAACTCCAGCCTGACTTTTTTATGTCTCGGGGTAAGAAGTGGGGTCTTCCTGGGTCTCCTACCATACAGTCCCTTTTCATTCAGGCGCCGACGGATAGTACGGGTTGACACTAAGTACCCTCGGACTGCAGGGCAGCTTGAACTTGTTTGGATGTTAGTCAAGATTTCTTTATCCACCATTCCACACAATCTTGCATTGAAATCTTCGTCAATTTTTCTTTTTTCCGTCCAATCTAGGGAGGTTAGCCACAGTGCATGGGCTTCAAACGTCTTGATGACACTGCGCACTGTAGACACAGGAACATTCAGGTCTTTGGAGATGGACTTGTAGCCTTGAGATTGCTCATTGCTTCCTCACATTTGGTTTCTCAAGTCCTCAGAAGTTCTTTGGTCTTCTTTCTTTTCTCCATGCTTAATGTGGTACAAACAAGGACACAGGACAGAGGTTGAGTCAACTTTATCCATGTCAACTGGCTGCAAGTGTATTTAGTTATTGACAACACCTGTTAGGTGCACAAGGTAAGTTACAGGTGCTGTTAATTACACAAATTAGAGAAGCATCACATGATTTTTCTAACAGTGCCAATACTTTTGTCCACCCCCTTTTTTATGTTTGGTGTGGAATTATATCCAATTTGGCTTTAGGACAATTCTTTTTGTGTTTTTTTTCATTGAAGACAAATTAAATGCAGATAATAATACCAAAGAATTTGTGATTCAATCATTTTCAGGAAGAAACTGAGTATTATCTGACAGAATCTCAGGGGTGTCAATACTTTTGGCCAACACTGTATATGCAGCTAGCAGCTGTCTCTATTGTGTATTCTCTATTATGTATACAGCTATTGGGTATTCAGCCCACAGGAGTCTGAAGTGTGTATGTGTGTAATATATAATAGAGAGAGAGAGAGAGTGTAAAGAAAAAGGAAAAACAGCACAAAAATATAGAAAAAAGTGGACTTTTTTTGCCCAATGGTGAGGCCACGCATTGGGCAATAAAATCCACTTTTTTTTTTTTGTACTGTTTTTCCTTTTTTTTACTCTATTGTAAGTAACCATCTGGATTGCTGGTTGGGAAAGCTTTGCACATAAATTGAGATAATTTTTGGTGCTGTTCCAATTTTTCACTATAAATATAGTGTAAGTTTGGGTGGAGGCGGAGCTGGGGTGGGGTCTGGGCGGAGTCTCATGGGGGCCCCAAAAGTTTGGCAGTAAGGGGCCCCGAAATTCCTAGTGGCAGCCCTGTACCTATCCTAGGGACGGTGCAACAGCAAGTCATACTCCATAAATATCATATAAACCAAAAAGAAAAATAGAGTACCATGCAGTAAATTTCCGCTTTTTTATTAGCTTGAATAGAGGAAAGGGTGTCTCAAGACAGAAAAAAACAGTTTTTTACCCACAACTTTTCAGCTGAAAACCCAATTATGAATTATCAAATTCTTGTTAAAATACAGTGAGTAACAAGGCAGTCATAAAGGTGTCCATGCAAGGACCCTGTACAAAATTGCACTACAGGTACAGTATTACAATAAATAAGTGCGTCAGCACCGCTTGTACAAATTATTCCCATATAAAGTGACCTGTGCACACTAGTCAAACAAAGCAATGACATCCAATTTGCAGTCTCAAAGTGCTTAGTGCAACATATACTTGTAAACATTCCAAACAGGGTGAATGAGACATATCACAGACAGGAGTCATTACCTTGTATTTAAACCGCCAGAACCCAGTACATCAAGGGTTAATCATGCCCAAATGGGGGTAAGAGAATGAAAAAAGACCACGGAAGCCCAACGCACGTTTCCCCTGCTCAGTGCAGGTTTCTTCAGGGGAAAGTAGAAGTTGCGGTGTGCACTATCACACTCTCAAGGGCTTCTCATATGCCCCTATCCACCCATAAAGTAATTGAGTAAATGTGCACACCTGCCGCTTGTAGTGGCGCTCAGCACTGGAAGCCGCGTCTCCCCCTGCCAGATGCAGCGTCAGGGTGACCGTGCGCATGTGCGGGAGTGGGGACGCGTCACCATGGCTCCCGCACATGCGCAGACACCCGCAGAGACGACGAAGCCTGACAAGGAGGAAGCAGACACCCAGGGCCATTGAATTGTCCATTGAATTTGTCAGTTTTTGGATGGTTTGTGCTTCAATTGTTTTGCATGTGGACAGAATACCCTCTCCGAGCTGTTGCTTAGATGTGACCTGCCTCCCGACATCATAGACGCTCCTTTTGATGATGCTCCAGAGGTTCTCAATGGGGTTGAGGTCAGGGGAAGATGGTGGCCACACCATACGTTTGTCCCATAGCAGCCAGAGATGCAGATGTGTTATTTGCAGCATGAGACGGTGCATGAAAATGATCTTGCTGCGGAAAGCGCGGTTCTTCCTCTTGAATTATAGCAGTAAAGGCTGTTTTAGAAACTCCACAAAGATTATGGAGTTCATCTTTACCCCTTCAGGGATCCTAAAGGGGCCAACAATCTCTCTCCCCATGATTCCAGCCCAAAACATTACTCCACCTCCTC
Source organism: Allobates femoralis (assembly GCA_033576535.1). Lineage (NCBI taxonomy): Eukaryota > Metazoa > Chordata > Amphibia > Anura > Aromobatidae > Allobates > Allobates femoralis. Next base: position 13,523,335 of record JARQOC010000013.1, read on the forward strand.
CTTGTTGGCGCCTTAGTCGTGTTTTCATGGGGTGTCCATCAACCCGCCATCCTCCACTCCATCCATCTGGACCATCGAGCGTTGCACGGCACTCATCGGTGAACAAAACAGTTGGGAAGTCCGTCTTCATGTATGGTTTGGCCACTGGAGTCGTTTCTGCTTGTGTGCAGTAGATAGAGGTGGTGGACAGGATGGTTTACGCACAGCTGCAAACCTCTGAAGGACCCTGCATCTTGTGGTTCGGGGGACCTTGGAGGCACCAGCAGCTTGAAAAACTTGTCTGCTGCTATGACCAGGCATTCTGCTCTTTTAACCTGATGCAATCGCCTGTTGGAAAGAGTCCTCAATGTTTCCTTATCAGCACGCACACGTGTGTGCTGGGAATCCGCTACATACTTCTTGATTGTGCGATGATCACAATGAAGTGTCTTGGCGATGTTGATTGTAGTCAGGCCTTGACCTAAATACTCCACAATTTGTTGCTTCTCAGCAGCCGACACGTCCTTTTTCTTTCCCATTTTGGCAAAAAATGTCGGCTGCTTAGGCTACTTTCACACTACGATTTTTGTAAAATCCGATGCTGTCCGATATAAATCGGACAGCATCGGATTCTTCTAATGCCTGGAATCGGGTGCCAAATAGGCATCCGATTCCGACAGAAAATAGGATGCCCGCCCTCCTGTCAGATCGCTCCCTGAGAGCTGTCAGTCTCTCCCCCGGTCCTCTTCTTTATCCCCTGTGTCTCCCCTCTTGGCCCCCTGTCCTCTCCTCTTATCGCCCGGTCCTCCCCTCTTGGCCCCCGGTCCTTTCCTCTTATCCCCTGTGTCTCCCCTCTTGGCCCCCGGTCCTGTGTCTCCCCTCTTGGCCCCCGGTCCTGTGTCTCCCCTCTTGGCCCCCGGTGCTGTGTCTCCCCTCTTGGCCCCCGGTCCTGTGTCTCCCCTCTTGGCCCCCGGTGCTGTGTCTCACCTCTTGGCCCCCGGTGCTCTCATCCCCTGTGTCTCCCCTCTTGGCCCCCGGTCCTCCTATGCGTCCTCCTCCTCTCCTCTTGTCCTCCTCCTCCTCTCCTTTCTCACCTGTCCACGACTCCTGCCTGCACGGTCCCGCGCGTCTCCGGTGCCTTGCTGTTCTGTCTCAGTGCAGCCAGGACCTCTCGTGATGTCACAATCACATGACTGCCGGCTATTGGTTCCTGGCAGTCATGTGATTGTGACATCACGGCAGGTCTTATCAGCACAGACGGCAAGATACCTGGAGACACCGGAGATGCCGGGAGACGACGTGGGCCTCGTGGACAGGTGAGCATAGTTTTGTTTTTTTTTATTAACCCCTTAATTTACTTTTAGGAGCTATTTTAGTGTACTGAGCATGCTCAGTACACTAAAATCGGTCCGAGGAGACATCACATGTTTTCTCGGACCCTGCTCCATAGGGCCCCATGCTAAATTGATCGGGTCGGATCGGATGTGCACTAAATGCCATCCGATCTGGTCCGATCCGAATCTGTCAGATTTTATTTTCGGTGCAAAAATCGGAGCAAGCTCCGATTTTTACACCGATAAAAAAATCGGACAGATTCGGATCGGACCAAATCGGATGGCATTTAGTGCACATCCGATTCGGTCCGATGCCCATAGGCCTGCATGGGGTCCGAAAATCGGTCCGATGCTGTCCGATTTTTATCGGACAGCATCGGAACTGAAAAAATCGTTATGTGAAAGCAGCCTTAATAATGTGGAACAGCCTTCTTAAGTAGTCTTGCCTTAATTTGGACACACCTGCCAAACTAATTTGCGCAGGTATCTGCAATTGCTGTTAGTGATATAAAGAGCCCTGACACATCACCAGCAATGAGTTTAACTGACAAACAAAAAAATTCTAACGTTATCACTCCTAAACTCTGTTTGCATAATAATTTGGAACACAGTGTATATAACTGTATGATGTCATCACTGGACGCCCCTCCCCTATATATAACTGTGACATCATCACTGGACGCTTCTCCCCTATATATAACTGTGACATCATCACTGGACGCCCCTCCCCTATATATAACTGTATGATGTCATCACTGGACGCCCCTCCCCTATATATAACTGTATGATGTCATCACTGGGCGTCCCTCCCTTATATATAACTGTATGACGTCATCACTGGACACCCCTCCCCTCTATATAACTGTATGACGTCATCACTGGACACCCCTCCCCTCTATATAACTGTATGACGTCATCACTGGACACCCCTCCCCTTTGCAAATCTCCCATAATGCACTTCTCCCTGACTGACTCCGCCCACCATCATGCTTCACCATGGTTTACACTGCAGCCGCTCTCCTTGTACTGACTTCGCCCACCAGGAACGGCTCTTGGTTTTCGTGGCCCCTATAACACAAACCACAATTCCAGATTATAATATAGAGGCGTTGAGATATATATGGTGCAATCCCCGTAATATAATCCCCTCCTGTGCGATGTAACACCCGGGACCACAGCATGGGGAAGGCACTGTCACCCTCGGGGGACCACAGCATGAGGACAGCACTGTCACCCTCGGGGGGCCACAGCATTGGGACGGCACTGTCGCCCTCAGGGGGCCACAGCATGGAGACGGCACTGTCACCCTCGGGGGCCACAGCATGGGTATAACACTATCACCCTTTGGGGGGTGCCACAGCACGTGGATGGCACTGGCATCCTCAGGGCCACAGCATGGGGACTACACGGACAGGAATTGACAGGACCGGATTGTAAACTCCAGATGCCATTTCTGTGGCAGTATCTACATACATGCTGAATTCAATGGACTTAGGCTTACGGGGTTTTGTCTTTAAGGGGCTGGAATGAGAATAGAAGATGGCTCAGTTCAAATCTAAGGGGGGGGTTGCCTTTGCTATTCTGTGCGTTTTTGCACTGCAAAAACGCACCCATTGATTTCAATGGAAAACGCAAGTAAGAACGTCCTTTTCAGAAAACACATGTGTTTTTGCAAACGCAGCCCAAAACGTTGCAGGACACGTTTTGGGCTGCATTTTGCGGTTTCTGAAAATGACGTGTTTTTACTTGCGTTTCCCATTCCCAAATCTATGGGTGTGTTTTTGGCACACATGCTGTACAAAAATGGATTGCAATCCAAATGGAATAGAAATGCTGATGTGAAAAGGCTCGATGTGTGTTTGGGAGGAAGTAAGTTGTTGTGATCTGGAAGCCACAGGATCAGAGCTAAGGCCGATCCAGAATCCCATGGATAGACTGTAGAAATTAATTCACGTGCTACAGTCATGAGATCTACTACCTGGATGTTAGGGATTATCCCATGGACTATGTTGCTGGTTTATTTCTGACCTTATGGACTGGGGCATCACGTCGTGATCGTCTACCCTGGGGCGCACCTGTGATGAGGCGACATGAGTTTGTCACCTGCTAGACAGGGGACGCCAGGCGCCCTGCAGATGATGACTACTAAGGGGACAGCCGTCCGCGATGTGTGCACCTGTGCCCGATCGCTCGTCACCTCCATTCATTTCTCCCGCTCGCTGTCTGCCCTCTGCAGCTCAGAAGGCGGGGAGTGATGACTTCATCACTTAGTACCGAAGTGTAGAGAGGCGGAGAGACTGGAGCCACAAGGACCAAAGAGAGAGGTATTTTTTTTTCGTTATCACTGATGGGAGACTGTGATGTGTATTATATAGGGGAGCATTATACCATATTGAGGAGTTTGGGGGTTCAGTATACTACATGGATAACTATGTGGGTGTACTATACTATGTGGAGGACTTTGGGGGTGCATTATTCTAAATGGAGGACTATGGGGGGTGGAGTATACTATATGGAGGGTGATGGTCATGCCTAATAGTATATATGGAGGACTATGGGGGGTGCATTATACCATATTGAGGACTATGGGGGGTGCATTATACTATATTGAGGACTATGGGGGGCATTATACTATATGAAGGACTATGAGGGGTGCATTAAACTATATGGAGGACTATGGGGGGTGCATTATACTATATGGAGGACTATGGGGGTGCATTATGCTACATGGAGAACTATGGGGGTGCACTTCTTATTTAATCATATGAACATATCTTTTCACATCATATAAAAATGAATAACGAACAATAAACAATTAATGAAAGGAACAGGAATCGAAGTCGGATATTGAGGTGTTCTATGTGTGCAATAACGTTGTCATTTCTAGTGTACAAATCATTCTTGTCACCAGTGTAAGATCTGAGGGAGCATTATAGGGGGTGCATTATACTACATAGAGGACTATGGGGGTGCATTATACTATGGAGGAATATGGGGGTGCATTATACTATATGGAGAACTTTGGGGGTGCATTATACAACCATCAAGCCATACAGCTTGTGCCAAGCCACCATTGCCATTAATGATCCTTGTTTTGGATTCTTCTCTGTGGTTCTTGTATGTGCGTGTGATGGCACTGACATACGGAGGCCTATGGGGGTGGGCGATGGTCATGCCTTATAGAATATGTAGAGGACTATGGGGACGCATAATACAATATGGAGGACTAGGGGCTGCATTATACTATATGGAGGACTATTGGGGTGCATTATACTATGTGGAGAACTATTGGGGTGCATTATACTTTATAAAGGCCTATGAGGGTGCATTATACTAAACTGAGGACCATGGTGGGTGCATTATAATATATGGAGGACTGTAGCATTATGCTACATGGAGAACTACGGGGGTGCACTTCTTATTTAATCGTATGAACATATATTTTCACATCATATAATAATGAATAACGAACAATAAACAGTGATTGAAAGGAACAGGAATCAGAGTCCGATATGGAGGTTTTCTATGTATGTAATAACATTGTAATTTCCAGTGTAGAAGTCATCCTTGTCACCAGTGTAAGATCTGAGCGGACTTTATAGGTGCTGCATTATACTACATAGAGAACTAAAGGAGTGCATTATACTATATGGAGGACTCAAGGGGGTGCATTATACTGTATGGAGAACTTTGGGGGTATATTATACTATATGGAGTACTTCAGGGGTGCAATATACTATATGGATGACTATAAGCGGGTGCGTTATACTGTATGGAGAACTTTGGGGGTGCAGTATACTATATGGAGGACTATGAGGGTGCATTTTAATATATGGAGGATTATATTATAATATACAGAGCCAATGATACTACATGGAACCCATGATAATACTTGTAGGGCTATGAGGGAGTCTTTATACTTTATGGGAGGAGCCATTATATTGGGTGAAAAGATGAAGGGACCATTATACTACACTTGCCTTCAAATCAGTCCTCACCTCTGCTAAATAGGCCTACTTCACAAACCTTGTATCTTCACTATCCCACAACCCCAAACAGCTGTTCACTACATTCAACTCTCTCCTCCGCCCACCGCTGCCCCCTCCGACCTCCCTCATCTCTACTGAGGACTTCGCCACATACTTCAAAAATAAGATCAAGCAGGGGCGTGGCCTGGATGTCTTTGATACTTGCTCCTGCATCCAGGCCACGAAAGAAGAAAAAATAACTAAGAATCCCAGCCAAAATCCATCTACAGCGCTATCTACAGCATCACTGACCTCCAGTGTCCCCCTTACACCTTTTGGGGACACCAGGTCTTACCCCGGTGACGACCAGGAGGATGGGAGGAGGAGAGGCAGAAGATTCAGGAGCAGCGTGACCGGAGCTGTGGTGGTGTTTCCCGCCTGATCCGTCCCGCCGCCGCCCTGCAGGAGAAGCCGCCGACACCCTGATAAGGTAGCACAGCTTCTAGGACACCCGAGTGCCTGCACTGGCCGGCTGACTGGTGGAAGAGAGGAGCAGGTACGGAGGATGGCTTGGGGTCCGGGCTGCCTGGCGGACGCACGAGACAGGGGAGAAGAGGTGTTTACTTAAACGGAGAGAACTGGGAGCCACCAGTGGTTTGGAGCCCTGCACACACTCCGGACGGGTGAGGAACCCTGGGGTCGGCTTGGTGGAGGGTGTTGCAGCCCCCTTTGAGGTACAGGAGCCTGACGCCATCTTCTCATCTATAACCCTGCCCACGAAGCATTAGGCGCGGGACGGGAGCCATTACATCGCTGCCACTGCTCCCCCTACTGTTAATGCTAATAGTTAACCCACAAGTGCCTGGAGGGAAGATAATTTGAGAGCACTCAGCTCTTAGCGGAGGGACAGACCCATAAGACTGAGTTGCTTGAATAGCTTATTGTAATCCATAAGAGAATAGTTCTGAAGAACAGAGTCTGTCATCTATTCTCCTGTCTGTGCCCGGCAGCTCACAGACACCGGCACCGTTTTACTAACTTTTTTTGCATAACCTCTCAACCTGCTGGAAGATCTGGGTCACTACACCTCTACATTTTATTTTCATGAGCTCGATTACAAGGCCCATAGCCACATAAAAATGCTATTGTATTAACTTTTTTGATGTAACCAAGTGGTGTTTCTATCAGCCCTGTAATCAGCCGCCTTATAATGGTTCGCACAAATCTTAAAGTACGGGCAAAAAGTCTTCATTGGCAAACCTCTGCACCTTTATCTACCACTCCTAGGGAGATTTAGAAAAATTCCTGAAAAAAAAATCGGGGATGTCCCAGTCACCAGACAAACAAAAGGTCCGTAAAGATGCGGCGGCTGCGTTAATGATCACATTGATGACGACCCAGGAGACTTGGACTACGACTCCGCTTCGAAGACGCGGGCTCCTATCTCCAGGGCCTATATGAAATCTTTGCTGGAGTCTACTATGCAACCCCTGCTCAAGGAAATGACTGAACTCAGATCCGATGTGAGACATATAGGACATAGGGTTGAAACCCTGGAAAACAGTCGGTCATAATAGACGCCTCTAACACCCTTGGCGACCACATCCTTATCCATCAGCAACACCTCAATTCTGTCTATCTGGCACTCGAGGACCAGGAGAACAGCAGCCGGAGAAGGAACATGCATCTCCGCGGCATTCCCGAGTCGTTTGCCCAAGAATCTCTCAAAAAGGTGTCCAAAGAGATATTCGCGGCTATACTAGGCACGGAAAGGGCGGACACTTTTATCATCGAGAGGGTTCTCAGAGCCCTTAGACCGAAGCCCAAACCTAGTGAACGTCCAAGGGATATAATTTGTGGTCTCCTCAGTTATGTCGACACGGCAGCCATCTTGTCGGGTGCAAGGGAAAAATCACCTCTGACATTTGGGGACGTCGATTTCCAAATTTTCCAGGATATCTCCCCAACCACATTGGCCAAGAGAAAAATCCTCAAACCATTGAGAGACGCAGTACTGGGTCAAGGCGGGTCGGCAGATCACCATCCGTACCCCGGAAGACCTGGAGGCTGCTTGGGAGCCCTTACAAATATACCCCATACCCATTCCCTCATGGATGTCCCTTGACATCGGTTTGCCCATTCCACGGATTGATAAGCCTGATGATTGGTCAATTAAAAAGAAGTCAACGTCACCGAAGCCCAAGAAGCAAGTGAACAGGCAACAACCCACATGAATGTGCCTGTCACCCTACTCTTCTGTGAATTTTGTTGATGAGACGGGCCTAAGCAACGGATATAGAAAGACACTGACCATCTCGAGGATTTCTTTCCCCTATTACCGTCTTCATGTTTGCCTTATGGACACCGAGACTAATCTTTTGCTTTTCCCTCCTCCTCGTCGGGGGCATCCAGAGGGTGGGGAAGGAGGATGGGGAATACTCATATCTTTAACTCTACCCTTCGTTTTCTCTTCTCTCCCCCTCATACCTCTCCCCCGTTTTCCAAACCTACCCCCTTTACTTTACCCCGCTGGTCCCTCCCCGCCCACCCTTTTCTTTCCTTTTTCTCTTTTGTTCTTTCTTTCCTCTTTCTTCCCTTCATTATTGGGTTATCGGCCAGTTTTCAGGAGGAAGACCCCAGCCACTGACGGACTGGAATTAGTTTCGATTATTAGCCCGCCCAGGTGTCTACAGATACTGGTCTTTACCAAATGTAGGTGTAGACCAAGAAGGTACGGGGTTACGGTTGCCCCCTTCCATTCTCCTATGGCTTCTGATTAAAAGCTTAATGTTTGATAACTTAATGTTTACATGCCACTCCCTTGGTACATTTGAGCAACTATTTGAAATATTTTGAACACCACTTGGTTGCTCTGAAACTCATCTTCAACAATTGGGTTTTTACAACCCCCCCCCCCCCCCCCCCCCCCGTGGAAGATGAGATTACTTATGTACATGGTTTTATAGTTTTGTTTTGAATTTGTTTCATTCCCATTACAGGTCTATTTTGCAGATAGAGATCTCCGATGACATATTTGAGTATGGTTAGTGGCACTGGAGACGGTTCAATTGCTGTGGCGTCCCTCAACGTAAAGGAACTGAATAGCCCCACCAAACATAGCCAGATCCTGTCCTTACTGAATAAGGCCCATTCCCAGGTAATTTTTTTTCCAGGAAACTCACTTTAAAAAGGGCAAATCCCCCAATATGTCTTATTCCAAGTACCCATCCTGGTTTCATAGCTGCTCGGGTTCATCTTCTAAGGTGGTCAGTATAGCTTTCAAGAGGGGACTCCTCTTCACCGTAAACGATAGCATCACGGATTCGGAGGGCAGATACGTTTTTGTGAAAGGCTTTCTGGTCAATACTCCAATTACATTTGCAAATATATATGTTCCAAACCAGGGACAGGTGGAGTGGTTGTCGGACACTTTGGACGCCCTCTCTCTGTTCATGGAAGGATTATTAATTTTGGGGGGTGACTTTAATTTGACATTGCAACCGGACTTGGACACTTCATCAGGGAAATCACAATTTCTCCTAAAGACCGGAGGAAACTGCTTACTAAATTGCAAACCATCCACCTAATTGATCCCTGGAGGTTGGGCCACCCCAATCACAGGGATTACATGTTTTATTCCTCCCCTCACGACACATACCAATTACTAGATTATTTACTAGTCCAAACTTTGGCCATTAAACTAATCACTTCCACTTCAATCGGGTCCGTAACATTATCAGATCACGCCCAGTTTTTCTTGTCAGTAAAAATAGACTCCCTATCGCGCCCCCCTCCCACGTGGCGTTTGAATGAAACACACCTAGGTAACGCGGATAATGCTTCCCAGATTAATTTTGCTTTCAAGAGGTTTTTTAGGGCGAATATGGTCAATGGGAAACTTACCCCCATGATATGGGAAACTCATAAAGCCGTCCTAAGGGGGAACTAATTTCCTTGGGATCCCACATAAAAAAGAAAAGGGATAAAGAAATTTTCTCTATTTTGCACCAAATCAATGTCATGGAGCGATTGCATAAACAAAAGAAAAAGGACAATGTCAGAACAGAGTTGATGGATAAAGATCTACTTAACGTACGCTCAGCCAAAATGTATGCATGCTGCAAGCAAAAAATATATATACATGGAAATAGAGGTAGCAAGCTCCCGTCCAGAATGCTGAAGGGACAGAGGGCAAAATGTTTCATCAGACAGATTCGAACGGAGAAAGGGGATGTAGTTTCGGAGTCAGAGGAGATAGCAGAGGCATTCTGCACATATTATCACTCTCTGTATAACCTGAGCCCCATGATTCCATATCTGACCCTCCTACCGCGATTCAATGCATACAGGAATTTCTCGCTACCTAAGATTTCCGCCTCGGGGCAATCATCTCTAATTGCACCAATTTCCTCTGGGGAAGTTGAGGAAGCAATCGCCTCGACCCCGGGAGGAAAGACCCCGGGTCTGGATGGTTTCCTGATCATATATTACAAGACATTCGCAGAGGTATTCGTCCCTCATTTGGTTGAATTGTTTAACCTCTTCATCTCAAGTTCGGTACCCCCACCACAGGCTCTAGAGGCACATATAACTGTACTGCCTAAGGAGGGGACAGACGGCACCCTTTGCAGCAATTACCTCCCAATTTCCCTGCTGAATGCGGACCTCAAACTCTGGGCTAAAATTTTAGCTAACAGAATACACCTAGTTCACCCTGATCAAGGCTGGTTTCGTTCGTGGAAGAGAGGGAAGGGATAATGCTACTAAAGTCTTACAAGCAATCTCTTATGCAAAGCACAATCGTCAGCCACTTATATTACTTTCCACAGATGCTGAAAAAGCATTTGATCGCATCAGTTGACGTTATATGGCATGTGTTTTGCAGAAGTTTGCCTTCCCTCCTCCTTTCATAGACGCACTCATGTCATTGTATACCTTCCCCACAGCCAAGGTGAACGGGACCTTGTCAGCGCCTTTTAATATCAATAATGGACTAGACAGGGTTGCCCTCTCTCCCCTTCTTTATTTGTCCTAGTGATGCAATCGTTTATTCAAGCCATCAGGCAACAGCCTGAGATTGAGGGGTTGAGGATCAACCACCTTGAGCTGATAGCGGCTGCCTTCGCGGATGACCTCTTGCTTCTCCTATCCAACCCAAAAACGGCAGTCCCAAAGATATTGGAGCTTTTCTCCTTATTTGGAGAACTCTCCAATTTCAAGATTAATCTGGACAAATCGGAGGCTTTGAATATAATGGCGGCTGGAGAGAATGTACAGACCTTAAAAAGTCTTGCCCCCTTTAAATGGCAACAACACAAACCTAAATATCTTGGGATATATATATAATGGACGACCCCAATACACTTTTTCAGCATAATTTCTCCCCACTGATAGCACAAACTGAATCTCCTGCGTTCTTATGATACTCCTCTTCTGTCCTGGCTAGGTAGGGTCAACGTATTCAAGTCCTACGTCTTCCCCAAGATTTTTTATGTGATGAGTATGATCCTGATTCACCTCCCTGTATCTTTTATACGCTCTCTCAACCAATTAATAACCAAATTTGTTTGGAAATATAAAAAAGCTAGGCTGCCTTTGAAACTCTTAATGGGCCCAAAATGCGGGGGAGGAGTTGGTCTACCTAACCTCACTTCTTATCACCAAGCCATCCTTTTGGCAAATTGGCTAAAATTAATAAGGTGGGCGGAAAAGGGCCACGACTTGAACATCGAAATGCAACTCCTGGGAAAACATGCCTTGAAATATTTATGGACAGACTGCTTCCTTCCGAGAGAGGGACTGGGGGGACATTCTCCTGGCCATCCTGCAAACGATTAAAGCACCAACTTGTAATTTTCTAGATAAAATACCAATGGGACTTGTCCCCTACCTCTTCTCTCCGGATTTTACAGATCTATACGAACTGTGGTCCTTCCTACCAAATAAACCCATTTCACATTTGTTGCAGGGGAAAATCCAATGTATAAACAAATGGCCGATAATGGCTGGGAAACGCCCTCTTTGGTTTGGCTCTGGTTGGAGATTCTAACGTTAGTCAATCACCTTATCCCGAATATTGTGTCTAAACTTTACTCCAACCTCACGAATACTGTAGATACTGCCCAACCAATATTTTTACATTCTTGGGAGACTGAACATCCCACTCTCCACTCTGGATAAACAACTGATATGCCTTAATTCACATGGTTTTTCGAGATGTGTACTGTTCCAGGAAATGGCGTACAAATTGCTCTCACGATGGTACTACACACCAGATAAACTTTATCATTTGGGACTAATTAGCTCCCCTATATGCTGGAGGTGTGAGGAGTCGCGGGGCACTTTGTCCCATATCTTCTGGGATTGCCCGGCCATTCAACAATTTTGGTCCAATGTCATGGGGGTTATGCGCTCTCTCAAACTAATTAAGACGGAGTTGCCGGCTGTAGAGGTGCTCCTATCCCTCCCTACAGATAAATTCCAACCCAAAAACACGAGTTGGCCCCACTGATGTTAGGGGCGGCAAAAGAGCTGATGGCTCTTAAGTGGAAGCAGCGAGCCCTGCCGACGGTAGAAGATTGGAAACGTAAAATGAGAGACCTATATAGGTTGGAGGAACTTATGAGTTGGGACTCCTTGACCCACGTTAAGTTTAGGAAGATCTGGGCACCATGGACACATGTCTACAGAACAACATAGTCTCCTAGTCCCTGGGTGTTTAGGGGGGCGCCACGATGGTTGACTACATAGCCAATTTCCGTTGGGTGCTATAAGTTGCAACACTAACTCCCCATATATTGCCAAACTGATAAGCAATTTTGAAGGCGATTCTTGGGGATGCTCCCTGTGATGAGTCGGCTAGAACAGGGACAAGTGTATCAGATTTCTCCACAGTATGCTCAATATCGGTATATCTCAAGAAGAGCTTCATTTATAGGGATGCGTTGACGCATTACTGATCAATTCCTGTAATTTGTGATTGATTTGTTTTGATTAGTTTTTCTTCTCTGTTTTGTTAAGAGAAAATTGATAACTACGATTTCTATTGTATTATGACTATCTAAAATAATGACTATGTTCTCTGTGCTTATGGACTCAATATGTGTCTCTGTGTTTTATAGTATGTCTTCTTTGATAACTAAAATAAAGAATTTATAAAAAAAAAAATAAGATCAAGCAAACAAGGCAAATCTTTACTGTTCCACCACCTCAACCAATCCATATACCAGACCTGTGCCCTTTTCTCACAACCTCCCTGTCACATATTGATGGCCTTGCAGTCTAGAAGTGCTGCTGCTGTGGTTTAAACTAAGCCTTTATTTTCCTCTGTCATTCAGTGTCTGGCTGTGCAAGTGGAGGTTGCTGACTGTGTTGCGGATATGACTCATGATCTTGTGGGCTGAGGGGTGTGTCTGAGCTGACTGCTCCCCAACCCCTTGGCCATAAATAGGTCAGCTCCCATTTACCTGATGTCGCTGATTGAGTTTTATTACTCATAGTGGAACTGTGGTGTGCAGTCATGTTGCAGGAGCTGCTACTTTGCCCATCATTTGAAGCTGCTGAGTTTTCCTGGTCCGTGCATGGAGGTAGGGCTTTATGCTTAGTGTCTCTCAGGAGCTTCAGAGACTCTTGGTGGCGGCTGGACCTCCTCACCTTTAGAGGTACCTTCGATACCAGGGACCCCAGTATCAGGGTCAGAGTAGGCTCCCCTGACTCCCTACGTCCATCTCCATCCTGTTTCGTGTTACCTGTCCTCCCAAGCGTGACACTCCCTCTCCAACATCACTAAAGGAGAGCTTACTCGTCTCCTCTCCAAATCACACCTCACCACCTGTGCACTTGACCCCATCCCTTCCCACCTCCTCCCCAACCTCACTAACACACTCATTCCAGCCCTAACCCATCTCTTCAACCTATCTCCATCTTCATGTACCTTCCCCTCTGCTTTCAAGCATAAGCATGCCACATCACACCCATCCTCAAAAAGGCAAACCTTGACCCGACTGCTGTGCCCAGCTATCGCCCCATATCGCTGCTTCCATTTGCTTCAAAGCTCCTCGAGCAGCATGTCCATGCTCAACTTTCCTCCCACTTCTCATCTAACTCTCTCCTTGACAACCTCTAATCTGGCTTCCGCCTCCATCACTCCACCGAAACTGTCCTAATTAAAATTATTAATTACTTACAGCCAAAGCTAACAGATATTTCTCCATCCTCCTCCTTCTAGACCTGTCCTCTGCCTTTGACACAGTCGACCACTCCCTCCTACTACAGATCCTCTCTTCCATTGGCATCAAAGATCTTGCCCTCTCCTGGATCGCCTCATACTTTTCCAACCGCACATTTAGCATTTCCCACTCCCACATGACCTTCTCATCCCGCCCTCTCTCTGTTGGAGTCCCACAAGGCTATACCCTTGGCCTAGGATACCTCATAAAGTTCCATGGCTTCCAGTACCACCTGTACGCTGACGACACTCAGATCTACCTCTCTGGCCCAGACGTCACCTCTCTCCTGTCCAGAATCCTGGAGTGTCTATCAGCCATATCCTCCTTCTTCACCTCTCACTTCCTAAAACTTAACGTAGACAAAACTGAACTCATCATCTTTCCTCCATCTCATGTATCTTCCCTACCCGATCTATCTTTTATGGTAAATCTACTATTACTCTTGTACACGCCCTCATCATCTCCCGCCTCGATTACTGCAACATATTCCTCTGTGGCCTCCCTGCTAACTCTCTTGCACCACTCCAGTCTGTCCTAAACTCTGCTGCATGACTAATCCACCTCTATTCTCGCTACCCCCCTGTATCTCCCCTCTGCAAATCCCTCCACTAGCTCCCAATTCCCCAACGAATCCAGTTCAAGCTACTAACGCTGACCTACAAAGCCGTCCATAATCTGTCCTCTCCCTATATCTCTGAACTAATCTCCCAATATCTTCCCCCACGTAATCTTCAATCCTCCCAAGACCTCCTCCTCTCCTCCACACTTATTCGTTCCTCACACAACCACCTCCAAGATTTCTCCCGAATATATCCATCCTCTGGAATTCTGCGCCCCAACACATCCGATTATCCACCACACTCGTATCCTTCAGGCGGAACCTGAAAACCCATCTCTTCAGGAAAGCTACAGCCTGCAATGACCAGAGCCGCCGCCTCACCACCACCACAGCTGCCGCACCCTGACCTTATGTCTCCTCCTCATTATCCTGTAGAATGTAAGTCCACAGGGGCAGGGTTCTCTCCCCTCTGTACCAGTCTGTCATTGTTAATTTGTTGACAGTAAACTATACCTATAATTTTGTATGTAACCCCTTCTCATGTACAGCACCATGGAATTAATGGTGCTATATAAATAAATAATAATACTAATAATGTGGGTCCTTTATACTGTATGGAGAGCTGTGTGGGGGGTCACAGTTGGGGATCATACTGAGCCGGGGTAGTTGTGGGGGTACAGTAGGGTCATTATACTGTGCGTGTGGAGGAATTCTCTGTGGGGGATCATACAGTTTTTGTTGGCATCATACTTTATGGGGGCAATGAAAAAGGAATCCAGGGGCTTCAATGGGGAGAAAATCACTTTGTACCCGCTGCAAAGTTGTTAGACATGTAGCTATGTGACCCAGACATTTTTTTTTCTTATTTGGGGTGAGGGGGGGGTGGTTAGAGCTTCTGCTGTGGGGCCCCATGATTTCTATGTATGCCCCTCGTGCAGGATGCATTGTCCCTCTACTGCAGGACTGATTGGCCATAACTTACACACCAGGTCCAGTGCCGCCCCTCGGTACATGCAGGCATCCAGCGATGCTTCTCCAGAGCAGCGGTTGGTCGGTGGCGCTCATCCTCCTTCCCACTTCCACATCCCTTACTCAACCAATAGGAAGGCCCCTGCCATTAGCTCCGGACAGGTCTGTGTGCGGTGCTTGTGATAGGCTGAGTGTTTCAGGAAGAGGCGTGGTCTGTCAGTAAGACGCGTCATTTTCCCAGCGTAGTGCAGTGGCAGCTTGTTGATTCTCGGATTGCAGGTCATTGTATGTGGTGTGTGGATGGTGCGGCATGGTGACATGTCTGACTAGTCAGTGCCAGGCAGCCGCCACATTGTAGCTTCCCAGAGATTTGTAGGCATTTGCCAGAGATAATAGGTTTGCAATCAGTGATGCCTCCTGTGCTATAAGGATGCAGGACTGTGTCTACAGGACCATAGCTCTGCAGCCATCATTGCGTGTCTGTATGCTTGTGCCAAGCCGCCATTATCATTAATGATCCTTTTTTTGGATTTTTCTGTGTGGTTCTTGTATGTGAATGTGATGGCGCTGACATCCCTATGTTTGGTGGGGGGGAGGGGACCCCTTTTGCAGTCCATCTCAGGCAGCAGAGAGGCTAGGTTCACCCCTCAGCAGAGCAGTGTGTATGAGGTGAGCAGAGCTGTCTGTGTACAAGTCGTGCGGAGTAGAGCTGTGTGTGTACAAGGTGTATGGAGCGGAGCCGAGTGTACGAGGTGTACGGAATGGGGCCACAGGTGTACGGAGCGGAGCCGAGTGTACGGAGCGGGGCCGCAGGTGTACGGAGCGGGGCCGCGTGAGTATGAGGTGTACAGAGCGGAGCCGTGTGTACGAGGTGTTAACTTGCAGACAAAAACTATAATTGAAAGATTGACACCTGTTCTGAGGTTTGGAGACACTCCTGGTTTTGACACACAAACCTGATCGAACCTGATCAGGGAAAAACCGTGGTGTGAAGGGCGCCTAATACTTTCAGGATCCAGTTTTCACCCATTCACTTTAATGGTGTCAGATAGCAACCTGAAGCAACAGGATTCTACCTGACACCATTAAAGTGAAAGGGCAATAACTGGATCCTGAAAGAATCTGGCTTTTGCTGAAAAACCTTATCTTCCCTGATCTGAAAAACCCTCCTACTGTCTCCCACCCATCCCCTATAGACTGTGAGACAGGTTATTAAACTTGGGGTTATTTAGCTTGGAAAAACGAAGGCTTAGGGGTGATCTTATAATAATGTATAAATATATGAGGGGACAGTACAGAGACCTTTCTAATGATCTCTTTACTCTTAGGCCTGAGACGGGGACAAGGGGGCATCCTCTACAGAGACGGGGACAAGGGGTGTCCTCTACATCTGGAGGAAAGAAGGTTTAATCATAATCACAGACGTGGATTCTTTACTGTAAGAGCAATGAGACTATGGAACTCTCTGCCACATGATGTTGTAATGAGGGAGTCACTACTAACATTTAAGAAGGGCCTGGATGCCTTTCTTGAAAACTATAATATTACCAGTTATATATACTAGATTCTTTGATCGGGCGGTGATCCAGGGAATTAGTCTGATTGCCGTATCTGGAGTCAGGAAGGAATTTTTTTCCCCAATGTGGAGCTTAGTGTTGCCACATGTTTTTTTTTTTTGCCTTCCTTTGGATCAACATGTTAGGCTATGGGGTGAACTAGATGGACTTAAAGTCTTCCTTCAACCTTAAAAACTATGTTACTATGTTACTTGTGGACAGGATCTCTGCCCTAATGTACCTGTATGATTTATTTGTCGTTATTTATGTTCTTGTCCTTGTTCTGCCCTTACACATGTAAAGCGCCATGGCACCAATGGCGCTATATAAATAAATAATAATAAAGTGTGAAACCAGCCTGAAATAGCAGCCAACAGTGGCTGCATTAAAAAGCTATTAAAAGAAATAAAATTCAAGTCGACACTGGTTAAAACATGTTAAGTAACATTTTTTACATTTTTTAAGTAATGTAAAAACGCAGCCCCTTCCCATTAGGAGCAAGAGAATCACTCCAGGAAGGTAAAAGAACCATAGAAATATAAAGGTCTCTAAACATCGTATACTTGTGTATAAAAAGGCTTCACTGTGTACATATTCTTATGCTTGTAAATTTATCAAATTCTGAACATGAATTATCTCATTTTATAGTATTTCAAAAACTACCTCATGTCTAACAAAATTAGATGTAATTCAAAAACATTTCCCACATTCTGCACTTGACTATGGCTTCTCTCCGGTGTGAATTGTCTCATATATGAATTCTCTCATGTGCAACAAGACCTGATTTCTGTGTAAAACATTTCCCACATTCTGAACATGAATATGGCTTCTCTCCTGTGTGAATCCTCTCATGTACAAGAAGATTTGATTGCCTAGTAAAACATTTCCCACATTCTGAACATGAATATGGCTTCTCTCCTCTGTGAATTCTCTCATGTGTAACAAGAGGTGACTTCAGAGTAAAACATTTCCCACATTCTCTACATGAATATGGCTTCTCTCCTGTGTGATGACTTTGGTGTACAATAAGAGATGATTTTTCACTAAAACATTTCCCACATTCTGCACATGAATATGGCTTCGCTCCTGTGTGAATTCTCTCATGTGTAACAAGATGCGATTTATCAATAAAACATTTCCCACATTCTGAACATGAATATGGCTTCTCCCCTGTGTGAATTTTTTCATGTCTAACAAGATGCGATTTATCAATAAAACATTTACCACATTCTGAACATGAATATGGCTTCTCTCCTGTGTGAATTTTCTCATGTCTAACAAGATGCGATTTATGTGGAAAACATTTCCCACATTCGGAACATGAATATGGCTTCTCTCCTGTGTGAATTTTCTCATGCATAACAAGACGTGATTCATGTGTGTAACATTTTCCACATTCTGAGCATGAATATGGCTTCTCTCCTGTGTGAATTTTCTCATGTATAACAAGAGTAGATTTAGCTGTAAAACATTTCCCACATTCTGCACATGAATATGGCTTCTCTCCTGTGTGAATTCTCTCATGTGTAACAAGATCTGCTTTAGCAGTAAAACATTTCCCACATTCTGCACATGAATATGGCTTCTCTCCTGTGTGAATTCTCTCATGTATATCAAGAACTGATTTAGTAGCAAAACACTTCCCACATTCTGAACATGAATGTGGCTTCTTCCTTCTTCCTCCTTTATTTTGTTTAACCTTCTGAGATGATGTCAGAGATGATACTTCATTAACATCTTCAGATGACAGATCTTTGCTGTGATCGGCTGGAGGTATATCGGAGATATTGTCATGCTGTTCACGTATATCTTGTGTGATACTATGATCATCTGCTTTCCATTCTGAAGATATCCAATGTCCTGCGGAGCTCCTGGTACAGTCATCTGCCAAAAATAAAACTGATATTTTTGAATAATGTAACATGGAATATTATATATACCTAAATATACCATTAAAAAAAATACAATAATCCCACACAAACTGCAAGGTCCATAGCAAACATATATTATCTGATTACTTGGGGGCAAAGATTGAATAAACAATTAATTCTAGTAATGTCCATTCCAGATATTGCCCAGTGCAGTATCCTGGTACCATTCTACTACTGCTGAGTCATATAGTTGTGGTGCGGTCGTAGATCTGTTCCAGAATTACTGTGGACGCTGTGAGTTAGGAGATGTATAATGCATTGTATGTGCAGACATTGAGGACTGATAAATGTGCATTGTGCGGTGTACTGTGCTGCCCTCTACTGGCTGATGTGTGAATATGAACACTAGGTGTTCAGTCTCCTCACCACAAGCTGCCATAGACATCGTGGGAGAAGCCTCCGCACTCAGTGCTGACACTTCATGTAAGCTGCTACAAACCAGTTCAGTCCAGGGAGAAGGAGGAAGCACTACTACTCCCAGCATCTATTCCAGTCTATGCTGAGGAGACATCTTTCTTCATATAGTCGCCTCAACAAAGGAGTGAAGCTTCATACAGTCAGGAGAGATGAAGCTGAACAAGGTTTCTCCTCTATACTGGCTTCTTTATTCGCCTCCAGCAGGATCCAGGACAACGTGATTTCCATGCAACAAACTTTGTCCTTCTTACCCCATAAATAGGGAACAGTAGAGACTAAAACTGGGAGGTACCTCCATACTACTAGTGTGGCCCCACAGGAGCCGACCCCTGAAGGGCCCTCCATCAGAGAAGCTTTACCTGGACTGGACATACCAATTTCTCCAATTGTAAGTGATGTGATCTGTGCTCCCCCGAGACCCCGAAACTGCGGCTTCACAAGAGACAGAACCTCCTCTATACACACAATACTAAGTGTATCCTATGCTGGAACTACATGTACTGCACCTTTAAGAGACACTGTAACCTTAGTTCCTTCAGTAAAGAAGTGTTATGTCTGCAGGTTCACACTTGTGTCTGATCCAATAACACTAACACCGCGGGCTCCACCACCTGCATCCAAACATCTCTATAAGAGCCACCAGTGGGATTATACCATCTCCATAAGGGCAACCTCCCACTTTGGACAATTGTTGTGGACATGAAGGATCTTCTAGGAGTCCAGCAGCCCCTTCATATACCGTGACATCATCATCTGCTGCCAGTGGAACTACATGTCCCAGCTGCTCCCTGCAATATCTGCACCTCCCTGTGTCTCACCACCAATGTAAGCATCAAACAATAGAAAAGAGCCATCAATCTTATAGTTTATAGAAGATTAATAATGACTGTTGTCGGCAGCACATCCCTCTGTGTAAATAAAGATGTGCCGGAACATTAGAATCATTGTGATTGGCTGTTTAGAATTCAACAGCCAATCACAGCGGTTGTAGTTGTGTTATATTATATTTTATTGTGTTATGTTATAATCAGCAGGAACCAGACCCCGATCGATGTTACCGCGGCTATGGTGCTGCATTTTAGCCATGACGTACCTATACGTCCAAGGTCAGCAAGTATCACCGACGAAGGACATATGGGTACGTCTAAGGTAGTGAAGGGGTTAATTGACTGCAGGTCAGTGGATATCCAGGGCCTGAGACCCCCCAACTGCTTGATAGACTGCTGAGAAGTGCAGAGCAGCTTGTGAGGTCGGAGCACAGAACAGGGAACGGGCTACATAGAAGATACAAAATCCAATACATCATTGTACCAAGCGGAGAATAAGTGACTGTAGAGGCCACTACTCACCTGGGCGGTGATCTGTAGGGATCTCCTCTGTCCTCCGCTCATCACCCCTCACATAGGTCTCTGGAGGATTAATATGGGGCAGATCTTCACCCTGAAACAAAGATTGTAAAAGTCACAGACAGATGGAGAAGTCCCATCTGTGATCAGCTGTAATCTGCCATCTCCACCCATCTCATTACACAAGTATAACACATCTAATAGTGGGGGAGAAAACAAGACTGAGACAAGATCTTCACAGCCGTCTACACATCATAGGGAGATCTCATCACACCTTCTCTCCATCTACCTGATCATCCGGAGGAACATCGGGATCTTCTGGATTACAGTCCTGTGGGAGAAGAGGACGGGGACATCTCTCTGGTGTTGTCCTCTTACTGGATAGACCTGGAGGAGACACATACAGGACTGAATTCATTCTTTACATACAGATCATTATAGGCCGTGTGTATTTAGTCCTATTACCTGGTGATGTGAGGGGATCCTCCATCATGACTATGTCCTTGTACAGATCTCTGTGTCCTTCTAAATACTCCCACTCCTCCATGGAGAAATAGACGGAGACGTCCTGACACCTTATAGGAACCTGACACATACAATGATAGCCGCATTGTCATCATTCCCCCATCCCTTCATAGCGTTACTGTATAATGTCCCAGCAGCATTCCAGAAGTCACCTCTCCATACAACTCATACATGCGCGGCTCCGCTCCGTGCACCCCGTACAACACATGACTCCGATTCGTACACCTCATCCACACACCTGGCTCCGCTCCGTACACCTCGTACACTCGGCTCTGCTACTTCTGCACTGTAAATCCCTCCTGACCCTGCACATAACCTTCCCATCATCCAGCTCAGCACAGTCCACGTCATCACAGAGGTCATAGCCGGTGATCAGGGAGTGGAGGGAGGACGGGGGATTCAGGGGAGAAACAAGGAAAAGGGAAGAAAAAAACATCACAAAGATGAAGAAACATTTCTATATAGGAGGAAAAATGGAGACAAGAGGAGAATAGAAAGTAAGAAAAAGAATAATGGGGAATGTGCAGCACAGATCTCCACCACCACATACATGACCGCTCTGTGCTTACAGGACCCTGTGATGATGTCACATGGAGGGGAGGAGTCAGGGGCCCCATACATATCTAGTAGGAGACAAACCTCCGCAGTTCAGCAGGGACAATAGTGGTGAAATGTTCTAAGTATGGACAACTAAAGGGGAACGATGATTTCACCTTTTTACTTTCAAGGGAATCTGTTGCCACTTTGAGAACTTGGACTGTAAAAGGTCCAGCAGAAAAGCGAGGTCTCTTAAGAAAACGGTAAAGAAACACAGAATACAAATGCTGTAACTCCAAATCAAATGGCAGCGCACATTGTGAACACCTCAAGAGCCCCTAATGACCGAGCGCAGACTATAGAAGTTAAAAATAAGTTTAAGCACTTTATACAAATTAAACATCAAGCCCCTTATAACTTCAATACTCCAATTATTGACATCATGGAAACACTTCTCGCTGTCATTTTCTGAATGTTGCCACTTAATAAAAATGATAATTTTCCCTAAATTAATGTACATCTTTCAAACATTGCCCCTACTACTCTGTAAAGCAGCCATACACACACTAAACAAAGCTTTTAGAATGTTTATTTGGGACTTCCGGTTCCAGCGCCGAGGACATGGCCACATAGAGGCGCAGCTCCCGCCCGCCACGCCGCTCACCTGCAAATTACCTCCCCGTAACATGAGCTCCGGGCACCAGAAGGCACACCACCGCTATGGGACCACATCGACCCTTGACCGCTATCTGCTGAGGAGTGCAGGGAGGGACGAGACCGCACGAGAGCCGAGCCCTGAGCGGGACTCAGACGCAGCTAAGATGGCGGCGGAGGAGGAGAGAGGAGAAGGCGCCGAAACACACCAGGGGAGTGTGGAGGAGACGGTGGGTGATATGGAGAGCGAGAAGGCCCTTGCAGCCACAGACAAACAGTCAATACAGCCGCAAGCACAGCGACAGCAGGCACCAGTAAACATGACACAGGGGGTGGTGGATTATAAGCTGCTGGCAGCAGAAATGGCGCCTTACATAACAGCCCATATTAAAGAAGCCATAAGAGAGGTGGTGCAAGAGGCTCTGGGAGACATACGGAAGGTGACTGATGGGCATGCTGACAGGTTGCAAGAGGCAGAGAGACGGGTTTCGGAGGCAGAAGATAGGGTGGTCGTGCTGGAAGTGCTGGAAAAGCAAGTAGCACAGCTGCTGCAGCACCGCTCCTACACAGAGAAAATCGTTCTAGACGCAGCAATCTTAGGATGGTGGGGCTCCCGGAGTCATATGCAGCAGGCCAATTGGACGACATATGGGAGGTGGACGTACCCAGGGCTCTGGGATTTTCGCACAGGTGCAAAGTGGAGCGAGCGCACCGAGTGGGACCCCCTAAAGACCCTCAATCAGGTCCTCGCCAAGTGGTGGCGAAGTTTTTGGACTATAAAGATAAAGAAAAAATTCTTCGGGAGTTTAAGACGAGCCACCAGCCTCTGCTGATCAGGGGCCATAAAGTTAGGCTGTACGCAGATTACTCAGTGACGGTCGCGCAAAAACGGAAGGCATTTAGTCCGGTTTGCTCCATCCTCTTTAAAAGAAACATACGTTTCCAATTGGCCTTTCCCGCAGTACTGCTTTTCAGGACACCGAATGGGGAACTGGTGTCTTTAACAACCCCGAAAGCCGCGATGTCACTGCTGGAACGAGGGAGATCGCCCGGAATGCAAGCAGGGGAGAATAATCGAGGAGGGGAGATGACACTGCCACGTGAGGAGAGAGAGCGGATGCAATCAGAACAACGAAATACTACCCCCGAGGAGGCACGCAGAGGCTCGGATGAAAGCCGGGGCTCAACCTCATCACTATAGGGACCGCGAGGAGGTAGAGACGACACCCGAGCAAAAGACCAGAGGAACCCCTATGGCACGCTCCTCTAGGAGGAAGAACCTAACTTAGAGGGCGACTCGAGCCACAGAACTGCCGAGACTGGTTCCCAGTGAGTCATACTCTGGGGCTGTTTCATCTTTGCCTGCAGAAAAAAAGATCCTGTCTCGCACCAACAACTGGATGGATTTGGATCAGGGCGGGAAGGGGAACGGTGACATTTGAGGGGGAGTGAGGGGGAGTGTGGGGGAAAATCTCCCTCCCCCCCTTTTTTCTCCTTTGCTTCTTCATCTTCTTTCTCTGCCTCTTCATCCCTTCCCTCCACCTTCTTCTACTTTTATCTCCTTTCCTCTTCGCTCTGTCTTTATTCATCCTCCAATCACCCTTGCCCGGGAGACTCTTTCACCCCTCTTCTTACTCTTCCTTTGATACTATACAGAATTACCTAAAGGTGACTTCGGCTTCTATCCCTCAACGGCCACACCGACATCTCATATTTCCGTATCCATCTGGTTACGGGGGGGGGGGGGGGGGGGGTCGAACCCTGAAGAGACTAATGCTTTTTGACTCTCTGACATGAAACCGCTAGCTTTTAAGTCGCCAACACAGAGGATTGTGGTGATTTCAGAGGGAGCCTTTAACGTCTGCAGAGTTGTAAAACCTGGACTATTTTATGACACGGAATTTGTGAGTCAATTGAGAGCCACGCGTCATTACGGTCAAGGATTGTAGGAACCGGGATGGTGGAGTGGAGGTTGAGATGGGTGGGGGAGAGGAGGGTTGGGGAGGGGTCAAGGGACGAAATTACAGGCTCGGAGAGAGGAAGGGGGAATAAACTTCCCAGATATAGGACGGTACAATTTGGCAGCAAACTTAAGATACACTATTGATTGGATGAAAGGAACGTCCCACTATACCAATGTGGAATTAGACCAAGCCCTCAGTCCGTTTGCTTCGTTGACTGCTTTGATGCATTTAAATAATGATAAGCTTCCTGCCAACATTGACCGACTCCCCACTATATGGCAAACAATAAAAGCGCGGAGGAAATCTAGAAAAAGGTGCGGTGTGAGTGCTGGGGTGTCACTATTCAGGCCATTCCTGGATAATCCAGACTTTTTGGGAGGAAAGCCACCACAGACGTATGTAGATCTAGCAGAACAAGGTTGTATGATGGCGGTAGATTTGATGGATAACACAGGTCAACAAAAAAAAAATTTTTTTTCTGGTGCCCAAAATATTTTAATGAATTTGGGGTATTTTTGGGGTGCTGATTCTGAATATGCTATCAGTTTTGCCAGATTGGCTCAAGTTTTTGAGATTTTTGGTATCTTATTTATAGCACTTGTTGGTAAATGCGACGCATCATCTCATAGTAACATAGTAACATAGTTTTTAAGGTTGAAGGAAGACTTTAAGTCCATCTAGTTCAACCCATAGCCTAACATGTTGATCCAGAGGAAGGCAAAAAAAAACCCATGTGGCAACACTAATCTCCACATTGGGGGAAAAAATTCCTTCCTGACTCCAGATACGGCAATCAGACTAATTCCCTGGATCAACGCCCTATCAAAGAATCTAGTATATATAACCGGTAATATTATAGTTTTCAATAAAGGCATCCAGGCCCTTCTTAAATGTTAGTAGTGACTCACTCATTACATCATGTGGCAGAGAGTTCCATAGTCTCACTGCTCTTACAGTAAAGAATCCGCGTCTGTGATTATGATTAAACCTTCTTCCCTCCAGACGTAGAGGATGCCCCCTTGTCCCAGTCTCAGGCCTAAGAGTAAAGAGATCATTAGAAAGGTCTCTGTACTGCCCCCTCATATATTTGTACATTATTATAAGATCACCCCTAAGCCTTCGTTTTTCCAAGCTAAATAACCCCAAGTTTAATAACCTGTCTTGGTATTGCAGACCCCTTAGTCCTCTAATAACTTTTGTCGCTCTTCTCTGGACCCGCTCTAGTTCAGCTATGTCTTTCTTATACACCGGAGACCAGAATTGTACACAGTATTCTAAGTGTGGTCGCACTAGTGACTTGTATAGAGGTAAAATTATGTTCTCCTCATGAGCATCTATGCCTCTTTTAATACATCCCATTATTTTATTTGCCTTTGCAGCAGCTGCCTGACACTGGCCACTAAATGTGAGTTTGTCATCTACCCATACACCCAGGTCTTTTTCAGTGATAGTTTTGCCCAGTGTTTTATAATTAAGCACATAATTATACCCTTTGTTTCCTCTGCCCAAGTGCATGACTTTACATTTATCCCCATTAAAGCGCATTTGCCATTTAGCAGCCCAAGCTTCTAGTTTACATAAATCCTCCTGTAATATAAAATTGTCCTCCTCTGTATTGATTACCCTGCAGAGTTTAGTGTCATCTGCAAATATTGAGATTCTACTCTGTATGCCCCCTACAAGGTCATTAATAAATATATTAAATAGGAGCGGGCCCAACACTGACCCCTGTGGTACCCCACTGTTAACTGTGACCCATTCTGAGTGTGTTCCATTAATAACCACCCTTTGTTTCCTATCACTAAGCCAGTTCTTAACCCACTTACACATATTTTCCCCTATCCCCATTGCCCTCATTTTATGTATCAACCTTTTGTGTGGCACCGTATCAAAAGCTTTTGAAAAGTCCATATACACCACATCCACTGCATTTCCTTGGTCCAGTCCAGAACTTACTTCTTCATAGAAGCTTATTAGATTAGTTTGACAGGAACGGTCCCTCGTAAAACCATGTTGATAATGGGTCATGAGGTTATTTTTCTTCAGATACTCCAGTATAGCATCTCTTAGAAAACCCTCTAGGATTTTACCCACAGTAGAGGTTAAGCTTACTGGCCTATAATTTCCAAGTTCAGTTTTTGTCCATTAATTTCTTTGGATTAGTACTTGAACTGAGCAGTTCTCAATATAGTTTTGTGTTAATTAGTGTTCTAAAAGTTTGTCCATAGCTTGATTTTTGCACTAACTTTATGTTGTTGTCTGTTTTCCAGTGAAAAGCATGAACTCATCAAGAAGAAGTTGTCTTAACGATCCAGACTCATTCTGTTACATTTGTGGTGAATATACGCTGACAAAACATAGAAGAAACATAACAGAATTCGTTAAAAAAGTAGCAAAAAACGTCTTTTTTGTTACACATTTTACGAAAAATCTCAAAAACTTGAGCCAATCTGGCAAAACTGATGACATATTCAGAATCAGGACCCCAAAGTTACCCTAAATTCAATGAAATCTCTTTGGCACCAAAAATGCTGTTGACCAGTGTAATAAATCCTCTATAATTACTTATGATACCGCGAAACAAAGGTTCCCTATTTTTATGCATAAACCATTCCTGTTCCTGCAGGCAAGAAGTTTGGTTCAAAAAAATAAACCAGACAGGACAGGGAAACAAATTGAACAACTCTCTCAGAAATGCTAGAATACAACCTATATCAACCAGCGGTATCTATACAATATTGAGACTGGAGTGGTCGTGGGAGGGAGACACCACGGGTCCAGCAAAATGGGTAATATAATAATAATAATAAAGCTTTATTTATATAGCGCCAACATATTCCGCAGCGCTTTACAATGTAGGGTTAGAGTACAGAAAATATACAGTAAGTGATTAGAGTAGAGAACAAATAAAGTACAATAATTGGATACAAAACAATAGGCATAGAATCAATGTAACAAAGAAAATACAATAAATAAAGCAAGAAATGAAGGTGACCCTGCTCAAAAGAGCTTACAATCTACAACGGGATAGGGGTTGCACAAGGTACAGGGGCTTATTGCACTGATGGTCCAGGCATCTTGAGGAAATGGGGCATAGGGCTAAGCTTACATGGATGGTCATTATACAGTCTGTGTAGACCTTTTTGGTTTGGTGGAGTTTGTAGAAGAGTAATGTCCAGAGGGATAGCCCATTCACTGTCTACAGTACAAAGGACTGCTATTAGGGAGTATGATAGGCCGCCTTAAAAAGATGTGTTTTTAGGGACCGTCTGAAGCCATGCAAGTTGTGTATAGTCCTGATTTCTTGGGGTAAAGCATTCCAGAGGTTTGGTGCAGCTCTGGAGAAGTCTTGGAGCCGGGAGTGGGAGGATCAGATTAGTACGGATGTTAGTCGAAGGTCATTTGAGGAACGTAGAGAGCGGGTGGGGTGATAGACAGAGATGAGGGAGGAGAGGTAGGGGGGTGCTGCTCTGTGAAGAGCTTTGTGGGTGAGAACAAGTAATTTGAATTTGATCCTGTAGTATACGGGCAGCCAGTGCAATGACTGGCACAGAGCAGAGGCATCTGAGTAACGATTGGCCAGATGGGTGATCCTGGCTGCTGCATTAAGGATAGCCTGGAGAGGAGAAAGTCTGGTGAGGGGGAGGCCGCTTAATAGAGAATTGCAATAGTCAAGGCGGGAATGGATTAGGGCCACGATGAGGGTTTTTGTTGTTTCCAGGGTGAGAAAGGGGCGGACTCTAGAGATATTCTTCAGGTGTAAGCGACAGGAGCGGACGAGACATTGTGTGTGGGAGGAGAAGGAGAGATCGGTGTCAAATATAACACCCAGACAACGAGCTTGCTGCCTAGGCGTTATCGTGGTACCGCAGACAGAGAGAGATGTCAGATTTAGGGAGGTTAGTGGATGGGGGGAGCAGAAGAAGTTCAGTTTTGGAAAGGTTTAGTTTCAAATAGAGAGCAAACATGATATTGGAGACTGCGGTTAGACAGTCATTGGTGTTCTTTAATACCGCAGGGGTAAGGTCAAAGGCTGAAGTGTATAGTTGTGTGTCATCAGCATAAAGATCTAAAAAATGAGAATGTGCATAGGGTCTTATCCTTAATATAAATCAAATCCCATACAGTGTGAAAACTGCTCACCTGATACGGTTGTGAAGCCCACAACCAGCTTGATCGCTCAAACACAGCAGCCACAGCCGAGACCGCACTTCCACAATCGTGGGGGTGAAACTCTATCCGGGACCAAGTGTCTTTCGGTCTGCGCCGCTGCTCCAATAAGTATTAGAAACACTGGAGTGTTTTAAATAAAAGATCTTCAGTTTTATTTCCGACGCGTTTCGGAGCTAAACACCCAGCTCCTTCCTCAGGGAATGCCCTGAGGAAGGAGCTGGGTGTTTAGCTCCGAAACGCGTCGGAAATAAAACTGAAGATCTTTTATTTAAAACACTCCAGTGTTTCTAATACTTATTGGAGCTGCGGCGCGTACCGAAAGACACTTGGTCCCGGATAGAGGATCAGCATAAAGATGGTACTGAAAGCCAAATCTGCTGATGGTCTGTCCAATCGGGGCCGTGTAGAGAGAGAAGAGGGCCAAGGACTGAACCCTGAGGGACCCCAATAGTGACGGGAAGAGGGGAAGAAGTGGAGCCAGCAAAAGATACACTGAAAGAGCAGTCAGAAAGATAGGAGGAGAGCCAGGAGAGAGCAGTGTCCTTTATGCCAATGGAGTGCAGCATAGAGAGTAGGAGATGATGGTCGACAGTGTCAAAAGCTGCAGAGAGATCAAGGAGAATAAGCAGAGAGTGGTCACCATTACGTTTTGCTGTCAGAAGGTCATTGGTCACTTTGAGGGCAGTTTTTGTAGAGTGAAGGGGGCGGAAACCAGACTGTGATGGATCTAGAAGAGAGTGAGCGGAGAGGTAACGGGTGAGGCGGGAATAGACCAGGCGCTCCAAGAGTTTAGAGATGAAGGGGAGATTGGAGACTGGTCTGTAGTTATTTGTGCAGGTTGGGTCGAGAGTGGTTTTCTTTAATAATGGAGTAATGATCGAGTGTTTGAAGGAGGAGGGGAAGATGCCAGAAGAGAGGGAGAGATTGAAGATTTTGGTTAGATGAGTGGTGACGACTGGAGAGAGGGACTGGAGCAGGTGTGAGGGAATGGGGTCAGTAGTGCATGTGGTGGGAAGAGAGGAGGAAAGAAGCCTGGAGACTTCTTCTTCTGTGACTGGGTCGAATGTGGAGAGTACACCAGAGGAGATGTGGGGAAGAATGGGGGTGGCAGCGCTTGGAGGCTGAGAGCAGATTTCCTGGCGGATGTTGTCTATTTTCTCAATGAAGTAGGAGGCCAAGTCATCAGCACAGAGGTCAGTGATGGGGGCCTGCACTTTAGGACTGAGGAGAGAGTGAAAGGTGTCAAAGAGTTTTTTTGGATTGTTGGATAGTGAGGAGACCAGGGTGGTGAAGTAGGTCTGTTTGGCAAGGTGAAGGGCAGAGTTGTAGGTTTTTAGCCTGAATTTATAGTGGATAAAGTCTCCTGGTGAGCGAGTTTTCCTCCATAGACGTTCAGCACTCCTAGAGCATCGCTGGAGGAATCGAGTTTGTGGTGTGAGCCAGGGCTGTTTTGTCCTCTGTTTGGAGGTTCTGCGGGTGAGGGGCGCTACTTGGTCCAGGGAGCTTCTGAGAGAGTCATTGTAGTGATTTACTGCCTGATCTGGACAGGAGATTGAAGAGATTGGGGACAGAGATGAGATGAGGGAGTCTGTGAGTGCTTGAGGGTTAATGGCCTGTAGATTTCTGGATGTGTGATAGGTAGGATTGGGCTGTGTTGGCCGAGGGTTAGTGAGTGAGAAGGAGAGAATGTTGTGGTCAGAGAGTAGAGGTGAGTTTTCCAAGGGGGAGGATGAGCAGAGCCGGGTAAAGACCAGGTCAAGGGTGTTACCGTTTTCGTGCGTCTCAGAGGTTGAGAGCTGTGATAGGCCAAGAGAGGTAAGTTAGAGATAGGAGCTGGGATGCAGATGTGGAGATGGGGCTGTTTATGGGAATGTTAAAGTCTCCCAGAATAAGGGTTGGTAAATCTGAGGACATGAAATGCGGGAGCCAAGCGGAGAAATGGTCGAGGAACTGGGTGGGTGACCCTGGGGGCGGTATAGCACTGCTACTTTGAGGGGGAGGGGATGGAATAGCCTAATGGTATGGACCTCAAAAAAAGGGAATGAGAGTGATGGGGCTGGAGGAATGACCTGGAAAGTACATTGTGGGGACAGGAGGAGGCCAACTCCACCGCCACGTCTGTTCCCAGGTCTAGGAGAGTGAGAGAAGTGTAAGCCGCCGTAAGAAATAGCAGCCGGGGAAGCAGTGTCTGAATCCTGGATCCAGGTTTCAGTGAGGGCCAGCAGGTTTAGAGAGTTGGTAAGGAAGTAATTGTGAATGAAAGGAAGTTTGTTGCATACAGACCGTGGATTCCAGAGAGCGCAGTTAAAAGAGGGGGATGAAGGAGTGCAAGTGATGGTAATGAGGTTAGTGGGGTTTCTATGTGTGGTGGGAGAGGAGTTGAGGTTGGAGGGCGGACCAGGGTTGGGGGAGATATCACCGGAGAGGAGCAGCAGCAAAAAGAGGAAGAGCAGATAGTTTGTAGATTTTGGACTTGGTTTATTATGACAAATGTTAGAATATGGTGGGCTGAGAATCCTCAGTAAACTGAAGATGGCATGGGAGCTGTACATAGGGTAGGGCAGGAGAGAGGGGCTGATGTGGATGAGTGGTGCTGGAGGGGGGATGGGGTGATACAAGTTGGTGGTGATGGCACATAGAAACACAAACAGTGCAGTTAAAGACATGGTAATGATTAGTAGAGGATAGAGTAATAGACATTGTTTGAATGGCTATCTCACAGTACCTTCCAGTCTATCCCGGTCAATTTCATGTCTATTTCATTTTCGTGCACTTTTACAACATGCACTTTCACAGCAGACACGTCTGCAGCAGACTAAGCAAGGCTCCTTATATGCTCTATGATACTGATTTCAGGTGTGAGGAAAGGGGGAGGGAACTGGAGTCCATTAAGTCATGGCCAAGCAAGGCTGCACCAAATGGTCACTCTCAGGCATATTTGAACAAAGGATCATAAACAGCCATTGGGGGGGGGGCAGGGGGAAGGACAGTTACATTGATGCTGGAACCAGATATTGTGCAGCAGAAAGAATACAACAAAAAAGCATTGACGTTTGTAATAGAATTGGGAGACATCACAGTCAATATTATATTATGTGTGCCACTAACAAGCAAAGACAGATTATTGGGTCTAGCAGTTACACGGACATGGCTATGTTGATCCTACATAGAGCCCACATTACGGCTCTTGTTAAATCTAAAATATCACCCTTAGAAAAATTTAGTTGTGCAAAATGCAACACAGAGAACACAGATATACTACATCATTTGTGGGGATGTAGGAAAATTAATAGACTTTGGAAAACAATGCATGATGAGATTCAGAGGAAATGTGGGATGCGATTTCCACTGACACCACAGTGGGCGATCTTTAATATCCTAGATGAAAACTCAGATTCATTCCCAAGAAATGTAAAATCAATGTTAATAATGTGGGCATCGGCAGTCAGAAAGAGCATCCTGCAACAATGGCTGAGCCCAGAACCACCGACCAAGGTCCTGGTACAGTCTAAGCTAATGTTCCTTTTTCGTATGGACTGGATGCATGCATTGACAAATAAAGAGAAAATGGTGGGGAGATTCTTGAATACCTGGTCAATGTTCCTCCTGATGCTTGATGAAGAAGTTAGAGGTCAGCTTAGGGGTCAATTCGCAAACACCCAATGGTATCTCCTTGAAAGGATTGGGGGTAATACCCCAATACCATAATGACAACACAAACTGCAGAGATTAGAATCTGAGGGGTTTAGGGGGTGGAAGGGATTTAATGAAGGATACAGTTCAAATGTTTTGC
Source organism: Allobates femoralis (assembly GCA_033576535.1). Lineage (NCBI taxonomy): Eukaryota > Metazoa > Chordata > Amphibia > Anura > Aromobatidae > Allobates > Allobates femoralis. Next base: position 13,555,268 of record JARQOC010000013.1, read on the forward strand.
AATGATTTGGTTATGAAAATTCCATATGATGTTATGGCATTGTAAGATATGGAATCCCAATGTTGGGAATTGTTGTTTCTCATTACTGTATGTTTTGAAAATTAATAAAATATGTTTAAAAAAAAAAAAAAAAAATAAGTTTAAGCTACTAAAATCTGTTACACCAACTGGAGAACACTCCCATCCCTTTACAACCTGCGACATTGCAATTGCCCTAGCGTCAAATTCGGTCAAGCGTCAACGGTCAGTTATCGTCAACCTAGTATCCTTATCAAAGCTGATTATAGGAAGAATCTAAGGGTAAGTGCACATTACCCGGCGGTTCGGTCGGCGGCTGCTGGCGGGACCCGCCAGGAAGCTCCGGCGCCGTGCACCGGCTTCTTGGCGGGTATGAGCTGCGGGAGCCGGGCGGTATCCGGCGGCTGCCCAGCGTGTTCTCGGCGGCGATTCTGCAGCGGCTGGCAGCAGCACATGATTCTGCTTGCAGCCGCTGCAGAACCGGCCGGTTTTAAGAACATGGTCATTCTTTGCTAACCCGCTGGGAAACCTGCGGGTTAGCAACGGATGACGCTGGGTAACCGCCGGTGTCTGCACAGCCTTGGGCGGGTTACATTAGTTTCAATGTTAATCCAAACGCTGGTTTGGATTAACATAAATTTAAATAAAACTAATGTATGCAAAACGGCGGTTTACACAGGTAAACCGCCGAAAACCCGCCCAGTGCGCACATACCCTAAATCCTCCCACGGATTTATTCAAACCTTGTTTTGTATTGCCTCTATCAGAGTGCAGTAATGCAATCCTGTATTCACTAGAGGTGGTTACTACCCGTGAACATCTCACATGAACTAAAGGCGTCAGTGATATTGGATCTACTGTCCACTACTCAGAGAGCAAGATCCCTTACTGGATTGATCATAGTAAGGTCCTGGTTCAAGTGTCACCTCTCCTAATCCATGCAGGAGGAGGCAAGGATCTAAAGGGTACCTGGCACCCCTCATGGATTAGGAGAGGTGACACTTGAACTAGGATCTTACTATGATGAATCCAGTAAGGGATCTTGCTCTCTGAGTAGTGGACAGTAGATCCAATATCACTGACGCCTTTAATTCATGTGAGATGTTCACGGGTAGTAACCACCTCTAGTGAATACAGGATTGCATTACTGCAGTCTGATGGAGGCAATACAAAACAAGGTTTGAATAAATCTGTGGGAGGTTTTATTCAAGCTATCTGCCGCCTGTGAGAGGGCATACACCATCTTGCCTCTTTGGTGGATCGGACCAACAGATGAACGTCTGATACTTTAGTGATAATATAACAGTAAATGAGGACCAATATTTACTGTACCAACCACCTGCGTGTGGTTGAAAAAAATCATGTATAATATTATGTAAACTGTGTACCCCTGATGAGCTGGCAGAACTGCTGGTGAAACGCGTCGGGTTGCAAAATTGTATATTGAAATATTATATGGTCTAGATTTCAAGGGTTCTTCCTATAATCAGCTTTGATAAGGATACTAGGTTGACGATAACTGACCGTTGACGCTTGACTGAATTTGACGCTAGGTGCACCTGCAAACCTGAGAAGACAAAAGCTTCTACTTAAAGAATACACCAAATTAGTGAATAATGGAATTTCCCAATACATCAAAATATCCAAGATGTTCAAATACAGCGACTGAAATCTAGACATCCACCCATCTGAACTGCAACTAATCTGTATGAACACAATCTCAATTCAGAAGAGAAATGGCGAAAAATTTGGCTTCAAAGTTTCCTCACCCACAAAACCCGCCACCAGACTTCAATCTACCAAGCAAAACGTGGGTCACCCTGAATCGTATCAGAACAACCTGTGGGGTCTGTGCAGACCTTATTTATAAGTGGAGGAAACCTGACTCTCCTGCCTGTGGAGCTGAGCGTCAAACAATCCAGCACATTGTTGAGGAGCGCCCCTCAGATCTTACACCGGTGACGAACGTCTTCTACACTAGAAATGACAATGTTATTACATACATAGAGAACCTCCATATCCGACTAGGATTTCTGTTCCTTTTAATCACTGTTTATTGTTAGTTTTTCATTCATCATATGATGTTAAAATATACAGAGCCTTGTGAAAGTATTCGGCCCCCTATATACAGAGCCTTGTGAAAGTATTCAGCACCTTGAACTTTTCAACCTTTTGCCACATTTCAGGCTTCAAACAAAGATATAAAATTATAATTTTTTTTGTGAAGAATCAACAACAAGTGGGACACAATCGTGAGGTGGAACCAAATTTATTGGATATTTTAAACTTTTTTAACCAATAATAAACTGGGGCGTGGGGCGTGCAATATTATTCGGCCCCTTTACTTTCAGTGCAGCAAACTCACTCCAGAAGTTCAGTGAGGATCTCTGAATGATCCAATGTTGTCCTAAATGACTGGTAATGATACATAGAATCCACCTGTGTGTAATCAAGTCTCCATATAAATGCACCTGCTCTGTGATAGGCTCAGGGTTCTGCTTCAAGTGCAGAAAGCATCATGAAGACCAAGGAGCACACCAGGCAGGTCCGAGACACTGTTGTGGTGAAGTTTAAAGCCGGATTTGGATAGAAAAAGATTTCCCAAGTTTTAAACATCTCAAGGAGCGCTGTGCAAGCGATCATATTGTAATGGAAGGAGTATCAGACTACCGCAAATCTACCAAGACCCGGCCGTCCCTCTAAACTTTCATCTCGAACAAGGAGAAGACTGATCAGAGATGAGGCCAAAAGGCCCATGATCCCTCTGGATGAACTGCAGAGATCTACAGCTGAGGTGGGAGAGTCTGTCCATAGGACAACAATCAGTCGTACACTGCACAAATCTGGCCTTTATGGAAGAGTGGCAAGAAGAAGCCATTTCTCAAAGATATCCATAAAAAGTCTTGTTTCACGTTTGCCACAAGCCACCTGGAGACCCCAAACATGTGGAATAAGCTGCTCTGGTCAGAGGAAACCAAAAGAGAACTTTTTGGCCACAATGCAAAACGATATGTTTGGCGTAAAAGCAACAAAGCTCATCACCCTCAAAACACCATCCCCACTGTCACACATGGTGGTGGCAGCATCATGGTCTGGGCTTTTCCTCAGCAGGGACAGGGAAGATGGTTAACATTGATGGGAAGATGGACGGAGCCAAATACAGGACCATTCTGGAAGAAAACCTGTTGGAGTCTGCAAAAGACCTGAGACTGGGACGGAGATTTAGCTTCCAACAAGACAATGATCCCAAACAAAGCAAAATTTACAATGGAATGGTTCAAAAATAACCGTATCCAGGTGTTAGAATGGCCGAGTCCAGACCTCAATCCAATGGAGAATCTGTGCAAAGAGCTGAAAACTGCTGTTCACAAACGCCTCAATCCAACCTCCCTGAGCTCCAGCTGTTCTGCAAGGAAGAATGGGCAAGAATTTCAGTCTCTCGATGTGCAAAACTGATAGAGACAAACCCCAAGAGACTGCAGCTGTAATCGCAGTAAAAGGTGGCGCTACAAAGTATTAACTCAAGGGGGCGAATAATATTGCACGCCCCACTTTTCAGTTTGTTAAAAAAGTTTAAAATATCCAATAAATTTTGTTCCACTTCACGATTGTGTCCCACTTGTTGCTGGTTCTTCACAAAAAAATGTGAATTTATATCTTTACTAGATGGTGGCCCGATTCTAACGCATCGGGTATTCTAGAATATGTATGTAGTTGACATACTGTGACTGACAGTACTTGTTAAGTCAACGTGAGTGAACTACATATATATATATATATATATATATATATACATATACACAGCAGCGCTATGGTACATGGTGGTACATTGCAGCACATGTATAGCAGCACTATAGTAAATGGCGGTACATTACAGTACATGTATAGCAGCGCAATGGTATATGGGGGTACATTACATTATATGTATAGCAGCGCTATAGTATATGGCGGTACATTACAGCACATGTATATCAGCTCTATGGTATATGGCGATACATTACAGCACATGTATAGCAGCACTATTGTACAGTCATGGCCAAAAGTTTTGAGAATGATACAAATATTAATTTTAACAAAGTTTACTGTTTCAGTTTTTCTAATGGCAATTTGCATATACTCCAGAATGTCATAAAGAGTGATCAGCTTAACAGCAATTACTTGCCAAGTCAATATTTGCCTAGAAAATTAACTTTAACCCCAAAACACATTTCAACATCATTGCAGTCCTGCCTTAAAAGGAGAAGCTAACATAGTTTTAGTGATTGTTCCATTAACACAGGTGTGGGTGTTGATGAGGACAGGGCTGGCGAACAATCAGTCATGATTAAGTAAGAATGACACCACTGGACACTTTAAAAGGAGGCTGGTGTTTGGTATCATTGTTTCTCTTCAGTTAACCATGGTTATCTCTAAAGAAACACGTGCAGCCATCATTGCACTGCACAAAAATGGCCTAACAGGGAAGAGTATCGCAGCTAGAAAGATTGCACCTCAGTCAACAATCTATCGCATCATCAAGAGCTTCAAGGAGAGAGCTTCCACTGTTGTCAAAAAGGCTCCAGGGCGCCCAAGAAAGACCAGCAAGCGCCAGGACTGTATCTTAAAACTGTTTCAGCTGCGGGATCGGACTACCAGCAGTGCCGAGCTTGCTCAGGAATGGCAGCAGGCTGGTGTTAGTGCTTCTGCACGCACTGTGAGGCGGAGACTCTTTGAGCAAGGCCTGGTTTCAAGGAGGGCAGCAAAGAAGCCACTTCTCTCCAGAAAAAGCATCAGGGACCGACTGATATTCTGCAAAAGGTACAGGGAGTGGACTGCTGAGGACTGGGGGAAAGGTACAGGGAGTGGACTGCTGAGGACTGGGGGAAAGGTACAGGGAGTGGACTGCTGAGGACTGGGGGAAAGGTACAGGGAGTGGACTGCTGAGGACTGGGGGAAAGGTACAGGGAGTGGACTGCTGAGGACTGGGGGAAAGGTACAGGGAGTGGACTGCTGAGGACTGGGGGAAAGGTACAGGGAGTGGACTGCTGAGGACTGGGGGAAAGTCATTTTCTCTGATGAATCCCCTTTTCAATTGTTTGGGACATCTGGAAAACAGCTTATTCGGAGAAGAAGAGGTGAGCGCTACCACCAGTCTTGTCTCATGCCAACTGTAAAGCATCCTGAAACCATTCATGTGTGGGGTAACGGTTGCTTCTCAGCCAAGGGGATCGGCTCACTCACAGTCTTGCCTAAAAACACAGCCATGAATAAAGAATGGTACCAGAATGTCCTCCAAGAGCAACTTCTCCCAACCGTCCAAGAGCAGTTTGGCGCCCAACAATGCCTTTTCCAGCATGATGGAGCACCTCGCCATAAAGCAAAGGTGATAACTAAATGGCTCAGGGAACAAAACAGAGATTTTGGGTCCATGGCCTGGAAACTCCCCAGATCTTAATCCCATTGAGAACTTGTGGTCAATCATCAAGAGACGGGTGGACAAACAAAAATCAACACATTCTGGCAAAATGCAAGCTTTGATTATGCAAGAATGGACGGCAATCAGTCAGGATTTGCTCCAGAAGTTGATTGAGAGCAGCCAGGGAGAATTGCAGAGGTCCTGAAGAAGAAGGGTCAACACTGCAAATATTCACTTGCTGCATTAACTGATTCTAACTGTCAATATAACCTTTTGGTATCATAATATGATTGCAATTATATTTCTGTATGTGATATAAACATCAGACAAACACAAATAAAAACCAGAGGGCAGTAGATGATGGGAAAATATAATTTTGGTGTCATTCTCAAAACTTTTGGCCATGACTGTATATGGCGGTACATTACATGTATAGCAGCGCTATAGTATATGGCGGTACATTACAGCACATGTATAGCAGCTCTATGGTATATGGGGATACATTACAGCACATGTATAGCAGCACTATGGTATATGGCGGTACATTACAGTACATGTAAAGTAACACTATAGTATATGGCGGTACAGTATAGCAGCACTATATTACAGTATATGTACAGGTGCACTATAGTATATGATGGTATTTTATAGCATATATATAGCAGTACTATAGTATATGGAGGAACATTATAGTACCACCAGCGCTCATGACCCGCTCCCATCCCACATCATTCCCAACCACACCACCATTTTAATCCCAGCCCTCACCCACCTCTTCAACCTATCACTTACCACTGGCGCCTTCCCCTCGGCCTTCAAACACGCCCTAATCACGCCCATCCTTAAAAAAATCTCCCTCGACCCTACCTCTGTCGCCAACTATCTCTCCATATCTCTTCTCCCATTCGCCTCTAAGCTACTCAAACAGCATGTCCACTCTGAACTGTCCTCTCACCTCTCCTCCTGCTCCCACTTTGACCACCTACAGACCCTCCACTCCACCGAAACAGCCCTGACCAAAGTCACCAACGACCTACTTGCCGCCAAGAACAAACGCCACTACTCCATCCTCCTCGACCTGTCCGCCGCCTTCGACACGGTTGACCACGCCCTTCTTCTCCGGATCCTGGAATCCCTTGGCATCACCAACCTTGCCCTCTCTTGGATCTCCTCATACCTAGCAGACCGGAACTTCAGTGTCTCCCACTCCCACACTTCCTCCTCGCCCTACCCCCTTTCTGTCGGAGTCCCCCAAGGTTCGGTCCTGGGACCACTACTTTTCTCCATATACACTCTCGGCCTAGGGCAACTTATTGAGTCCCACGGCCTCCAGTACCACCTCTACGCCGACGACACCCAAATCTACTTGTCTGGCCCCGACATCACCTCCCTACTCTCCAAAATCCCACAATGCCTTTCCACCATCTCATCCTTTTTCTCTGCTCGCTTCCTTAAACTCAACATGGACAAAACTAAATTCATAGTCTTTCCCCCCCCCCCCCACAAGAAATTCCCCCCCACTTCCCAACCTATCCATCTGCATCAATGACTGCGCCCTCTCCCCAGTCTCCCAAGCCAAGTGCCTCGGAGTAATCCTGGAATCCTCCCTATCCTTCAAGCCCCACATCAAAGCCATCTCCACATCCCTCCGGCTCCAGCTTAGAAACATCTCACGGATCCGCTCCTTCCTTACCCACGACACCGCTAAAACACTTATTCATGCCCTTATCTCCCGCCTTGACTACTGCAACCTCCTTCTCACTGGCCTCCCATCCAACTCCCTCACACCTCTCCAATCTATCCTCAATTCCGCTTCCCGACTAATCCATCTGTCCTCCCGTTACTCCCCTGTCTCCCCGCCTTCAAGAGATCCCAGTTCAAAACACTAACCATGGCATAGGAAGCGATACACAACCTGTCCCCACCATACATCTCCGCCCTGGTCTCCCGATACCTACCCTCACGCAAACTCCGTTCCTCCGAAGAACTCCTCCTCTGCTTCCCCCTCATCTCCTCTTCGCACAACCGCATTCAGGACTTCGCCCGGGCATCTGCCATACTCTGGAACTCCCTGCTCCAACACGTCAGACACTCTCCGACCCTGAGAAGCTTCAAGTGTTACCTGAACACTCACCTATTCCGTCAAGCCTACAACCTGCCATGAGACCCAGGCGACCACCCCATAACTGACACTCCCCCAGCCTACTGTATCCCGACCCGCCCCTCGTAGACTGTGAGCCCTTGTGGACAGGGTCCCCTCCCCTCCTGTACCTTTATGTCCTGATTGTCTAGAGTTATTGTAATTGTCCTTGTCTCCCCTATCCTCATGTAAAGCGCTATGGAACCTAATGGCGCAATATAAATAAATAATAGTACCGTGCTTTCCCGAATATAAGACCGTGTCTTATATTAATTTCACCTCCAAAAGTCCCACCCTGTCTTACTTTCGGGGGGGGGGGTCTTACATTAGCCAAAAAAAAAAAAATGTCAATTTTTTTAACCAAAAAATTAACATTTATTAACATGCTCAACATGCCCCATACAGTATCCCACAACAGCACAACTCCCATAGGGTAACAGCCCCCATCAGAGTACCGTAAAAAAAGCAATTTCCGCTGAACGGCCGACTTGCGGCAAGTCCCCATGCAATGTATAGGACACTTGCGGCAAGGTGCGGTAACCGTACCTTGCCGCAAGTGTCCTATGCGTTGCATGGAGACTTGACGCAATTGCGCCGCAAGTGAAAGGGGCCGTACACACACACACAGGGCCGTATATTTGCCATTAGGCACTCCTAGGCACGTGCCTAGGGCGGTGCCATTCATAGTGGGCGGTGTCTCAGCATCTTTTTTCTTTTTTTTTTTTTATTTTTCCTGCCCTGTGACGGCGGGGGTCGTAAGCCCCACCCCCTCATACACTCCCCCCCCTTCCTGGTCGTCATCAGGCCCGCCCACCTCACCCAGGCAGCAGAAGGCAGCGAACAGACCCGCCAGAAGAGAGAAGGAGGGGGCCCGCCGCGGAGGAGACTGTCAGAGAGAAAGATGTTCCTGCGGAGGACCGGGCAAAGGCGGCACTGTCTGGCAGCACATCGCCCCAGCTTTGTGTCGGAGCCATCAGGGCCGCATCTATTAGGCAATTTGAGAAGGCTTCTGCCTCAAGCGGCGCCACCTGTTGATAAATGGGGGCCGGCAGTGGCATCTGCGGGATGGCCGTTCTGTCAGATGGCGGCCCGTGCCTATATTGGGCCACTCATCTCTCCCCCTGACATCCTACTGTCTCCTGTGGTGCCGATTCTTACTAGGGGAACGTGCACTTTAACAACTGCTTAGGAATGTGTTCAGCAATCAGGGGACAAGAACACTGGCCAATGAACGCTCTCACATCAGACTGATAGAAGAGCTCATTGGTCAGTGCTCTTGCCCCTGCACTGCGCGGGAAGAAGTGAGAGCCAACAGAGGATTAGAGGAAAGAGGAGCGACATGTGGTGGAGGATAAGGAGGAAAAGCAGCTTCAGCCTCCGGGAAACAAGGGGACAGACCTCCTGCTGTGCACAGTCCAGGAAGAGAGAAGGAGGGAGCCAGGGGGGGAGGGGAGGGCAGGATGGAGCCGGGGGGGGGGGGGAGGGCAGGATGGAGCCGGGGGGGGGGAGGTCAGGATGGAGCCGGGGGGGGGTGGGGGAGGTCAGGATGGAGCCGGGGGGGGAGGTCAGGATGGAGCCGGGGGGGGGGGGGGGGGGGGGGGGGGGGGGGCAGGATGGAGCCGGGGGGGGGGGGGAGGGCAGGATGGAGCCGGGGGGGGGGGGGGGAAGGGGGAGGGCAGGATGGAGCCGGGGGGGGGGGGGGGAGGGCAGGATGGAGCCAGGGGGGGGAGGGCAGGATGGAGCCAGGGGGGGGAGGGGGAGGGCAGGATGGAGCCAGGGGGGGGAGGGGGAGGGCAGGATGGAGCCGGGGGGGGGGGGGGAGGAGGGCAGGATGGAGCCGGGGGGGGGGGGGGGGGGAGGAGGAGGGCAGGATGGAGCCGGGGGGGGGGGGGGGAGGAGGAGGGCAGGATGGAGCCGGGGGGGGGGGGGAGGAGGAGGGCAGGATGGAGCCGGGGGGGGGGGGGGAGGAGGAGGGCAGGATGGAGCCGGGGGGGGGGGGGGGAGGAGGAGGGCAGGATGGAGCCGGGGGGGGGGGGAGGAGGAGGGCAGGATGGAGCCGGGGGGGGGGGGAGGGCAGGATGGAGCCGGGGGGGGGGGGAGGCAGGATGGAGCCGGGGGGGGGAGGGCAGGATGGAGCCGGGGGGGGGGAGGGCAGGATGGAGCCGGGGGGGGGGAGGGCAGGATGGAGCCGGGGGGGGGGGCAGGATGGAGCCGGGGGGGGGGGGGGGCAGGATGGAGCCGGGGGGGGGGGGGGGGGGAGGGCAGGATGGTGGCGAGCGGGGCAGGATGGTGGCGAGCGGGGCAGGATGGTGGCGAGCGGGGCAGGATGGTGGCGAGCGGGGCAGGATGGAGCGAGCGGGGCAAAATGGAGCTGGAGGAGCAGGATGGTGGCAGGGGGGGCAGGATGGTGGCGAGTGGGGCAGGATGGATGCAGGGGGGGGGCAGGATGGTGGGGGCGCAGGTTGGTGGGGCAGGATGGAGCCGGCGGGGCAGGATGGATGCGGGGCGGCAGGATGGATGGGGGGGGGGGGAGGCAGGATGGAGCAAGCGGGAGGGGCAGGGTGGAGCTGGCTCCCTGCGGCCCCCCCTCCTCCATGGTGTTAAAAATATAATAAAAAACCTCCGCCTGTCTTCTAGCTCCCTGGACACCGTCCGTGCCTGGGCTGAGACTCTAAGACGGTGCTGGCTCTCCCAGGACTACTATACTAATGGTTCTTCCCCAGACCAGGGGTCACACACTGGGAACTACCACATCAGGGGCTATCAGAAACATACTAAGACGATACTCCAGCATTCTGGAACATTCCACATACCTATGGGTACAGCACAAAGCCTGCACAGATACCCTGCCTAATAGGCCTGCAACAGATGTACTGTTCCATGGTGCAGGGGGCTCTCGTCTTACCATACAGTGCTCCATACCTGATGTTTACTCTACTAACATCATTAGCAGTGACATGTTGAGAAAGGCCTAATAGGGGGCCGAAACGTTATACTGCTGTCACCTCACCATCCATGTGTGCTTCACAATGAATCACTTGAAACTAAACCAGATGAGTGCTTGGATTCTATTATAACTACGATACAGATCACCAGATCCTTTCCTACATAGCACCATCAACCTCCCACCACTAAGTGCTGGTCATAAACGATATAGACGATCTGCTGATTGGTTTCCCAGGCAATGACAGGCCCTCAAGTCGTGGAGGAGGGGGGGCTGCGGTGAGCAGGGGGCCGAGGGAGGGGGGCCACGGGGAGCGGAGGGGGGCCGAGGGGAGCGTGAGCAGGAGGAATGGGGGGCTGTGAGGAGAGATAGCACCGCTGTCGCCGGGATACACTAACACGCCGCTGTCGCCGGGCTGCAAATTGGCGCGGAATTCAAACTTTGAATTCTCGTGCGTATTTGCATAGTCTGTGCTCATTGGCGTTTGCCTCCGGCGGGCACCAATGAGCGGCCTCTGGCGTGCGATTTCTGTGACCGACAGACGTCTTACACAATTATATAGTAGACTAGATGGCGGCCCGATTCTAAAGAATCGGGTAGTCTGGAATCCATATATAGTTTATTTACTAATAGTTAGGGGAGTGCGGTGAAATGAATTGTGTGTGTATACAGGTGGCTCAGTGGGTAGCAGAGTATACGGTGGCTCAGTGGGTAGCAGAGTATACGGTGGCTCAGTGGTCAGCAGTGGGCGCGGCGGCTCATTGGTCAGCAGTGGGCGCGGCGGCTCAGTGGTCAGCAGTGGGCGCGGCGGCTCAGTGGTCAGCAGTGGGCGCGGCGGCTCAGTGGTCAGCAGTGGGCGCGGCGGCTCAGTGGTCAGCAGTGGGCGCGGCGGCTCAGTGGTCAGCAGTGGGCGCGGCGGCTCAGTGGTCAGCAGTGGGCGGCGGCTCGTGGTCAGCAGTGGGCGCGGCGGCTCAGTGGTCAGCAGTGGGCGCGGCGGCTCAGTGGTCAGCAGTGGGCGCGGCGGCTCAGTGGTCAGCAGTGGGCGCGGCGGCTCAGTGGTCAGCAGTGGGCGCGGCGGCTCAGTGGTCAGCAGTGGGGCGCGGCGGCTCAGCGGTCGGCGCGGGCAGAGTGGTCGGCGCGGGCAGAGTGGTCGGCGCGGGCAGAGTGGTCGGCGCGGGCAGAGTGGTCGGCGCGGGCAGAGTGGTCGGCGCAGCGGCGTGGGCAGAGTGGTCGGCGCAGCGGCGTGGGCAGAGTGGTCGGCGCAGCGGCGTGGGCAGAGTGGTCGGCGCAGCGGCGTGGGCAGAGTATTAAAACGTATTGGGAGTATTAAAACGTTTTTATGCACTTCCACAGGAAGCTTTTAGGAGACAGAAGCAGTGTGAGATTAGTGATAGGAGGCTGCAGGGACATGTTCTGGAGCTTAGGAGGCTTCTGCAGGTGACAGGATCCCTCTAATGTTATAGACTGATCATGTCTGTGTGAGGGGCAAATGTACAAAATCAGCAAAGGGTAAAATACTTATCTCCTTCACTGTATATGTGGCACCCGGGGGTGACAGTGCCGTCCCCATGCTGTGGCCCCCGGGGGTGACAGTGCCGTCCTCATGCTGTGGCCCCGGGGGTGACAGTGTCGTCCCCATGCTGTGGCCCCAATGATGCCGCCCGGCAGAGGGAGGAGCTGTCACACCGCTCCCTACAACAACCAATAAGAATCCTTGTCTCATGCCTCACACACAGCAGGGAATGGAAGCAGTGATCGGATTGGTTGCCATGGGGACCGGCTCTCCCGCTCTTTCTCTATCACTCACATCTCCCGCACACTCCGCACTCACCTAGCGAACCGCTTCCTTGGTGACCGGACTGATGAGGCCCCGCCTTTTCAGGTGACGTCAGTCTAGACCAGCTCCTCCCATCGGTGCCATATCAAAAGACTGAGACCGTCCTCTTCATGTGACGTCACAACTTAAGAAGCACACGTGACTGAGTCGGCCCCGCCTATTCCGGTGACGTCACCCACTCAGCTCCTCCCTCTGTCGCTCCCGGTGGCGGCGGCGCCTCATCCAGAGACATCACTGCATGACGTCACCACAGTCTATCTGTACCGGAAGTGAGTGTGCGCGAGAGGAGAGCCGGTACCATGGCAACATCGGGGCCACAGCATGGGGACGGCCCTGTCACCCCCAGGGGCCACAGCATGGGGACGGCCCTGTCACCCCCGGGGCCACAGCATGGGGACGGCACTGTCACCCCGGGGGCCACAGCATGGGGACGGCACTGTCACTCTCGGGGCCACAGTATGGGGACGGCACTGTCACCCCGGGGGCCACAGCATGGGAACGGTGCTGTCACATTCAGGGGGGCCACAGCATGGGGACGGCACTGTCACTCTCGGGGCCACAGTATGGGGACGGCACTGTCACCCCCGGGGGCCACAGCATGGGGACGGCACTGTCACCCCCGGGGGCCACAGCATGGGAACGGTGCTGTCACATTCAGTGGGGCCACAGCATGGGGACGGCACTGTCACTCTCGGGGCCACAGCATGGGGACGGCACTGTCACCCCGGGGGCCACAGTATGGGGACGGCACTGTCACCCCCGGGGGCCACAGTATGGGGACGGCCCTGTCACCCTCGGGGCCACAGCATGGGGACGGCACTGTCACCCCAGGGTAGCACACATGCTGTGTTACAGTCACTCCCGGGTGTGTACAGCACGGGATAATGGAGATGTACTGACCTCTCCAACCCCCCACCCGGTGCGCTATCTTCTTCCCCTTGTGGTCTCTTCTGTGGTCTCTTCCTGGTGATTGCAGGGGATCAGCCCCGCCCCCGGAGACGTCCTGGGTCTCCTCTGCCGGATTATGACTATTCATCAGCCGCACAGTCCAGAATGTGGAGAGACACAGGGAGGGAGAGACAGTTACCCCAAGCCCAATACATCTGCGGGGACATCGTCCAGCAAGTGACACAGACAGTGTCCCTGACATAGAGTGGACCCCCTTGTTTGTTCAGAGCCCCGGCATTTGCCCGGGTGCTGACGTCGGCTTTGGCCCCCACAATCATGCCTCACCGCTCTTTACACTGCAGCCGCTCTCCTTGTACTGATCTCCAGCTGATCTAGTTACACAGCACAAAGTTTTACCAAATTTAGCTGCATTGTAAGAATGGAGGAGAAAGCAGCAGCCTGAGTCCCTGATGTCAGAGAAGCACCGGCCCCAGGGAACGGAGCAGCTGTGACCGGCCGCCATGTTCTTTTCCATATTGTTGTTCTTATGTCGCTGTGACCGGCCGCCATGTTCTCTTCCATCTTGTTCCTGTGTCGTTGTGACCGGCCGTCATGTTTTCTTCCATCTTGTTCCTGTGTCGCTGTGACCGGCCGTCATGTTCTCCTCCGTCTTGTTGTTCCTGTGTCGCTGTGACCGGCCGCCATGTTCTCTTCCATCTTGTTGTCGCTGTGACCGGCCGCCATGTTCTCCTCCGTCTTGTTGTTCCTGTGTCGCTGTGACCGGCCGCCATGTTCTCTTCCATCTTGTTGTCGCTGTGACCGGCCGCCATGTTCTCCTCCGTCTTGTTGTTCCTGTGTCGCTGTGACCGGCCGCCATGTTCTCTTCCATCTTAAAGAGAATCTGTCACCTCTTTGCCCTTTGTAAATCTATTACTATGGGCCTACAGGTTGTAGGATGGTGAGAATAGACTTAGGTGCTCTCACACTTGTGTTTTTCTTCCCTCCGGCAGAATCTGGACACTACCTGTTTCATGCCGGATCCGGTTTGTCTCCGTTGACTTTCAGTGTGGCTCCGGCACATGCGGTTACATCCGTTTTCCCCTGGATGTGGTAGCAACCTTTTATTGCCGACCTCCAAAATCACAATATGTAGCGTTTTTTGAGGTGAGCAACAAACCGCCACCAACCGGATCCAGCATAAATTAACATGAAAGTGAAGGGGAATTGGATCCGGTGTTACCTACTGATCATGCGGGTCTCTCTAGAAATAAATAAATAAATAATAGAAAAAATGTGGAGGGCTTCGCTGTATTTTTTATTCTCAGTACAGATAAAGCGGACAGCTGTAGGCTGCCACCCTCCACTGCCTAGTTTGACCTTGGCTGGCAATGAAAAACACAGGGGAGTACATTTTTTATTTTTTTTAATAATTAAAATTGTGTGGGCTTCACCCTATTTTTAGTTGCCAGCCAAGATAAATCTAGGCAGCTGAGGGCTGGTATCCTCAACGTGGCGGGGCCCATAGTTATTGCTCCACACTCACACAATAGAATAGCAGCAACCCCAGAAATTGGCGTATTCATTAGAAGTGCCACGTCCTGGCGCTTTACCCGGCTCTCTTCAATGTCCTGGTGCAGTGGCATCAGGGTGATAGAAGGGGTTAATGACAGCTGATGTTTCACAGTTTTTCTCCTCCTCATTGGGGGACACAGGACCGTAGGTGTTATGCTGCTGTCCTCTAGGAGGCAACACTAAGGGTACCGTTATCCGTCGCAACATCGCTGCGATATCACCTGTAAGTTCACGGGAGCGCGCACGTTTTTGGCACTTTTCCAAGATCGCTTTGTAGATGTCACACAGGGACATATCGTAGGCAACAAAACTAGGATGTTGTAGGCAACTTTCGTTCGCAGGGTAGGAGCAACCCAGCGAGCAATATTTTTCATTGCAATGAATAGGGGAAGTTGCTTTGCAACATCGCTATCGCATTGTAACACAGCACTATCCTACCATATCGCTAAGCAACATCGCCCAGTTTAAGTGAATGAGAAAAATCCTGGCGATGCCGCTCCAGCAATAAATTGCAGTCGCATCGCCCTGTTACACGACACACTAGCGATATCAACTGCGAACACCACGTGACTTTTGGGCGATATTGCAGGCGATATCGCGACGTGTAACGGTACCTTTAGTGATCTGAAAAAGATAAAGTGGCTCCTCCCCTGCAGTATACACCCCTGAGACTGATCTCAGTTACTCAGTTTTTGCTTAGTGTCTTTAGGAGGCAGACATCTTCTCACTTTATTTTTTCATTTTCATTCCTTTTTACTTCATCACAGATTTTACATGGGATATGTCAACCGCAAGTACCTCCCCAGACCCCACAGTTGGGACTCTTCAGTCGCAGTCACTTGCCAGACCTAGGGCCATCCTTCCTCGGCCCCGGACAGTTGCGGGAGCTGGGTTGAACTGACATTCAGCGATTTGCGCTGCATTCCTCCGCAGGCCCCACAGTTGGGGTTCTGGGTTGAAGCAATACCTCCATATCCCCATCTTTGCGCGGATGAGGACACAACCTCGCGCATACCTGAAGAGCAAGCTGACAAGTAACAGGTACAGACCATATCCAGCACTGCACCCTGTATCCAGGTGCTCACAGCCCTAAGACATCTACACTGTTAGGTGCTGGGCTGCTCAGCCATCCTCCACTGCACCACTCACTTAGGAGGCACTTTTTCATCATTACAGTATTGGGCTGTGGCTTTTACCACCTCAACGCCGGCCTCTCGCCATTTCCGTGGCCTCTTTACTAATCTAGGCCACAGATTCAGGCTTACTCCGGCAGCGCCGCCATCCCCGCAGCGTCATTGCGGGGGACGGAGCTATGCAGCCGGCGCTTCTCGCACATCGCGAAATTTGTCGTGGCGCTCTTTTCATGCGGCCCGCCCCTCTCCTGCATGCTTTCAATCGGCAGCAGCCATTAACCGCTGCGGCCCCGGATCTTGGACACAGGACCACCGGGAGCCTCTCCTTGCAGCTCTTCCCCTCGGCTGGCAGACACTGGGTGCTGGTAAGGAGCTTAGCAGTCTTACTGCTGCAGATCTCTTATTTTTTTCTACTGCTCCTCTGCTTTTCACTTCTCTGCAAATAGCAGCAGCATACAGTTAAGGCTCTATAGCAAGGCACCATGTCAGGAACAAGGAGCAAAAGGTCCACCAAAGCCTTCACATCCTTTTATACATCGTGTACCACATGCAGGGCTACTCTTCCTAATGGTAGTACTACACAGCACTGCCAGGACTGTGCCCCTACTACAGCCCCAGAGCCTGCTACCCTGAGGCCACACAACTTAGTGCCACTGATGCCCTGGAATGGGTAGTTCTCCTATCTTAGTCCATGATTAAATCCTTGGAGAAACTCTCATCCACCTTTATCCAGGCCCTGCAGACCCACCCCACAACTGGCACCTCAGGTCAGTCCACTATGCCAGGGGGCTACACTGATGACAGTAATCTCCCTAGACCAGTGAGTGTGTGCATGTATATGTGAGTATGCGTGTGTGTGTATGTGTGAGTGTATTCCCACGCCGTATAGGCGGCACATCGCCGGCAGCTGGTGCCGGGTGCTGGTGGCCGCCTAATGCCGGGTGCTGGTAGCTGCCGCCTGGTGCTGGCAACTACCTGGTGCTAGTGGCCACCACCTAATGCCGGGTGCTGATAGCTGCTGGTTGCCGCCTGGTGCTAGCAGCCGCTGGCGGCTGCCGCCTAATGCTGGGTGCTGCCAGATGCCTCCTGGTGCTGCCTCCCAGGTGCTGCCGGGTGCTGGCGGCTACCGCCGGGTGCTGGCAGCTGCCGGGTGCCACCTCCTGGGTGCTCGCAGATGTCGGGTGCTGCCTAATGCTGGGTGCTGGCAGTTGCCGGGTGCCACCTGATGCAGCCTCCCGGGTGCTGGCAGCTGCCGGGTGCCGCCTCCTGGGTGCTGGCAGCTGCTGGGTGCTAGCGGCTGCCGCCTGGTGCCGACGGATGGCGCCGGGTGCTGGCTGGTGCCGGCAAGTGGGAGACCGGGAGCCACAGAGGAAGAAGCTGCCGGGATCAGAAGCGTGGAGTCAGGTAAGGCGCTATTACAGCCGAAGATGGCAGCCTTGAAGGGAGGGCGTGACCGCTTAAAGTGCCTAGGGTGGCAGGAACTCCAAATATGGCCCTGTGTGTGAATGTGTGTCAATGTGTGAGTGTGTATGTGTTTGTGTGAATATGTCTGAAGATGTGCGAGTGTGTGTGTGTGTGTGAATGTGTGAGTGAGTGTGCGAGAGAACAAAAAGAACAGAGACCAGGTTGTGGGGACAACTCTACAAAATGGCGTTGAGATGGGGGACATTACTACAAGATGACAAGGGAGGGAGCATTACTAAAAGATGGGGACATTACTACAAGATGAGGACCAGGATGGGGGACATTAATATACAATGGGGACCAGGATGGGGCATTACTACACGTATGGACCAGGGAGGAACATTACTACAAGATGGAGACCAGGGCGGGGGCATTACTACAAGATGAGGACCAGGGCGGGGGCATTACTACAAGATGAGGACCAGGGCGGGGGCTCTACAACAAGATGAGGACCAGGATGGGGACATTACTACAAGATGGGGAACAGGATGGGGACATTACAACATGATGAGGACCAGGATGGGAGTCATTATTATAGGATGGGGACCAGGTTGGGACATTACTACACGTACAGATCAGGAAGGAACATTACTTCAAGAAGGGGACCAGTATGGGGGACATTAATATACAATGGGGACCAGTATGGGGAGATTACTAGAAGAAGGGGATCAGTATGGGGACATTACCACAAGACGGGGATTAGGATGGGGACTTTACTACATGATGAGGACCAGGATGGGGATCATTAATATAGAATGGGAACCAGGATGGGGCATTACTACACGTAGGGACCAGAGAGGAACATTACTTCAAAAAGGGGACCAGGATGGGGACATTACTACAAAACGGGGACCAGTTTGGGGGACATTAATATACAATGGGGACCAGTATGGGGACATTACTACAAGAAGGGGATCAGGATGGGGACATTCCTAGAAGAAGGGGATCAGGATGGGGACATTACTAGAAGAAGGGGATCAGGATGGGGACATTACTACAAGAAGAAGATCAGGATGGGGACATTACTAGAAGGGGATCAGGATGGGGACATTACTACAAGAAGGGGATCAGGATGGGGACATTATAACTGTAGAAGCGAGATTCAAGGGACCCCGACTCTTTCCTTATCCCTTGCCAAATAACTTATTCAAGAAGCATGCTTTGAAGCTTTGATATCGGACACCGAGTCAGATACTGAACTTCTTTTGAAAGTGGCGCAAAAACGAATGTCTTTATTTTTACAGCAGAACACATATCCACTACAAAGGAAAATCCCATTAGGGTGCCACCCAAAAACATTAAGCAATCACAGGAGTCTCTGGCCCTTGTATAGATAAGTCTTATTATATTGTCCTATGGGATTAAGTGTTTCCTCCCAAGTATCCTCATTTGGCAGGGTATCATCTTGAGGGGGTTGTCATGTAGAATCCTTTGTCCTCTTCTTGCAAACAGTTCAAAGTCCATTAATATAATCAGTTTCAATTAGTTCTTTCAAGACATATATAACGACGCACAAATGCAGATATCTAATAGCATATGTATCAAGGTCTTCATAATATAAAGTGTGGATATACACATATATCTAATGTAACAGATATATATATACACATATATATAAGGGCCATGTCTCACACACAGATAATTGTGTAGAGATTGTTTGCAGATCTCTGGTTGCAGTGAAATCATGGACAAATTGTTTATTTGTATATGGCCACAAAATGGAACAATGTGTCCATGATTTCACTGCAACCAGAGATCTGCGAACAATATCTGTACAATTATCTGTGTGTGTGACGTGGCCCTAAGACATACACATTGATAGAATAATCACTATCCTACTTACTATTTATAATGGCAGGAGATGACTAAAATCTAATATAAGAAGTTTATTCATACACACACATATATCTACTATATAATTGTCTAAGACGTTTTTGTGTCGGACCCCGACAACGTGCCGTGGATATGTCACACTCTGTGACGTCATCACGGCGAAGCATTGGCCGCGTAGCGGCCATTGCGAGCCGCTGACGTCACCACGCACGAGCAATGGCCGCGAAGCGGCCATTGCGAGTCGGTGGCCGAAAATACAACCAGAGGCTCGGCCACAAATTTAGCGATGTACCGCTGAGGTAGCGCGAGCAATGGCCGCGAGGCCATTGCGAGTCGCTACCTCAGCCGCCCTGTGCCCCTGTGCCCCTGTGCCTCCCGCTCCGAAGCAGCTGCTGTCAGCACATGCTGACACAGTGCTCCGGAGCGTGTGCCCCTGTGCCCCAGTGCCCCTGTGCCCAAGTGCCCCTGTGCCCCTGTCACCCGCTCCGGAGCAGCTGCTGTCAGCACATGCTGACACAGTGCTCCGGAGCGTGTGCCCCTGTGATCCCGCTCCAGAGCAGCTGCTGTCAGCACATGCTGACACAGTGCTCCGGAGCCTGTGCCCCTGTGCCCAGTAGTGCCCCTGTGCCCCTGTCACCCGCTCCGGAGCAGCTGCTGTCAGCACATGGTGACACAGTGCTCCGGAGCCTGTGCCCCTGTGCCCCTGTGGCCCTGTGCCTCTGTGCCCCTGTGCCCCTGTGCCCTGTGCCTCTGTGCCCCTGTGCCTCTGTGCCCCTGTGCCCCTGTGCCTCTGTGCCCCATTGCCCTGTGGATTACCGCAACCGCGCCGCATATTAACTCGCTGGCTCAGTGCGAGCACTTGCGGCGCGGTTGCGGTAAAACCCATAAGGATTACCGCAACCGCGCCGCATTGCGAGTCGCTGGCTGAGTGCGAGCACTTGCGGCGCGGTTGCGGTAAAACCCATAAGGATTACCGCAATTGCGCCGCAAGTGCCAGTTGCGGCGCGGTTGCGGTAATCCCCATAGAAAGTATAGGGGGACTTGCGGCAGGTGCGGCAAGTGCGGTTTTGCCGCACCTGCCGCAAGTCCCCCTATACTTTGTATGGGGATTACCGCAACCGCACCGCAGATGCGGTTTTTTAATAAAATAACATAATTTTAATACAAAAAAAGTCACTTAAAATAAAAAATAATAAATAAATTTAATAATTATAAAAATCGTAAAAAAAAAAATTAAAATAAATAATAAAATAAAAAATAATAATAAAAAAAAAAAAAAAATTACATTAAGATATTAATTACATTAATTTATTAAAATATAAGTATTGGACCCCCCCAAAAGTATTGGACCCCCCCAAAAAAAGTATGTGACCCCCCAAAAAAAGTATGTGACCCCCCCAATAAAGTATGTGACCCCCCAAAAAAATTGTGACCCCCCAAAAAATTATGTGACCCCCAAAAAAATTATGTGACCCCCCAAAAAAATTATGTGACCCCCCAAAAAAATTATGTGACCCCCCCAATAAAGTATGTGACCCCCCAAAAAAATATGTGACCCCCCAATAAAGTATGTGACCCCCCAAAAAAAGTATGTGACCCCCCCAATAAAGTATGTGACCCCCAAAAAAAATATCTGACCCCCCAAAAAAGTATGTGACCCCCAAAAAAAAGTATGTGACCCCCCAAAAAAGTATGTGACCCCCCAAAAAGTATGGACCCCCCAAAAAAGTATGTGACCCCCAAAAAAAGTATGTGACCCCCAAAAAAAGTATGTGACCCCCCAAAAAAAGTATGTGACCCCCAAAAAAGTATGTGACCCCCCAAAAAAAGTATGTGACCCCCACAATAAAGTATGTGACCCCCCAAAAAAAGTATGTGACCCCCCAAAAAAGTATGTGACCCCCCCAAAAAAGTATGTGACCCCCCAAAAAAGTATGTGACCCCCCATAAAAAAGTATATGACCCCCCAAATTAATGCACATTCTAGACACCCGATGCATTTGCATCGGGCTCACAGCTAGTATATATATATATATATATATATATATATATTATACATACAAGTATGCACGAAGACACCCAAAACCTCACTTTCTAAAGCAACCAATCGTCTAGCTTGGGAACCACAAAAGCTTTTAACACCTGTGCGTGGGGGGACATCTTCCCATGAGAGAAAAGCAAGGCTAGATAGATAAAGCTTACTGGAATGTGCACAGGGAGTTTAGGAGGATCACTCCCACATGCCTCAAGCACCGTCTCACACAACTTAGCCTTGAGGGATTACAATTCTGCCACATCTGCCAATAATATAACACACTACATATAATATAATGGATAGACTATAGGTGATTACATACTATCAAACATAAGAATAATTTCTATAACATATATACATGAAGATTCCTAACCTAAAACAAAATATAAGTATTTAATATACGTCAGAGTTTCACATAATGTTTTTGTAGATTTAAAACTTATCTTTGACATTACCCACACTGATAGTTAGGTGTAATGCTATATTGAGCCATGATATTAGCTATGTCTCAACAGGAGGGATGGTACAGGTAATAAGGTAGGCCTATGGCTTCAATACCTACTAAAAAATGTTTGTTTTAGATGTTTAGTCTGTGCAAAAGACGATTCTCAAGGTAACATTAGACAAAGAGGTCAATTCCCACAGTATCCTTTCAATACATTTGTATACATTTTATTGAATTTAGAATATGTGAAAGGTAGAAATACTGTCAGTAAATTTGTTCAAGGATTTCTATCTAAAATAACAGGAAAGCTTAACACCTTAGTGACGGCGCACTGCATATATACGTCGTCAAAACAGGGTCCTTATTCTGTTAGGACGTGAAAATAAGTCACAACAGAAAGGGCGCTGGTTTGACGCCCCTGGAGCTAAAATCTCCGGGGTTTCGGCTACCGAGGGTAGCTGAGACCCTAGAGATTAAGAATTGGCTGGTGTTTTACCGGCACCTGTAATGTGATGACCGGTAAACACCGTTTACCGATCATCACATTACACAAAGTGAAAGTGTCGGTAAAAATGCTTTCACTTTGATCCGACATGAAAACACATGTCGGAACAAAGTGAAAGCATTAACCCCCTATCCCACCAAGACCCCCCAGTACTGGGGATCATCCCCCCCCACCCACCCCCTAACCATCTAAAATGGCGGTGGGCGGCGCCAAACCCGCCGCCTCCGCTTCATCTCTATGTGATCTGTCAGATCGCATAGAGATGCCGCCATTCCTGGCCCCCCGCTCTGCTCCGCTCCCCCCTTCCCTGCTCTCATACTTATCCGTCCTGCAGCGTCGCCGGCCGTCTTCTCTCTGCCTCTGTCCCGGCGCCACTGCTCTGCGTGCGCCGGAACAGAGGCAGAGTTAACCCCTGAATGACCACACAGGGGTCTTCTGCAGTTAACCCCCTGTGTGGTAACAAGGGGTTAACTGCCGATCATCACCCTGTGTGGTCACAAGGGGTTACTGCATCTGCAGTTAACCCCTTGTGACCACACAGGGATGATGACCTGCAGTTAACCCCTTGTGTGGTCACAAGGGGTTAACTGCAGGTCATCATCCCTGTGTGGTCACAAGGGGTTAATTGCAGATGCAGTAACCCCTTGTGACCACACAGGGATGATGACTTGCAGTTAACCCCTTGTGACCACACAAGGGGTTAACTACAGGTCATCATCCCTGTGTGGTCACAAGGGGTTACCGGATCTGCAGTTAACCCCTTGTGACCACACATGGATGATGACCTGCAGTTAACCCCTTGTGACCACACAAGGGGTTAACTACAGGTCATCAACCCTGTGTGGTCACAAGGGGTTACCGAATCTGCAGTTAACCCCTTGTGACCACACAGAGATGATGACCTGCAGTTAACTCCTTGTGACCACACAAGGGGTTAACTGCAAGTCATCATCCCTGTGTGGTCACAAGGGGTTAACTGCAGATCCGGTTACCCCTTGTGACCACACAGGGGGTTAACTTCAGATCATCATCTGAATGAGAATAGTCGCGGGACCTCCCACTGGACTACGTCGGACCTTCCCAATGGACTACGTCGGACCTCCCGCTGGACTACGTCGGACCATCCCACTGGACTACGTCGGACCACCCCACTGGACTACGTCGGATGTCACTGCAATAAAGATGGGGTCTAAATGTGTTTGTGTTTTTTTTCCAATAAAAATATTTTTCTCTGTGTTGTGTTTTCTTTACAATCTACTAGAGATTCCTAATGGTCCGGTCTAATATTGGCCAGACGTTATGAATCTCGGGCTTAGTGTCAGCTGCCAAAAAGCTGGCATTAACCCCTTATTACCCAGTCTGCCACCGCTACACGGCAGCTGGAAGAGCTGGAAATGGCACACGGGCTCTCCATATGCGACATGGTGTCTACTAACAATTTGAATGGAAAATTAGCTCCAACAGTTAGCGGACACCATGTCGCATATGGAGAGCCCCTGTGTGCCTGAACATTGGAGCTC
Organism: Allobates femoralis; assembly: GCA_033576535.1. Lineage (NCBI taxonomy): Eukaryota > Metazoa > Chordata > Amphibia > Anura > Aromobatidae > Allobates > Allobates femoralis. Next base: position 13,578,997 of record JARQOC010000013.1, read on the forward strand.
CCCCACAAGTGACCCCATTTTGAAAACTAGACTCCCCAAGGAATTTAGATGCATAGTGAGCACTTTGAACCCTCAGGTACTTCACAAATTGATCCATAAAAATGAAAAAGTACTTTCTTTTCCACAAAAATTTTCTTTTTTCATTTTTACGGATTAATTTGTGAAGCACCTGGGGGTTCAAAGTGCTCACCACCCATCTAGATACATTCATTGAGGGGGTCTAGTTTTCAAAATGGGGTCACTTGTGGGGGAGCTCCAATGTTTAGGCACACAGGGGCTCTCCATACGCAACATGGTGTCCGCTAGAAATTGGAGCTAATTTTCCATTCAAATTGTTAGCGGACACCATGTCGCATATGGAGAGCCCCTGTGTGCCTAAACATTGGAGCTCCCCCACAAGTGACCCCATTTTGGAAACTAGACCCCCCAAGGAACTTATCTAGATGCATAGTGAGCACTTTGAAGCCTCAGGTGCTTTACAAATTGATCCGTAAAAATGAAAAAGTACTTTTTTTTCACAAATTTTCTTTTGTCCTCAATTTGTTCATTTTCACATGGGCAACAGGATAAAACGCATCCTAAAATTTGTTGGCCAATTTCTCCTGAGTACACCGATACCTCACATGTAGTCATAAACCACTGTTTGGGCGCACCGCAGGGCTCGAAAGAGAAGGAGCGCCATTTGACTTTTTGAATGGTAAATTAGCTCCAAGAGTCAAATTGCGCTCCTTCCCTTCTGAGCCCTGCCGTGCGCCCAAACAGTGGTTTATGACCACATATGAGGTATCGGTGTACTCAGGGGAAATTGTCCAACACATTTTAGGATGCATTTTATCCTGTTGCCCATGTGAAAATGAAAAAATTGAGGCTATAAGAACATTTTTGTTGGAAAAATTAAAATGTCCATTTTTAGTTTCCACTTTGCTTAGGTTGCTGTGAAGCACCTGAAGGGTTAATAATCTTCTTGAATGTGGTTTTGAGTAGCTTGAGGGGTGCAGTTTTTGGAATGGTGTCACTTTTGGGTGTTTTCTGTCATGTACACCCCTCAAACGGACTTCAAATGTGATGTGGTTACTAAAAAAATGGTTTTGTAAATTTTGCTGGAAAAATGAAAAATTGCTGATGAACTTTGAACCCTTATAACTTCCTAACCAAAAATTTTTTTTTTCCAAAATTGTGCTGATGTAAAGTAGACATGTGGGAAATGTTATTTATTAACTATTTTGTGTCGCATAACGCTCCGGTTCAACAGAATAAAAATGACAAATTTAAATATTGTCAAATTTTCAAAATTTTTGCCAATTTTTTTTATATTTTCACAAATAAACACAAAAATGATCGACCTAAATTTACCACTAACATGAAGCTCAATATGTCACGAAAAAAACGATCTCAGAATCGCTAGGATCCGTTGAAGCGTTCCAGAGATATTACCTCATAAAGGGACACTGGTCAGAATTGCAAAAAATGGTCCGGTCATTAAGGTGGAAATTGGCTCCGTCACTAAGGGGTTAAACCATAAAGATATTTCTACTTATTCTATTTCAGGAGAGCCACAGTCTGTACTTGAAATTGTATTACCTGTTGATTGGATACTAGTGGAGATAATAAAGAAAAAACATGGGTATATGCCAAAGCGGGAAGGACCATACAGGTATTATTAGCCACATCTACAGCAGTAAAGATAGCAGACAGAACCTCATGGATACTGACCCCCTGACTGACCCGGTGACCACAGCTTTTGTGTAGAGTGTTAACGGACAGAGCCAACGCCCAGGTGCTCTTACCTGTAGAATGCAAGACTTAAAGGCAGTTCTGCCCACCGGAGCTTACCGTGGTGGCCATTCAATGACAATGAAATTACAGCACAGTTAGCTCCACAACCACAAGGGCAATACTACACACACCTTTACTCTGATATCTTCTGATTCCTTCATGCAAAGGGGGGATGGAGACATTTATGACAGAATTTAAATGTTTTTTTGGTTAAGCATCAACAGTTGTAGTTTATAAATTTAGCGCCAACATATTCTGCAGTGCTGTATTATTTGTTGCCTAGCTATCAATATAATTAGTAGAGAATTTTGTTGAATAAGTATTTTCTGACTTTTGAAACTAATACAATTTCTTGAGTGTTTTATTTTAGAAGAAGCTGTATAGGTGAGAGATGATTCTGCATTGGACACCAGTAGGATCCTCGCATGAGGTAATCAGAGCAATTGCACCTGACTCCTGCACTTTGAGCGGGTGGAGCGGCTCCAAGTGCAACTCTTACAACAACGGTAAGCATATTAAATGCAGAATTGGTAGATCAGTCACGCAGAGGTAGGCGCGATGTTAGGATGGTATAACCACGCTGACAACACACTGAAGGTGACTTCCTGGAGGTAGAGGGCAACTGGAAGTTAAGGGTAAACTAAGGTAACAGTAGGTAGCGGCGGGAGTTTACCCATCCCAGCCTCATTACGTCTGGCTGACCTGAGAACCCTCTCTGTATCAGACTGCCCGAACAGAACCAAGTAGGTACCCAGGGGGAAATGGGAGTCGTGCTGTAGGACGGTAGAAGGACAAGCCATGACGTGTCTCGTCAACAAAAGTAAACAGGTCTCTGCTTGGCCCCACTTACGCCTCAACAGGTCACGAGTGTAATCAGATGATTACCTCCTGGATCGTTCCTGGTTTCAGGTAAGCTGTGTATACAATCCTGCATTATTCATGCACACAACACAACTTAGAAAGGTAAGAGTTTAAAGCAGCAGCCGCTCCACAGGTTTTAAAAATTGCAAAAAGGGTGTGGAAAAGGAGAGGAAATGGGGCGTGGCCTAGCTGCACATGGAGTAGGTCGCACACTGCGGGAGCTCCGTGACCAGGACCCGTAAACCGGCACACAGCACTGTCCCTGAGCTTCCTCCGAGACCCTAAACTACAAGCACCGCTTGCTGAGACCCCGGTGAGTGTATGGGGAAGTCCAAGCCCGGCTACCGCGACCCGGCTAGGCGCATTGCCGACTTCTTTGTGGCCCCCCTGCAGTCCTCTCAGGGAGAGAAAATGGCGCCCGACTCACCCAGAGCAGCCCGCGCTGCCCGCAGAAACTCACAGCCTGCTGTCTCCGCTGCAGCTGCTGCTGTTAACCCTGAGGCCCCAGTCACAGCAGCACTCCTCAAAACCATGTTGGGGGATCTCAGAGCGTCCCTCTAGGCTGACATGCGATCTATGATGGCAGACCTGTGGGGAGAAGTGGAGGAGTTGGGAGGACGCACTGACAGGCTCGAACGCAAGATGGAGGAACTAGTTGCCTCTCACAACGAGCTGTGGGACTCCCATGAGGCTCTACACTCCATGGCCTTACAAACCCAGTCTAAAACCCTGGACCTGGAGGACAGGTCCAGGCGTAACAATGTGAAGCTTAGGGGGATAGAAGAATCAGTGCCCAACTCAGATCTGAAAGCCTTTCTCCAGGACTTTATTATGGCAGCTCTTCCACACACAGACAAGCAGTTTGTGATCATTGACCACATCCATCGCATCCCCAAACCGGCGAGACTGCCTCCTTCGCTCCCTAGAGACGTGCTGGCGCGGGTGCATTTCTTTGAACTCAAGGAGGAGTTCCTATCTGCCCTGAGGGGTAACCCCACACTGGAAGACCGATTTGCTCACATAAAGGTCTACCCTGATCTATCTCCTGGGACTCTAGCTCTCCGCAGGGCATTCGCTCCATACACGGCAGTGTTGAGAGACAAGGAAATTCCCTATCGCTGGGGGTTCCCCACAAAGCTTCTGATCCGAAAGGATGGGTCGGTGACCACCTGCCTGACGCCTTCTCATGCTGCAAAAATCCTATCTCAGTGGGGACTTAAACCCTCCGGCTCCCCTGCTATTATGGACTCCCCAAGATCTGACTCAAGCAAGCGGAACAGACGCCGCGTTAATCCGGATTGGGAGGTCGCATGAAGGGACATATATCTACAGGATCCTGGTCTCTCTTTCCCGTTGTTACTCTGGTCCGCTGTTTCACTTTTGGACTAGTTCTGGACTTTCCCTGGAGGGTCCTCGCCTAACACTGAACTTGTTCAGTGTACAGCCCCGTTGGTGAATTTGTTTGTTTCACCTGTGCATTCAGTTTACTGAATGGACTTTCACTTTACTGTTCTTTGTGTGTTTGTCGTGTTCGTCCTCCACCCTCCCTTCCTGTTTTCTGATTTTAGACTGCTGCAGAAGCCGTTAAGATACTTCTCCACTAATGTGAGACTCCTCAATCTCTCTGTAATCATAAGCATGTTCTTGGTACATTGCAATGAGTATATCATTATCTTCGATTAATGTAAATGGCCTCAACTCACCAAGTTAGGGTATGTGCCCACAGGACGTTTTTGGAGCAGTCATAAACGCAGGAAAACCTGAGGATCCTAGAGTCCTTGACAGGAGAAATGCTAAAATCTTGTCTGCGTTTTTTGCGCGTTTTTGGTGCGTTTTTGGAGCTGCGTTTTTCCCATTGACTGCACCAAAAACGCACAAAAGAATTGACATGTCCATTCTTTGCTATCCGCACCAAAAACGCAGGTATTTGACAGTTCTTGACACTTGCAAAACTAGTGTGTGGGCACAGCGTTTTTGTTAAACCCATTGGTTTTGCTGGGAAGCCCAACCGCAGGAACAGATTAGCATACATTAGCATAAAACCAATGGTTTTCTGCAAGCGGAAAACGCAGCAAAAACGCCCAGTGGGCACATACCCTAAGAGATCCCTAGTCTGGCGCCAATTGGTGAAGTCTCGCCATCACATTATATGTTTGCAAGAAACACACCTTCTTGAACAGGATAATGTGAGAATGCAATATGGCTTATACCCCTACCAGTTTTTTGCTAATAATGATTCAAAAAAAAGCCGGGGTAGCTATTTTCTTCCACAAATCACTTTCTTTTCAACTAGTAAGATCCATCCCTGATCCACTGGGCAGATATCTCATAATTCAGTGCGTTATTAACAACGTCCCTTACACTATTGCCTCTGTGTATGCTCCCATCATTGGCCAAATTAAATTTTTGAGAAAGTTTTTTCAGTCCATGAGTGAAATACAACACGGCTATAAACTTATCGATGGAGACTTCAATATTCCCATGTCCAAACTGCTGGACTGTTCATCTCCCTCATCCTCCAGGGGGGAAGTCGGCCCTCTTGTTCACTCATTTGGACTACACAACATATGGAGATATCTCCACTGCAGTGAACGGGACTTCACATATATGTCACCAAGGCATGGTTCCTACAGCAGGATAGACCATGTGTTGGTGGACGACGTGGCCCTCCCTCATTGTACTTCTGCATCCATAGGCAATATTTCCTGGTCTGATCATGCCCCTGTATCAGTGTCTCTAGTAGACCCTCTGGCCATCACTCCCCCATCACAGTGGTGCCTTAACGATCACCTGCTAGTTGACCAATCTAACTCCTCATATATTGAAACATCCCTTAAAGAGTATTTTTCCTTTAATGATGATGGCGAGATGCTGATCGATAATCTCTGGTTTGCCCACAAGGCAGTAGCCCGTGGCCTATTCATTAAGATGGCGTCGTCCATTAGCGGCAACGTACCAAAGCCCTTCAAGACGCCCTTAAATTGTTGGCCGAACTGGAAGCCCGCCATAAGCAAACTCCCTTACACGCAGATTCTCTCTGACCTCTCTGCCATTAGACTGAGGGTTCGACATCTGTTATTACAGAAATCGGAACACATTCTCAAAAAATCTAGAGCTAAGTTTTATTCCATGGGGGATAGGGCTGGGGCCCTGTTAGCCAGGCGCGTCAAAAAAAAGAAATACAATCAAGGATCCCCTTTCTGACCAAATCAAACTCCTCTAAGATTTTCAACCCCATCCAAATAGCAGATGAGTTTGCATCCTACTATTCTTCTCTCTACAACCTTTCTTCTCACCCTTCTATCCCCCAACCCTCTCAATCTACTATTTCCTCCTTTCTAGATAGAGCAAATCTGCCCAGAGCAACGGCAGAACAATTAACATTTCTTAATGCCCCCATCCAGGATTCTGAAATTATCCAAATTATCAAAAACTCTAAAAAAAAAAAAAAAAAAAAAAAAACCGCTCCTGGCCCTGATGGGTTCTCGTTCCCTTATTGCGCCCAATTTCTATCTACCCTCACCCCATATCTTCGCCGCTTATTTAATTATTGGTCGTCTTCTGGCTCTATTAAATCTGAGGGCCTCAGGGCTTCTATCGCTACTCTTCCGAAACCAGGGAAGCCTCCAACTTCCCCAGGTAATTTTCGACCAATAGCCTTACTCAATACTGATGTTAAAATCTATGCGAAGCTCTGGGCCAACAGACTTTTAACTATTCTCCCTTCCCTTATCCATTCTGATCAAGTTGGGTTTGTACCGGGGAGGCAGACGAGAGATGGCACGAGACGTCTGATTGACCTGTTGGATGTGGTGGAGAGGGGACGCTTCCCCAGTGTATTCCTGTCCCTTGACGCCGAAAAAGCGTTTGACAGGGTACACTGGGGTTACATTGAGTCCACCTTGCCGAGATTCGGTCTTACGGGCACGATCTCCAAGGCCATTATGGCGCTTTATTCTAACCCCTGTGCCTACGTCCGTGCTTCTGGTTTCAGTTCTCGGTCGTTCCAAATAACGAACGGAACGCGCCAAGGCTGTCCCCTCTCCCCCATTGTCTTCGCGTTGGTCATGGAACCCTCGCTGCTATAGTCACAGTCTTCTAACATTAGAGGCATCCCCTTGGGTGACTCCGAATATAAAATTGGATTGTTCACAGACGATGTGGTCTTTACCTGCTCCGACCCAGTATCCTCCCTGGAAGCTATTTCCTCTCTCCTGCGAGACTTCTCTGCCGCTTCTTATTATAAACTCAACCTGACCAAATCCACACTCTTCCCACTATTTCTTTCTCCTCAGCTCCAAATGTGGATCCAGTCTCTCTACTCCTTCATTTGGTCACCAATGGGATTCACCTACCTCGGAATAAAACTGACACGCCTGGCCGATATAGTTTGCGCCAACTCTGAATTGACTATCCTGGAACTAAAAACGGAGATTGACAGTTTCTCCAGGGCTCCCCTCTCATGGATGGCGAGAATCCAGGCCTCCAAAATGCTCTTGTTGCCTACACTCATCTATCTATTTAGATGTATCCTAGTGTCCTTCCCCGCTAAATATTTGTCTCGGTTTCAGACCATTCTAGACAAATTCATCTGGAATGGCAAACCTCACAGAATAAAACGTCAACTTATGTCGTTGCCATATAATAAAGGGGGCCTGGGTTTGCCAAACATAACTCTCTACCATAGGGCTGCCCTTCTGGACCCTATCAAGATATGGCTAGAGAGTGACTCTACGCTCCCGTGGTATCTGATAGAATCTCATTATGCACCCCGTAATTCTCTAAGGTTGCTGTTGGAGGCACAACTTCTCCGTCCAAATCATTCCCTTCTACCCCTTCGCACTATGGTAACTGCCACCAAAATTTGGTCTATGGAATGCCCTACTTCCTTTCCCTCTATAGCCCAGTATGTGTCTCTAAAATCTGTCGAATGTGTAATACCAAATTTGTCCTTGGCCTATTGGATGTCCTGTGGCATCCAGGGTGTGAAGGACCCTTTCCACCTATCCGGTATGAAGTCCTTTTCAGATTTGAGGAAACAATACCTCGTTCCCGAATCAGACTTGTTTAAATACCTGCAACTACGCAGCCTCCTAGGGGACCATGGTCTCTTCAGCGTCTCCCCAGACCTCTCAACCTCCCCTGCTCAGCAGTACTTCAAACCAGGCACCAGAATGCCTCACGGGCTTTCTATTTTATACAAATCATTGCTTTGCAATGGCATTTTACATAAACCCCAATTTATGTCCACCTGGGAGTCATTGTTCTCCTTTGAAGCCTCTTTGGATGACTGGGTGTTTGCTATGACCCACGCAACCAAATTTTCCTCCTGCCTGGGCCATCTTGAACAATTAAAGAAAATCCAACTCCATTGGTACCTCACTCCTGTTAAACTGGCTAAGTTACATCTCTCCTCTTCCCCATTGTGTTGGAAGCGTTGTGGCAGTAGAGGTACTCTTGCTCACGTTTGGTGGGACTGCCCACAAGTGCTCGCCTTCTCGGGCCAGGTCGAAACTTTGCTGAAATTCTTCATCTACCCTTCACACTTTCTAAACAGCTGGCGGTTATGTGTGTGTCGCTGATAGACTTTCCCTCCCCCCTGCAACCTATAGTTTCCAATATTGTAGTTGCGGCCAGGCAATGTTTAGCTAGTCACTGGAAATTACAGACAGTCCCTTCCAGAGCGGAACTTATGGCCAAAATCAACCTCCATTACTGCTATGAGACTGCGGCTGCAGATACCCTAACTAAAAAAAACAAAGTTCTGATTTGGTGGGACCCGTGGGTTTTGTCACCCAATGCCGCTGCTTTACACATTACAGTACCCTCATCCTGATATCAATGTCTTGCCTACCTTTTAGTTTTTTTTTTTTCTTTCTTTTTATTTTTGTACCCACACAGGGTATCTCTTAATGAATGTTAGATCCTCTATCTAGTTTTCTGAGGTCCGTTACTATTTCTCTGTTATGTCTTGATGAACACAATTGCAGTTTGCCTTGTTTTTACCCCCCTTTCCCCATTCCTTCCCCCTCCTACCCCATATATTAATGTCTGATGTTTGTAACACCGTTATATATCTGCAACTAAGTTAATAAAAATCTAAATGGTTAAAAAAAAGAAAAGGCGAGGAAATGTATAAACATGTCTTAGTGGGTGTGGATCTCTCTCTCCTATACAAAATACCATGAGATGTCTGATATACATTGGTTGAAATGGTCTGAAGTAGAGTAAGTAGATAAATGAGTAAACAATATCGTTTTTGCTTGTTTAACTATATATTAATCATAATATGGTAAATAAATAATTGAATGTTTTTCAAGACATCCAGTTACCTCTTTTGATCTGTTTTTCAGGAAAACTGGAAGACCATTGATGAGTATAATTATATTGTCTAATATTATTATATCTGTTTGACTCTACCTTGTTATATTGCTTTTATTTGTTCTATTACAAGTTTGCTGTGACCTGCTTCTATTACAGACTATTGACTGTGTACCTGGTGACCCATATATATAAGATCAGGGAAAGGTAAGGGATAGATAGGGTGAGTCAATGTGGAGTGGGGACACCACAAGCGTTTCAGAAGGGTGCCGACCTCCTCTGGGTAGGTAGGTTTCCAGCTTTAAGGATATTGTTAGGGAACTATTAGGAGTGGTCATGTCAACTATAAAAAGTCTGTAAATTTCATGTCTTTGTTCTTTTGTACCATTTTGGGTGACTATTTTGATATACAATAAAAAGTGTTCTATTGATTGAAATATCTCTTCTCTTATGGGTGATTGTTTTTATTTGCAGATAATTTAAGAACTGACATCATATCTTTTTATATATTCTACTTAATGGTAGTGTGTGTATGGAATATAAAATAAGATGCTCAAAGGGGGTAACTTGAACTTTTCAGGTTATATGTAAAATTTTGACATTTGTTCTTGGTGTTGTAGTATTTTACTATGTCATTGATAGTCATGAAACAGATACACAATTCCCCAGGCTGTTCTTATGATATGACACTCATAAAATGCTTGTCTAACTGCTATTTTTGAGGTTTCTCTTCCCTTCAATGTGCAGGTACTGTGGACCAGAGACTCTCCCCGCAGTCTGGGGATTGAGTGATAGTACTGTGCCTTATCCTTTAAATGTTCAAGAATGCAGGAATAAATGATTTTTTTTTTCTTCTGCATAGTTACAATGCTGTTTTGGTAAATAAAATGGTTTAACTACTTTACTCCTAATATTTACAGGTTTAATAATTGCTATTTTGATCTTCTATGGTTGCTGTTGTATATTTTGTGTCAGAGGATTAGCTCAAAGACTCATTAATACAGCCATAACCAGGACAACGTATCAAGAAGTAGACCTTACTAAAGACTTTAATGATGACATCTACCTAAAAGGACACTAATTTGGTGTTGAAGAAGATGGGCCTAATTCCAAGAAGCAGATGAGTTCCCTATCCTTAATCTAAGACTGTGTCTACTTCTCGGACAATGACGGCGCTTGTAAAGCCAAAAGGAGGCAAGAGCTGAAGAAAAGAGACTGGATAATGAATAACAGGAGTGGATCCCGCACTTCCGATTCAAAGAGCGCTTCAGCCAGCCGGCACACATCACATCCCGGAAGCCAGTCTGCATGAGGCACAGGGTGGCTGATCAGCCTGCCCTGCGCCTCTGGATAAGCACCAGGAGGACCCTGGGCTGCGCTCGCATAACCCATGGCGGCACCACCTGGACCCTGGGTCGTGCCATTCAAACAGTGGAGGAGGGAGACTGAGCTGGCAGGGCTCCCCCGACACTGCTGCTGGTACCTGGATTCTGCCATCCTCTAAGGCACCGCACGGAAGCTGCAGGAACCAGGTACACTCTTCATCTGTAGGTCCCCCATAAGGACCCCCAACTGGGGGGAGCCGCCCCTTTTTATCTGTAGATTTCCTGTCGGTGTGGGCGGATCCCCTTTCTTGGTGGGTGTTGTCATGGCCATAGGAAAAATACTCATTGTCTGCCACCTGATGGGCACAAAGACACTAAGCAAACAACTCTATGCATTTACTGGACACATCTCTCTTCTAACTTTATTCTCACACAGCAGATAACAGCTCTACCTTGGGCAGTCTATATTCTCCATCCTCTGTATACACAACTATAGAAATATAAGATCAGAGGGGATGCCTACCTTTTGCTATGGTCTTTTCCTTATTGTACAACTCATCTTCTGCCTATTTAACAGGGACATACAGGACTAGAGAAGCAGTCATCCAGATCAATACAATCCACTAATGCCACAATCCAGCCCCATGGGCAATGTCCAGTAAAATGCCGAATCCACATTTCTACACAATGTATGTCAGCAAAGATGTTTAAACACAGCAGTCCACACAACTTAAAAGGTGTTAGTCTTTGGTGCTATCATTAAGCCCCTCTCATTCACAACTGTCAACTGGTAACTTTCACTTTTTCCCCATTATGTAGATAGGGGCAAAATTGTTTGATGAATTGGAATGCGCAGGGTTACAATTTCGCCTCACAACATAGCCTATGACGCTCCCGGGGTCCAGACGTGTGACTGTGCAAAATTTTGTGGCTGTAGCTGACAGCTGTCGATTTTCCTCCAACACTTTTCCATTCACTTTTTCCCCATTATGTAGATAGGGGCAAAATTGTTTGGTGAATTGGAATGCGCAGAGTTACAATTTCGTCTCACAACATAGCCTATGACGCTCTCGGGGGTCCAGATGTGTGACTGTGCAAAATTTTGTGGCTGTAGTTGCGACGGTGTAGATGCCAATCCCGGATATACACACACACACACACACACATTCAGCTTTATAGATTAGATTGTCTTAAACCTATACAGGTATTTTCTTCGACAAGTGTTGTAACATCATCATTGGTCAACTTATCATTTGGCATTTACATATATTCGTCCTATTGGTTGAATATTAGCACCCTTTCCACACGGCTTAGTGTTATTCTCAAATTCCAACTTTTCCTTAAGTTTCGATTCTAACAAAGAACTATATATGTCCTTATCTAACATAAATATTGGAATTCTCTCTGCCTGGCACTGCAGAAATATATAGCAAAAATTTTCAAACAAAGAGAAAATAGAGATTGTATTTAACAAAATGGATTATAGATATAATGAAATTAATCCTGCTCTGAGAATGGCTTCTCTCCTTTGTGTGTTCTCTCGTGTGTAACAATATGTGATTTCCTACTAAAACATTTCCCACATTCTGCACATGAATATGGCTTCTCTCCTGTGTGAGTTCTCTCATGTATAACAAGATCTGATTTCCTACTAAAACATTTCTGACATTCTGCACATGAATATGGCTTCTCTCCTGTGTGAATTCTCTTATGTGTAACAAGATTTGATTTCAAAGTAAAACATTGCCCACATTCTGCACATGAATATGGCTTCTTTCCTGTGTGAAGTTTCTCGTGTATAACAAGATGTGATTTCCTACTAAAACATTTTCCACATTCTGCACATGAATATGGCTTCTGTCCTGTGTGAACTTTCTCATGTGTAACAAGAGCTGCTTTCCAAGTAAAACATTTCCCACATTCTGAACATGAATATGGCTTCTCTCCTGTGTGAATTCTCTCATGCATAACAAGATGTGATTTCTTAGTAAAACATTTCCCACATTCTGAACATGAATATGGCTTCTCTCCTGTGTGAATTCTCTCATGCATAACAAGATGTGATTTCCTAGAAAAACATTTCCCACATTCTGAACATGAATGTTGGTTCTTCTGCTGAGATGATTTTGGAGATACTTCTTTAATATTATCAGATGACAGATCTTTGCTGTGATCGGCTGGGGGTATATCGGAGATATCATTATGCTGTTCACGTGTATCTTGTGTGATACTACGATCATCTGCTTTAAATTCTGAAGATATCAGATGTCCTGCGGACCTCCTGGTACAGTTATCTGCCAAGAATAAAACTGATATTTTTGAATAATGTAACATGAAATTTTATATATACCTAAATATAACATTAAAAAAATCCCACACTAACTGCAAGGTATATAGCAAAACTATATTATTATCTGATTACTTGGGGCCGAGATTGAATAAACAATTCAAGTAATGTCCATTCCAGATACTGCATATTGTGGTATCCTGGTACCATTCCACTACTGCTGAGTGATAATAGTTGTGGTGTGGTCAGGGCCGTGTTTACCACTAGGCACTGGAGGGAACGTGCCTAGGGTGGCAGGTCACAGGGGGCGGTGGCAGGGTTGAGATTAAATCTTTTGTAATCTTCATATAGATTTTATATGAAAACCGGACTCTTTGCGGAGGGGGTTTGTCAGCACAGGCAGCAGTGTTGGCAATATCCCTAGTGCATGTCGACACTTCCGGGTTCAGTGAAGCTCCTAGCGGGGTGCTGACCCGGCGTGCAGCGGCGCGCTAACTCCCTAGAGGTCATGCCAACGTAAAGAGGTCTCACACTGCTAGCGTCTCCGTAATATGCGACATAGGAGCAGAAGCCTAAGTGGGTAAGTGTTGCATCAGCCGAAGATACATAAGAAGCACATTCTGGAGGAGCGCAGCATGGAGAAGAGGGAGGGATGAAATGTGGGGGGTGAGAAACAAGGGGGTTGCACAGCATGGAAACGGTAGGAAAGAATGACAATAGTGCTGCACAGCATGGAAAGGAGGGGGATAATGACAGTAGTGCTGCACAGCTTGGAAATGGGGGGGAGAGAATGACAAGAGGGCTGCAAAGCATAGAAATGAGAGGTGGGGGGTGGGGAGAGTGACAATAGGGCTACACAGCATGGAAATGGTGGGGAGAATGACAAAAGGGCTCAGACCACCATGCTCCAGGGTATTGCACCGGAAACAAAGTCACCATTACAAAAACTATTTGCCTTTGCTCTTTATACTACTGCTCCTGTCTGGTGACATCTCTCTAAATCCTGGTCCACCCTCCACCAACTTCAACCCCTCTCCCACCACACATAGACACCCCACTAACCTTATAAACCACTTGCACACCATTTCCCTCTTTTAATTGTGCTCTCTGGAATCCATGGTCTGTATGTAACAAACTTCCACTCATTCATAACTACTTTCTCACTAACTCCCTTAATTTGCTGGCCCTCACTAAAACCTGGATCCAGGATTCAGACACTGCTTCCCCTGCTGCTATTTCTTATGGCGGCTTACAATTCTTTCATTCCACGAGAGCTGGGAACAGACATGGTGGCGGAGTTGGCTTACTCCTGTCCCCACAATGTACTTTCCAGGTCATCCCCCCAGCTCCATCACTCTCATTCCCCTCTTTTGAGGTCCACACAATTAGGCTCGTCCGTCCCCTCCCTCTTAGAGTAGCGATGGTATACCGCCCCCCAGGGTCACCCACCCAATCCTCGACCATTTTTGCGCATGGCTGCCCCATTTCATGTCCTCAGAATTACCAACCCTTATTCTGGGAGACTTCAACATCCCCACAAACAGCCCCATCTCCTCATCTGCATCCCAGCTCCAATCTCTAACCACATCTCTTGGCCTCTCTCAGCTCTCAACCTCGGTGATACACAAGGATGGTAACACCCTTGACCTGATCTTTGTCTGGCTCTGCTCAACGTCCTCCTTAGATAATTCATCTCTTCCCCTCTCTGACCACAACATTCTCTCCTTCACGCTCACCAACACTCGCCCACCCCAGCACATTCCTACATATCACAGATTCAGAAATCTACAGGCCATAAACCCTCATACAATCACAGACTCTCTACACTCATCACTGTCCCCAATCTCCTCATTCTCCTGTCCCGATCTGACAGTCAATCACTTAAATGACTCTCTCAGAAGGACCCTGGACCAAGTAGCACCCCTCACTCTCAGAACCTCCTCCAAACACAGAGTAAAACAGCCCTGGCTCACATCACAAACTCGATTACTCCAGCGATGCTCTAGGAGTGCTGAACGTCTATGGGGGAAAAGCCGCACACCAGAAAACTTAATTCACTATAAATTTATGCTGAGAACTTACAGCTCTGCTCTTCACCTTGCCAAACAAACCTGCTTCACCACCCTGATCTCCTCACTAAGCAACAACCCAAAAAAAAAACTAGACACCTTTCACTCTCTCCTCAGTCCTAAAGTGCAGGCCCCCAATTGTTTCTTATGATTGTTTAAATGTGAAGTTTGTATTGTGAAGCGCTGCGGAATATGTTGGCGCCATATAAATAAAAATTATTATTATTACTATTATTAACAGGGCTGCACAGCATAGAAATGGTGGGGAGAATGACAAGAGGGCTGTGCAGCATGGAAATGGGGGGATGACAAGAGGGCTGCACAGCATGTAAATGGGGAGGGAGAATGACAAGAGGGCTGCACAGCATGTAAACGGGGGGAGAATGACAAGGGGGCTGCACAGCATGGAAATGGGGGGGGGGGGGAGAATGACAACAAGGCTGCACAGCATGTGAATTGGGGGAATTGATAAATGAGGGGGCTGCACAGCATGGAAATGGGGGAGGAGGAGGAATGACAAGGGGGTTGTACAAGATGGAAATGGGGGAAGGGAGAATGACAAGGGGGTTGCACAACATGGAAATGGGGGGGGGGGAGAATAAGAGGGCGGCACACTTGGACATTGATGGGGGGGGGAGACAAATGAAAGAGGCTGCACAGCTTGGAAACTGATGGGGAGGGGGGAGAACGCCAAATGAGAGGGCTGCACAGCATGGAAATGGGTGGAGAATGACAAATGGGGCGGCTGCACAGCATGAAAACTGGAGGAAGAATGAGAAATAAGGGGTCACAGCACGGAAATTTTGGAAGAATGAAAGATGAGAGGGTGCACAGCACGGAGAATAGTTGGAGAATGGAAAATGAGGGGGTGCATATCATGGAAAATATGGGGGGGGTGCATGGCGTGGAAATTGGAAGGAGTGCGCAGTTTGGAGAATGGGAGGTTCAGTAATGAGAAGGGGTAGCCTGATGGGGGCATGGTGTGAAGAATGTTGCAGACTAAGGGGTTTTGGTAAGGAGCATGGGGAAGCCTGAGGAGCACATCATGTTAAAGGAATAACATGGGAGTTGCACGGCATAGAGATGTGGTGGAGCATGGCTAGGGCCCGGCATGGAGAGGGGTGGCATAGGGAGGGCTCGGCATGGAGCGGGGTAGCATGGGGAGCTCGGTATGGTACAGTGTAGCATGGGAGGGGCACGATATACAGCAGGATAGCATGGGAGGTGCATAGTATGAAGGAGTGGTTGTATGTAGGGGCTCAGTAAGGAAAAGGGGGGCTCAGTATGGAGAAGAGGTAGAAAGGGGGCTCAATAAGGAGAAAGGGTAGAATTGGGAGCACTCCGTAAAGAGACTGGGAGGGCTCAATATGCAGAATGCATAGTATAAGGGGGTTCACTATAGAGTAGGGAGAACATGAAGGGGACAGTGAAGAGGGGGATTCATAGAGTGGAGCTCATAGTTCATAAGTGAGGAAGGTGTGATGGGTATAATTCATGATAGGGAGGACAGTGTGGTGATTCTTGAGGGGGTGGTGCGGTGGTCATATTTAACTAGGGAACACAGTGTAGTGGGAATGTTTTATAGGGGAGAATAATGTGGAGACCATATTCCTTAAGTGAGACAGTGTGGGGACATTTGGACAGGAAGCTCTGTGAGGGGCAATTATTTATCAGGGGCACAGCATAGGGCTTATTTAAGGTGGTCATTCTTAAGTCAGAAACATTACAATGACAATGTTTTGGTATGTGCTGCAGAAGACCACACATGAGAGTCGTCTTGGGAGATGCAGGACAATGTGTTGCTAAGATTGATGATATTTTAAAAGTCTTTTACTCCCAAAATGGCAATTAATCTGCATACACATTTATATAGGGGATGTACAGTTCTGGTGATGTACTGATGGTGGTTCTGGTGATGTATTACTATATTGACAATGGTTCTGGTGAAATACTGACAGGGGTTCTGGTGATGAATTATTGTATTGATGGAGGTTCTGGTGATGTAGTTATGTGGATGTTGTAATATTTAACTTAACTGACTTGATCCTAAAACATTATAGGGTAAGTGTGCTGCACTAAAAATACAGCTAAAAAATAGTGGGGCCATTCTTCATCAATGGAGACCTCAATGCCACTGGATATCTGAAATTGCTATATGATGATGTGTTGCCCTCTTTATGCACTGAAGATGGCACGTTCCAGGAGTTTTTCCAACAAGATGGTGCACCACCACACTATGGGTGTCAGGTCCGAGCTTTCCACCATGAACAGTTTCCTGGATAGTGGATTGTTCGTCGTGGGCCAGTTGAATGGCCACCAACGTCTCCCGATCTGACCCCTTAGACTTTTATCTTTGGGGTCATCTGAAGGCAATTGTCTATGCTGTGAAGATATGAGCTGTGCAGCATCTGAAACAACAGATCCTGGAAGCCTGTGCTAGCATTCCTTCTGTGGTGTTGCTATCAGTGTGTCAGGAGTGGGAGAAGAGGGTTGTATTGACAATTCAACACAATGGGCAGCACTTTGAACACATTTTATAAGTGATCATAAATTTGTAAATAACTAATGAAAGACTAAAGTTACGTTAAAACCAAGCACACCATTGTCTTTTGTATGAAATTCTCAATAAGTTTGATGTGTCACATGATCCTCTTCCCATTGAAAAAAATAAAGTTAGATCCAATATGGCCGACTTCAAAATAGCCACCATGGTCACCACCCATCTGGAAAAGTTTTCCCCCTCCCATAAACTAATGTGCCACAAACAGGAAGCTGATATCACCATAGCCCACCCTGTATAGTAGCACTCATTCTGCCAAGTGTTCTTGTATTCTCTTGTAGAACCGCTGCTAGACATCTCTGGCAGCAGTAAAACCCTTAAGGTACTGTCACACGAGGCGACGGCGCTGGAGATGTCGGCGGCGACTGGCGGGAGCGCGCACATTTTTGGCGCCCCGCCAGCGTCGTCGTCCCCCATTTACATGGGGCGACACCTCCAGCACCGCATCGGCGATTTGACAGGCGGCATCGCGGCTGGGGTGTCTCAAAACCCTAGCGGCGATGCAGGACAATGGAAGTCTATGGCGCCCATTGCCTGTCAGATCGCCGGCGGCTGTTTACATGGGGTGATGTGTGCACATCACCCCAGATCGGCCGCCTGGTTTCAGAGCACTGCTTTGAAACCAGGCAACCAGTAAATAGCGTCGCCCTCGCCCATTCACATTAGGTGATGCAGGGGCGATATCGGCGCCAATAGGCCACGCCCCTGCATCGCCTAATAAATCGGCGGTACCGTCGCCTCGTGTGACGGTACCTTTAGGGTACTGTTACACGTCGCAACATTGCATGCAATTTCACTGGCAATTTGCTGGTTGCAGTGAAATCATGGACACATTGTTCCATTTTGTTGCCGTGTACAAAAAGAACAAATGTGTCCATGATTTTACAGCAACCAGTGAGTTGCAAGCAATGTCTCCAGAAATATCTCTGTGTGTGACGGTACCTTTAGAGGACAAAAGGATCTACAGCTGGTAATCGGACATGCTGGATCCTTATTTCCCTTGCCCAATCATCAGTTAGAGCCCCCATGCACAATAGACTGTCCTTGCAGGTTTAGCTAACTTTAGTCTCATGTATATGGAGGTCTTCATTACTATCTGAAGGCTACAGGCGCTCCGATGTCTGTGAACCCCCTGAGTGCTGGACTTCAGATGAAAGATGCTTCAGGGTACACAGTTAAAAAGCCTCAAAAGACCGAACACATGAACAGCAGGTCGTTTTGACATTGCCGTGCAGGAGTTCATTCCTTTTAGCATTTATTTGTTGCTTTTTCAGGCGGGATACTGAAAGGATCTATTTGAAAAAATAAAATGCTGTGTGCACATACACTTAGTCTGACTGATCAGTAGGGGGCGCGACCACTTAAAGTGCCTAGGGTGGCAGGAACTCCAAATACGGCCCTGGGTGTGGCCATAGATCTGTCCAGAATTAGTGTGGGCGCTGTGAGTCAGGAGATGTATAATGCATTGTATGTGCGGACACGGAGGACTGATAAATGTGCATTGTGCTGTGTACTTCTCTTAACTTCCGGGGATATTCACTACACTGCCAAGAACCGCTCAGTTCTCTGCAATGTTCGCGGTGATGTTGGAGGCAGGGGTTACCAGAGTTCATGGCTCAGTTATGAACTCACCTGACCTCTGTTACCGTCAGTCTGAGCCTGCTTGTCGCTCTGGACAGATGCTTGTCTGCTAAGAGCGATGAAGCAGAGCTGAACCTGCTCTGCCTGTGGATTATGTCGGAGGGATTTTTTTTTTCTAATTAAGATGGAGTCTCTAAATGTGTTTTGTGTTTTATTTCTAATTAACAAAAAAAATTCTCCATGTTGTGTTTTTTTATTTTTTACTAGAGATTCATAGTGGCAGGGTCTTACATCTGACATTGTGAATTCTAGGCTTAGCGCCAGCTGACAATACAAAGCTGGTATGAACCCCATTATTATTCAGTGTGCCATCCCCCCAGAGCCGTTGGAAAAGCCAGGTAAGGCGCCTAGTAATGGAGCTACGATAAATGCCCCATTTTCAGGGGCAGTTGTGGGCTGCCGTTTTCAGCCTGTTGGGGCCTAACCATGCTGAGAATCCCAGCCCACAGCTGTCTGGCTTTACTTGGCTGGAGATCAAAATATGGCGGGAGCCTGCACTTTTTTAATTATTTATTTATAAAATTAAAAAAAAAAAAAATGATTGGGCTTCCATGTATGTTGATTGCCAGTCAAAATAAAGTCAGGCAGCTGGGGGTGTCCGCTTTATCTGCGCTGAGAATCAAAAATACCACGGAGCGCTATGTCATTTTTAAAAATTATTTATTTTTACACTACTAAATGTGTGACTGACCCAACAGCCGATCACAGACGCTAGAAAATATGGGAAGCAAGGTGTACCACGGTCCGCGCTGCTGAGTCCACAAAATCACCTGGGATGCAAGATGTTGTAGCAGTATACTTCTTTATTCCTTCCTACGCATTTCGGCGCCCTTCCTGGCACCTTCCTCAGGGATATCCCTGAGGAAGGTGCCAGGAAGGGCGCCGAAACGCGTAGGAAGGAATAAAGAAGTATACTGCTACAACATCTTGCATCCCAGGTGATTTTGTGGACTCAGCAGCGCGGACCGTGTTACACCTTGCTTCCCATATTTTCTGGCTGTTTTTCCACGTTGGAGTGGTCGGTGGAGGTCCTGCAGCAGCTGATACTGTGATATGCTGTCAAACCAGTTGTGGGTCTCACAACTGGAATAGGTGAGTGTAACTGCATTACACCACTCACATTTGAGTGTCACTAGTGATAGGGCACTATTGCGCCTCTTGTTCCCCCACCTTTTTTGTATTGATCACAGACGCTGTCACAGAGAAGAGATGTTTGTGATTGGCTGTTGGAATAACCCGGAATCTACCCATACATTTTAGATGCTGGAATGTATGGGCTGGTTCCAGATGACTCCAGCAGCCAATCACAGACACCCAGTCTCTGAAAGCGTCTGTGATTGGCTGTTGGGCCATTCACAGATTGATTGACATCATAAAAATGTAAAAATAAATTAATAAGTTTAAAAATGATGTAGAGCTTCTCTGTATTTTTGATTTTCAGCGCAGATAAAGTGGACAGCTACAGGCTGCCACCCCCAGCTGTCTGGCTTTACCTTGGCTAAAAATCAAAATAAAGGAAAGCCTGATTTTTTTAAATGATTTAAATAAATAATTTTCTTAAAGAAATGTGTGGACTCCTGCTGTATTTTGATCGCCAGCCAGGTAAGAACTGACAGCTGGGGGCTGGGATTCTCAGCGTGGTAAGGCCCAAGCATTCTTGGTCCCACACACTGCTGAATTCCGCAGCTGCCCCTGGAAATGGAGCAATCATTGTAGCACTATTTCCAGGTGTTCTACCCAGCTCTTTCAGCGGCCCTGGTGGAGGGTGGCACGCTGGGTAATAATGGGGTTAATACCACCTTTGTATTATCAGCTGGTACTAAGCCCAACATTCATGATGCCATGTCAAATTAGACCTGGCCACCATGAATTTTTAGTAAACATAAGAAAAAAAAAACACAGAGAAAAAGTTATTAGAAATAAAACACAAAACATATTTAGGGACTCCATCTTTATTAGAGAAAAAAAACTCTCTCCGACACCGTCTACTAGCAAAGAGAGCAGGCACAGAATGACAGCCAAGTGCTGTGTGTGGAGTAAGCTGAAACCAGCCCATATATTCTACCATACTACTATGTATTGGCTGACTGCAGATTCATCGAACAGCCAATCACAGATGCCCATTCTGTGTGACAGCATCTGTGACTGTCTGTTGGAGCCAGTGAAGTGAATATCCTGGTAGATAATGAGTGGGTTGGAAGTAGATGCGGCTGTGACAGCAGGACATGGGAACGGGTAAGTATAATTATAATGTTTATTAATCATGTGCTTTGTTTTACAGCTCCTGGACCCGAACTGTAACACAGATTTCCCAGGGTAACCCGTGTTCCGGATCTGTGCACGAACACTAAGTGTTTGTTACAGGCCCCAAATGTTATAGTCCAGATTCGCCCATCTCTAGTATTCAGTCTCCTCATCACAAGCTGCCATAGACCCCGTGGGAGAAGCCTCCGCACTCAGTGCTGACACTTCATGTAAGCTGCAACAAACCAGTTCAGGGAGAGGGAGGAAGCACTACTACTCCCAGCATCTATTCCAGTCTATGCTGAGGAGACATCTTTCTTCATATAGTCGCCTCAACAAAGGAGTGAAGCTTCATACAGTCAGGAGAGATTAAGCTGAACAAGGTTTCTCCTCTATACTGGCTTCTTTATTCACCTCCAGCAGGATCCAGGACAATGTGATTTATATGTAGCAAACTTTGTCCTTCTTACCCCATAAATAGGGAACAGTAGAGCCTATACCTGGGGGTTCCTCCATACTACTAGTGTGGCCCTACAAGAGCCGACCCTGAAGGGCCCTCCATCAGAGAAGCTTTACCTGGACTGGACATACCAATTTCTCCAATTGTAAGTGATGTGATCTATGCTCCAGCCTCCCCGAGACCCTGAAACTGCGGCTTCACAAGAGACAGAACCTCCTCTATACACACAATACTAAGTGTATCCTATGCTGGAACTACATGTCCCAGCTGCTCCCTGCAATATTTGCACCTCCCCAGGTCTCACTGCTCTAATGTAAGAGTCTCACAATAGAAAAGTGTAATAGATCTTATAGTTTATAGAAGATTAATAATGACTGTTGTCGGCAGCACATTCCCTCTGTGTAAATAAAGATGTGCCGGAACATTAGAATCACTGTAATTGGCTGTTCAGAATGAGCAGCCAATCACAGTGATAATAGTTGCAGGGTGACATCACCCCCCTGAGGTCATGCCGTTTCCCTGGCTACAGTGCCGCATTCTAGCCATGACGTACCTATACATCCAAGGTTGGTAGGTACCACTGACCAAAGACATAAGGGTACATCTAAGGGAGTGAAGGGGTTAATTGCCTGCAGGTGGGTGGATGTCTAGGGCCTGAGACCCCCCAACTGCTTAATAGACGGCTGAGAAGTGCAGTGCAGCTTGTGAGGTCGGAGCACAGAACAGGGAACGAATTACATAGAAGATACAAAATCCAACACATCATTGTACCAAGCGGAGAATAAGTCACTGTAGAGGCCACTACTCACCTGGGCGGTGATCTGTAGGGATCTCCTCTGTCCTCCGCTCATCACCCCTCACATAGGTCTCTGGAGGATTAATATGGGGCAGATCTTCACCCTGAAACAAAGATTGTAAAAGTCACAGACAGATGGAGAAGTCCTATCTGTGATCAGCTGTAATCTGCCATCTCCACCCATCTCATTACACAAGTATAACACATCTAATAGTAGGGGAGAAAACTGAATTAGTCCTTACCGGTAATTCCTTTTCTTGGATCCTTCCACGACAGCATTGGAGGATGTCGTCCACGCATTATTGGGGGGCAGGAACACAGAGAGGTTAAAAGCCCCTCCCCTCCCTCAGTACTCCAGTGTTTACCAAGATCACCCTTAGCCATGGATTACCTGATACAAACCGGAACCAAACACCAACAAGGGGGGAACTGATGCTGTCGTGGAAGGCTCCAAGAAAAGGAATTACCGGTAAGAACCAATTCAGTTTTCTCCATTCGCCTTCCACGACAGCATTGGAGGAATACCACCGATACTCCTCAGGGTGGGACTATTGCCTGTAGGACTTTCCTACCAAAGGACAGATCCGGACCGATCTCATAGTGGCGAGAAAAAGTGAGAAGAGGCTACCACGTAGCCGCTCTGCAAATCAGCTCCGATGAAGCTCCAGCCTGCTCCGTCCAGGTTGTAGCAGCAGCCCGAGTTGAAGGAGTAAACCCCACCAGAGGAGCAAGGACCGGAGCGACGTAGGCCTCAAAGATCACCTTCATGATCCAGGAAGCGATGGTAGCCTTGGAAGTCTTCTTCCCTGTATTTTTCTCAAATGCAGAACTAACAGGTTCTGATCCAACCACCAGGAAGCGGTCTCTCGGAGGTAGTGGAGGACAGTCCGACGAACATCGAAGGAGTGAAACTCAGCCTCAGCCGCATTAGCAGGAGATTGACAAAATGAAGGCAGAACCACATCCTGGGACCAATGGAAAGCTGACACAACTTTCGGAAGAAAAGATGAATGCAACCGAAGCGTAATGCAAACAACGGACACCACGAGGCACGAAGCCCGGACAGAGAGCGCCTGCAGTTCTCCAACTCTGGGAGCAGAAGTGATGGCCACCAAAAACGTCACCTTGTGAGAGAGACGTAAGGGATGCAGCAGACAAGGGTCCAAAGGGACTTCGAGAAAGTCCTTGGAGAACAATGTTCAAATCCCAGGGAGGGACAGAAGGCCGAACCGGGGACGCCGCCCCCAAGCAGAAATAAAAAACTGCTTGATCCATTGATGAGAAGCAAGATCCTGGGCAAAAACCGCCCCAAGTGCCGACACCTGGACTGAAAGAGTGCTCGGCCTAAGCCCCAAATCCAAGCCACGCTGCAAAAATCCAAGTGTTGGGCCACATTAGGATGATGCATGTCCGGGATGGAAGGACCACACCAGGACAGGAACAGATTCCAGCCCTCCCGTAAATAGCGTTTGTCACAGGCTTCCTGCTCTGCTGAAGCGTGCGGATCACTGCCTGAGAGACCCTTGACCCTCAGGATCCCGGCCGCAACAGCCAGACCGCCCGATTGAGCCACTGAGTGTCCGGGTGAAACAGAGGACCCTGGGACAGTAGGTTGAGACTGTGGGCCAACATAAGCAGTCCCTCCAGGCCCAGGTCTCGGATGGCGTCGTACCACGCCAGGTTGGGCCATAGGGGAGCCACCAGGATAGTCTTCAACCCCTCCGCCCGAATCTGTTGCAACGTCTTGGGAAGTAGTCCCAGGGATGGGCAAAAGCGTCAGTCCCCGAGGATGGTCCGACCGCGTCAGGGAGAAAAAGGTCGGCACCTTTGTATTCGAGCCCGAAGCGAACAGGTCGATCGAAGGGACACCCCACCCGTCCGTAAGAGAGCGAAATACTTCCGGATGGCACCATTCACCTGGGTGGACCTCCGTGCGGCTCAAGAAATCTGCCTGTACATTCGCCATTCCCTTCAGATGTACTGCCGAGGAGGAGAGAAGATGGCGTACTGCCCACAAAAATAACAGTCTTGCCAGCCCCTGCAAGTGTAAGCCACGAGTACCACCTTGGTGCCGCAAGAAAGCAACCGTAGTCACGTTGTCTGACAGGACCTTGACATGATGACCCAGGAGAACGTGAGCTGCAGCATGAAGCGCTTCCTCCACTGACAGAAGTTCCCGGAAGTTTGAAGACTGGCGAATGACCGAGAGACTCCAAATCCCCTGGAACGGTGTGCGATCTACCATCGCGCCCCAACCGGAACCGCTGGCATCAGTGGTAACAAAGGTCACAGGAGCCTGCAGCCAGGCCACCCCCGTCCGAAGGTGTCTGGGATTCATCCCCAGGAAAGCGAGGTTACCACCTGCCCCGGGGTCCGGACCCGCGAGTTTAAGGAATCCTGAAGTCTGTCCCAGGAACTCAGTATGTGTTTCTGGAGCAGTCAGGAAGGAGCCTGAGCCCATGTTACTGACTGAATGCAGGCCGTCATGGCCCCTAACAGGGACATTGCTTCCCGCAAGGACGGCGACCCCCCTGCCCGGAAGCGGGTCAGATTCACGCAGCGCAGAAGCGGATGTGCCGCAGGAAGGGACGAGGTCTGTCTGGAGGAGGCCAGCAAGACTCCCAAAAATTGACATTGGGTTGCCGGCACCTGTTCCGATCCTGAAGATTGGGCACCCACACCAGGAACTGAAGAATCTCCAACGTTTTGGAGACCTGTGTGCACAGAACCACTGCCGAAGGAGCCACAACCAACATGTCGTCTAAATAGGGAAGCACACATATCCCCTGGGTCTGGATGAATGTGATCACTTCCCCCATGAGATTGGTAACCTCTGGGGGCCGACGAAATCCCGAAGGGCAGCACATTAAGCCAAGAATGGACTGTCCCACCGGTGATAGCGAATCACAGAACGTGCTTGTGGGACGGGTAAATGGGGACATGAGAATACGCGTTCTGGAGGTCCACAAACAACCTGGAGTAGCGTCCCTGGCCCTCCTCTCCCGGAGGAGCCGGGGACACCACACCCGAATCCAACAGGTCTCGCAGACCCGAAAAGAAAAAACGTGCGAGAGTGCCCCTGAGGAAGGGAGGGGACTCGAAGACACAGAGGGGCTGGCTCTCGAATTCCAAGCGCACACCCTCCCAAATTGTCGAGAGGATCCAAGGGCACAAGGAGATTGCTTGCCACTGTGGCAGAAACCGCAGGAGCTGCCCCGCAATGGGGAAGGCGGGAGACAGATTTTCCGGTCTGACACCTTTTCCAGGATGTCATTCAATGCCGGACCAAAGACAAAAGACCTTTAAAAGGGGAGGCCACACAGCTGGAGCTTAGACGTGACCTCCCCATTCCACATTGTAAGCCACACTGCCCTGCGAGCTGTGTTAGCCAACACTGCGCACTTGGCACCAACGCGGAACGACTCAGCAGAGGCATCGGCCAGGAAGCCCGTAGCACGTCTCAGAAGTGGAATGGAGTCCAAAAGCTCCTCCCTGGGAGTACCCTGCAGGATGAATTCTTCCAGCTGGGTGATCCACTTAAAGAAAGACCTGCCCACATGTAGAGGAAATGTTCACCTTTAAAGACATAGCTGCCGCCTCCCAGGAGTTTTTGAGGACAGTCTCCATCTTACGAACGAGGGGGTCCTTCAACCAGGAGGAATCTTCACAAGGCAACGCGGTCTTATATGCTACCCTGGCCACCTGGATGTCCACCTTCGGGACCTCCCAGAGTCATCACCCTCCAATCCACTCGGATGGGGTGAACCGCTTAGCCTTCAGGCCTTTGAACATTTAGTCCTGCACCGAAGAAGGGGATTCCACCACCTCTACTCCCATGGTACAATGGACAGTGTCCACCAATGCACCCATGGACTCCGTGGAAAAATAGTAGTGTCCAGATTCTCGTGTCTGGACAGAGGCAACAGAGGCAATATCCTCGCCGTCCTCTGACGCTGAGCACTGGCCAGCCTCCATGAGATCCATAGAGTCACAATCCTGGAGCTTCCTCTCTTACGGAGGGGAAGGCCTAGAAGCTGCAGCAAAACCCGGCAGTGCCGATATAGAAGCCTGCACCTCTTCCCAAATGGATTGGAGCTCCTCAAGCAAGGATGGAGAGTCCATCCTGACAACCCTGTCAGTCATGGCCGACACCTTATTGTAGGAAGAGGGAAATTTTGTGCCACAGCCACATTTTTGCTCCCTTTCACAGGCGGCCCTTGTCTCCCTATAGACAAAAAGGGAAGAGAAGGTGGTCCCAGTGTGAGTGCAGGGCCTAAATAACTCCACCCCTTGTGACCACCCACAGAAACACTTACATGAGCTGCGGGAACGCTGGGCTCTGCAGAATCAGAGGTAGAAGCCTAGCACCCTCCATGTTTCAGGGAACAGCCTTACCTGGGTGTAGCTTCGGCGGGCACTTATCCAGAAGTACCGTGCCCCCAACGAGGAACACGTTCCCTCCCTCCTCCTGGTCACCGGCCGCGGGCAGTAGCGCGCGAAAGTCCTGCTAGGTTCCCTGGAGCCGCGCCCAGCCTGCCACAGCCCATACAGGAGCCGCCGGCACTCCCCCCCCCGAAACCGGAAGTGCCTCCGCGGCACCTCTGATGCATGCCCCAGGGACTGCAGCTGGAGGAGGGAGACACCGGAGAGCTTAACAGGCCTCCGGTGTTGCAATACACGGCTTGCTTTGCCCCGTAGGACGCAGGAAGGCCGGATGGTCCCACCACAGGAGCCCCAAGGAGGAGGAGGGCGCCCCCGACGTCCATCCCTGGCCCGGCTACACCCCAATGCTGCCTCTGCCGGCCCGACAGCACTGGAACCTCTTCATGCCCCAAGGGGTACAGGAAGACACTGGAGTACTGAGGAAGGGGAGGGGCTTTTAACCTCTCTGTGTTCCTGTCCCCCAATAGGGCGTGGACGACATCCTCCAATGCTGTCGTGGAAGGCGAATGGAGAAAACAAGACTGAGACAAGATCTTCACAGCCGTCTACACATCATAGGGAGATCTCATCACACCTTCTCTCCATCTACCTGATCATCCGGAGGAACATCGGGATCTTCTGGATTACAGTCCTGTGGGAGAAGAGGACGGGGACATCTCCCTGGTGTTGTCCTCTTACTGGATAGACCTGGAGGAGACACATACAGGACTGAATTCATTCTTTACATACAGATCATTATAGGCCGTGTGTATTTAGTCCTATTACCTGGTGATGTGAGGGGATCCTCCATCATGACTATGTCCTTGTACAGATCTCTGTGTCCTTCTAAATACTCCCACTCCTCCATGGAGAAATAGACGGAGACGTCCTGACACCTTATAGGAACCTGACACATACAATGATAGCCACATTGTCATCATTCCCCCATCCCTTCATAGCGTTACTGTATAATGTCCCAGCAGCAGCATTCCCAGCAGTGTCACCTCTCCAGTCAGCAGCTCAATCATCCTGTAGGTGAGTTCTAGGATCTTCTGCTCATTGATGTCCTCATGTATCAGGGGGGGAGGTGGAGGCCCCGTGATTGGGCTTAGGGCTCTTCCCTCACACTGTACAGGGTCCTGACAGCACAGATCACTCCAGCTCTTCTTCACCACTGTGTAATCCTGGTTATGGAGAGGAGACACATTAATAAATCTCACTCCAGACATTTCCAGCGAGTCCTCACCTCTCCATAGATAAGAATGATGCCACACCTACAAGAAACAGTCGGAATCTCCTAAATATAAACCCTATTCCCATGACCCACTCTCCACCGCCTCCCCTCTATGGAGCGCTCTGGAATAACTGTTCCATGAGTAATAAACGCCATTTCATTCACGACCTCTTTACCTCTTGCAGACTCTCCTTCCTGGGCCTCACAGAAACATGGCTGACACACTCTGACACGGCCTCCCCTGCTGCTCTGTGCTATGGTGGACTTCATTTCTCCCACACGCCTGGCATTGGCAACAAACACGGCGGAGGAGTGGGTCTTCTCCTTTCTAGCAACTGCACCTTCCACCCAATTCCTCCTCCCTCTCTTATCCTTTGAAATACACTCTGTCCGTATCTACTCTTTGTCAAACTTCCAAGTGGCCGTCATATATCGACCCCCCAGGCTCTAGCACTTCGTTCTTTGACCAATTCTTCGTCTGGCTCCTATACTTTCTCTCTGCTGACATTCCCACCATCATAATGGGTGACTTTAATATCCCCATTAACACCCACCAGTCAGTAGCCTCCAAGCTCCTGTCACTTGCCTCATCCTTTGGCCTCTCTCAATGGTCCTCCACAGCCATCCACACAGACGGACATACACTAGACCATCTTTACCCGCCTCTGCCCCCTAACTATCCCAACAACCTCTCCCCCTATCTGACCACTATCTACTTACCTTCTCATCCTTGTCCTCATCATCTGCCACCCATGTCCACCAACTCGCACACCCCCACAGAAACCTCACACACGTTGACACTCACATACTCTCTGACACTATTCTACCGCTATCCTCCATGTCTTCATTCCACGACACAGATAACACCACAGCTTTCTACAACTCTACACTCACATCAGGTATTGATGCAGCTGCCCCTCTCGTTCACGGCAGAACACGACGAATCAACAGACAACCCTGGCACACAAATACCACTAAAAATCTGCGGAAAGCGTCTAGGGTTGCAGAGCGGCGCTGGAAGAAAACACACTCACAAGAAGAATACAAAGCACTCAAACAAGCACAGCTCACATTCAAGTCAGCACTCACCACCACTAATCAGAATTACTTCATTACACTTATATCCTCTTTGTCCCACAACCCCAGGCAGTTATTCAACACACTTAACTCCCTCCTCCGCCCCCCACTGCCCCCTTCTACTTCTCACATCTCTGCAGAAGACTTTGCAACACACTTCACCAACATGATCGATCAGATCAGACAAGTCTTTGCTACCCAACCATCCCAACCCCTATGCATATCAGATCACTCCCCTTCCCCACTAACCCTCCTCCCCTCCATCACTGAAGGAGAGCTTGCACACCTCCTCTCCAGATCACACCTCACCATTTGTGCACTGGACCCTATCCCATCCCATCTCCTCCCCAACCTCACCACCACACTTATCCCAGCCCTAACCCACCTCTTCAATCTATCACTAACCTCCGATACCTTTCCTCCCGCTTTCAAATATGCAATAATTACCCCTATCTTGAAGAAGCCATCTCTCGACCAGATCTCTACATCCAACTACCGGCCCATATCGCTGCTCCCGTTTGCCTCCTAACTTCTTGAAAAGCATGTCCAGATTTTACGCTCATTTCATCTCTCATCCAACTCTCTCTTTGACAACCTTCAATCAAGCGTTCGCCCCCACCACTCTACTGAAACTGCCCTGTCCAAAATTACTAACTACCTACTTACTGCCAAAGCTAACAGACAGTTCTCCGTCCTCCTCCTTCTAGACCTGTCCTCTGCATTCGACACAGTCGACCACTGTCTGCTATTACAGATCCTTTCTTCCATTGGTATCACTGACTTTGCCCTCTCCTGGGTCTCTTCCTACCATTCCAACCGCACATTTAGTGTCTCCCATTCCCACACAACCTTCTCATCCCGCCCTCTCTGTTGGGGTCACTCAAACCTCTGTCCTGGGACCCCTTCTTTTTTCCATCTATACCCTTGGCCTAGGACAAGTCCCATGGCTTCCAGTACCACCTGTACGCTGATGACACCCAGACGTCACCTCTCTGTTGTCCAGAATCCCGGAGTGTCTGTCAGCCATATCCGCCTTCACCTCTCACTTCCTAAAACTCAATGTAGACAAAACTGAACTCATCTTTCCTCCATCTCACACACCTTCCTTACCAGACTTATCTATTAAAATAAATGATATCACACTTTTCCCTGTACCTGAAGTCCGCTGCCTCGGAGTGATCCTTGACCCTGCCTTATCCTTCAGACCACACATTCAAACTCTCACCACCTCCAACTCAAAAATATTTCCAGAATCCATCCCTTCCTCAACCCTCAATCGACTAAACTACTAGTGCATGCCCTCATCATCCCCCGTCTTGACTACTGCAACCTCCTCCTCTGTGGCCTCCCTGGTAACACTCTTGCACCTCTCCAATCTGTCCTTAACTCTGCTGCCCGGCTAATCCTGACTAATGCTGCTCCCACACTTTTCACCTCTGCAAATACCTCCACTGGCTCCCAATTCACCAGTGTATCCAATTCAAAATACTAACACTGACTTACAAAGCCGTCCCCAATCTGTCCCCCCATATATTTCTGCACTAATCTCCCAATATCATCCAACTCATAATCTTCAATCCTCCCAAGATCTCCTCCTTTCCTCCACACTTGTACGTTCACCATCTAACCGCCTGCAAGACTTTGCACAAGCATCCCCCATTCTCACACTCAGAACCTTCAAGCGTAATCTGAAAACCCATCTCTTTAGAACAGCCTGCAATGATCACAGTGCCACCTCACCACCACTGGAGCCGGCGCTCCACCACCACCAGAGCAGAAGCAACCTACTGTTCCCCTCCCCATTGCCCTGTAGTATGTAAGCCTGCAACAGCAGGGTCCTCTCCCCTCTGTATCAGTCTGTCATTGTTAGTTTGTTCATTGTATTTATGACTTGTTTGTATGTAACCTTTTCTCATGTACAGACCAAGGAATCAATGGTGCTCTATAAATAAACAATGATGTGACATTATCATTTGTCACCTCTCCAGTTCTGTCCGTTATTCTGTCCATAGATAAGAATGATGTCATGTGACATTGTCATCTCTCACCTCTCCAGTAACAAGGAAGAGGATCTCTAGGGTGAGGGGTAAGATCCTCTCCGCCATCTTGTCCCTGTCCAGATCCATCCTTGATGGTCAATCAGGAGAATTCTCTTCTATAGAAGATGTGAGAGGATCCGATATTGTAGAGACCTGAATGGGGGAAGAGACGATGGGACATCAGAAAGATCCTGTGTAATAATACAATTACTGGAGACTGCGATCACCGCAGGCAGAACTGATGGTGACAAGTCTGGAACATGACTACGCCTCGTACACACACGGCTCTCCATGATACGAGTGGTGGAGAGCTGCACGTGTATATATATGTGTATATTGTGCATGTAGCAGAACTGTGTGTAGTGTATGTGTGTATGTCAGAAAGCTTTAGCCCTATGTGCGGTCAGCTGACCCGATTATCATGGTGACACCTGACCGCAGACACGGCCACAGCTCTCGGTGCCGTCATTGTGTCCTCGGAGCTCATGCTGATTGGACACTTCCTCCTTCAGGGCGACTTTTGATGCAGCAGAGATGAGTGTTCTTCTTCGTGGGACCTCGTGGATCATTGTTGGAGCCTATCATGATGATGATGATGATGATGACACCTCAGTTTTTGTCCGTCCAAAAACAATTGGTGAAAAATGAAACTGACTAGACCCGAGGCAACGATTTCCATAGGAATCAATGTAAATTCAATCAATTAATTTTAGACTCCAAAATCCATACAAAAGATGGAGGTTAATACTAGAAACACTCAGAAATGAAGACAGAATGAATATGAAAGATGAATGTAAAGCCCCCGTCACACGTACCGAGATCGCTGATACGTCACAGGTTTTGTGACGTAACAGTGACCTCGCCAGCAATGTCGTTATGTGTGACACTTAGCAGCGATCAGGCCCCTGCTGTGAGATCACTGATCGTTAGAAAGTGCTCTGGATCATCTTTTGGTTGTTGGGGTCCCGCTGGGAGCGCTGCATCGTTGTGTTTGAAAGGGACAACGACCAACGATCTCAATGCTACACCCGAGAGTGACAGATTCCCAACAACCTCTGTATCATTCTGGGTCGTTGCTGCGTCGCTGGTGAGATCTGACTGACTGACATCTCTCCAGCGACCACGTAGCGACGCTCCAGCAATCCTGGCCAGGTTGCATCGCTGTCTGGATCGCTGTAGTGTCGCTAAGTGTGACGGTACCCTGAGGAATCAATAAACATGTAACATGGCATTTTTATTATTAACACTCTTTTTAAAGTATGAAGACCCGAGGAGGAGAGAGGGGGGCACATATTGTTTTGGAGGGACAATCATGTAGGTCACCATTGTGTCTTGCATCATGTCATTTATGTACAACCAGAACACATTTATCATAGAAAAAAAAAAATCAACAAAACCCGAGACGATAACTGATGTCAACAAACAGCGAGGTGTCAGTGTGAATAGCTGTCATTAACCCCTTCTATCACCATGATGTCACTGCTGCACCAGGGCATCGGGTACATTATTTATTAAAATAATTTTTAAAAAATTATTTTCCATTGCCAGCCAAGGCCAAACTAGGCAGCTGAGGGTGGCAGCCCGCAGCTGTCCGCTTTATCTGTGCTCAGAATGAAAAATACAGCGAGGCCCTACACATTTTATTCCCATTATTTATTTATCTTACACACTATGACGGCAGGTTGGTTACACTAATGGCCACTTTACACGCAGCTACAGGTAACAGGTTTTCCACAGGTAACTTACTGGTTGCAATGAAATCATGGAGACATAGTTCTATCTTGTTGCTGTGTACAAATGGAACCATGTCTCCATGATTTCACTGCAACCAGTAAGTTACCTGTGGAAAACCTGTTACCTGTAGCTGCGTGTAAAGTGGCCATAATGTGTATGGCAACCAAGCACAGACACCAGTACAGATTGTGGGAGCGCAGTCTGAGTGCAACAGCCAATCACAGACACTGTCACAGAGAGGGAGCGTCTGTGATTGGCCTTTGCAGTTCAGTACAGTGAATATTCATGAAGCTTAATGGGTGGCACCAGAAGCAGCGGGAGGGCAGGAGACTGGGGAGCTCTATCTATCTACCTTCTAGTGAGACCCGCGTGATCAGGCGGTTAGGCAAAACTGGATTCAGCTCCCATTCATTTTCATGCTAATTTATGCTGGATCCGGTTGGTGGCGGTTTGATGCCGACCTCAAAAAATGCTACATATTGTGATTTTGGAGCTCGGCAAAAAAAGATTTCTGCTGCATCCAGCAGAAATCGGATGTAACTGCATGTGCCGGATCCACACTGAAAATCAATAGAGACAAACCGGATCCAACATGCATCCGGAAGTGTCCAGATTCTGGCGGAGAACAAAAAAACACAAGTGTGAGAAGTGTGAGAGCACCTAAGCGTATTCTCACCATCCTATTACCTGTAGACCCATAGTAATAATTTAAGCGGCCGTCACACGCTACGATATCTTGAAAGATATCGCTTGAACGCGCCAGATTAAACATCGCTTGAACGATGTCTGTGCGTGTGACGGCAAGATACGACGAGCGAGAAATGATAAAATCACAAAATCGAGATCTGAGGTCCGGAGCTCACATCTTGCGATGAACGATTAAACAATCTGCTTCATCGTGGTGTATAACACCACGATGAACGATCTCCCAGCGGCAGAGCCTATGCTGGGAGATGGTAACTATGGTACACGTCGGGTTACTAAGCGATGCGCGGCGCCTAGCAACCCGATGTGCACCATAGTTACCAGCGATCTCGCTGGCCCACATCGCTGGTGAGTCTGTCTGTGTGACATCTCACCAGCGATGTGAGCGATATTGTAAGCGATCGCGCGTGCACGTGATCGCTAACAATATCGCTCACGATGTCGACATGTGTGACGGCCGCTTAAGAAAGATGAAGGAGAACATGGCGACCGGTCACAGCAACATGAGAACAACAAGATAGGGGAGAGCATGGCAGCTGGTCAAAGCAAGAGATGAACAACAAAGTGGAGGAGAACATGGCAGCCAGTCACAGAGTCACAAGTGCAACAAGATAGTGGGAACATGGCGGCGGGCCACAGTGACACAGGAACAACAAGATGGGAGAGAACATGGCGGCCAGTTATAGCGACACAGGAACAACAAGACGGAGGATAACAAGGTGGCCAATCACAGCGACACAGGATCAACAAAATGGAGGAGAACATGGCGGCCAATCACAGCGACAGAAGAACAAAATGGAGGAGAACCTGGCGGTTGGTCACAGCGACAAATAGAACAACAAGATGCAACATGGGGGCCAGTCAAAACGACACAGGAACAATAAAATGGGTAAGAAGATGGCGGACAGTCACAGTGACAAAGGAACAAGCTGGGGGTGAACATGGCGGTCGGTAACAGCGACACAGAAACAACTGGATGAAGACCATGGAGGCTGGTGACAGCGACACAGGAGCAGCAAGATCGGGAAGAACATGGTGGCCGGTCACAGTGACAGAAGAATAAAAAGATGGGGAAGAACATGGCAGCCGGTCACAGTATCAGGTGAACAACAAGATGGAGGAGGACATGGCATCTGATCACATTGACACAGGAAAAGCAAAATGGGAGATAACATGGCAGCCAGTAACAGCAACACAAGAGCAAGATGAGGAGAACATGGAGGCCAGTCACAGCGACACAAGAACAACAAGATGGGGAGAACATGGCGGCCAGTCACAGCGATAGGGGAACAACATGATGGAAAACATGGAGGTCCGATCACAGTGAGAGAACAAGATGGAGGAGAACAACGAGATGGAAGAGAACATGGCGCCTGGTCATAGTGACACAGGAACAGCAAAATGAGGGAGAACATGGCAGCTGGTCACAGCAACAAAGGAATAATAAAATGGAGGAGAACATGGCGGCCGGTCACAGCTGCTCTGTTCCCCGGGGGCCGGTCCTTCTCTGACATCAGGGGCTCAGGCTGCTGCTTTCTCCTCCATTCTTTACACTGCAGCTTAATTTGGTAAAACTTTGTGCTGTGTAAGTAGATCAGGAGATCAGTACAAGGAGAGCGGCTGCAGTGTAAAGCAAGGTGAAGCGTGATGGTGGGCGGCAGGGTCAGTGTCAGCACTCGGGCAAATGCCGGGACCCTGAACAAACAAGGGGCCCACTCTCTGTCAGGGACACCGTCTATGCCACTTGCTGGACGATGTCCCCGCAGATGTATAGGGCTTGGGGTAACTGTCTCCCTATGTGTGTCCTCTCCAGCTTCTGGACTGCTGCGGTTTATGAATAGTCATAATCCGTCAGCAGAGACTCAGGAAGTCACCGGGGGGCGGTGCTGATCCCCTGCAATCACCAGGAAGAACACAGAGCACAGCACAGTAGAAGAGACGACATGGGTGAGGAAACAGTCCACAGGGGGAGAGACATCACAAGGAAGAAAGAGCACGGGGGCAAAGGTGGGGGAGAGGTCTTTACGTCTCCATTTTCCTATGCTGTGGCCCCAAGAGTGACAGTGCCGTCCCCATGCTGTGGCCCCGGGTGTTACATCGCACAGGAGAGGATTATATTACGGGGATTGGACCATATATATCCCAACTCCTCTATATTATAATCTGGAATTATGGTTTGTGTTATAGGGGCCCCGAAAAAAAGGAGCCGCTCCTGGTGGGCGGAGTCAGTGCAAGGAGAGCGGCTGCAGTGTAAACCACGGTGAAGCATGATGGTGGGCAGAGTCAGTCAGGGAGAAGTGCATTATGGGAGATTGCAATGGTGAGGGGGGGGGGAGCCAGTCATGACATAATAAAGTTATATATAGGGGGAGGGGCGTCCAGAGATGACATCATACAGTTATATATAGGGGGAGGGGTGTCCAGTGATGACATCATAGTTATATATAGGGGGAGGGGTGTCCAGTGATGACATCATAGTTATATATAGGGGAGGGGCGTCCAGTGATGACATCATACAGTTATATATAGGGAGGGGTGTCCAGTGATGACATCATACAGTTATATATATGGGAGGGGTGTCCAGTGATGACATCATAGTTATATATAGGGGAGGGGTGTCCAGTGATGACATCATAGTTATATATAGGGGAGGGGCGTCCAGTGATGACATCATACAGTTATATATAGGGGAGGGGCGTCCAGTGATGACATCATACAGTTATATATAGGGAAGGGGCGTCCAGTGATGACATCATAGTTATATATAGGGGGAGGGGCGTCCAGTGATGACATCATACAGTTATATATAGGGGAGGGGCGTCCAGTGATGATGTCACAGTTATATATAGGGGAGGGGCGTCCAGTGATGACATCATAGTTATATATAGGGGAGGGGCGTCCAGTGATGACATCATACAGTTATATATAGGGGGGGGCATCCAGTGATGACATCATACAGTTATATATAGGGGGAGGGGCGTCCAGTGCTGACATCATACAGTTATATATAGGGGAGAGGCGTCCATTGATGACATCATAGTTATATATAGGGGAGGGGCGTCCAGTGATGACGTCATACAGTTATATATAGGGGAGGGGCGTCCAGTGATGACATCATACAGTTATATATAAGGGAGGGGCATCCAGTGATGACATCATAGTTATATATAGGGGGAGGGGCGTCCAGTGATGACATCATAGTTATATATAGGGGAGGGGCGTCCAGTGATGACATCATACAGTTATATATAGGGGGGAGGGGCGTCCAGTGATGACATCATACAGTTATATATAGGGGGAGGGGCGTCCAGTGATGACGTCATAGTTATATATAGGGGAGGGGCGTCCAGTGATGACGTCATACAGTTATATATAGGGGCTGCTCTCTCTGGACACAGGATGCCGCCCGGCAGAGGGAGGAGCCTGTCACACCGCTCCCTACAACAACCAATAAGAATCCTTGTCTCATGCCTCACACACAGCAGGGAATGGAAGCAGTGATCGGATTGGTTGCCATGGGGACCGGCTCTCCCGCTCTTTCTCTATCACTCACATCTCCCGCACACTCCGCACTCACCTATCGAAGCAGCTTCCACTTCCCTGGAGACCGGACTGATGAGGCCCCGCCTTTTCCGGTGACGTCAGTCTAGACCAGCTCCTCCCATTGGTGCAATAGAATAAGCTACGCAATAGACTGAGCACCGCCCCGTCATGTGACGTCACAGCCTAAGCTGCACGCGTGACTAAGTAGGCCCCGCTCTTTACCGTGACGTCACAGCCTTAGCCGCACACGTGACTGAGGCGGCCCCGCCTTTTCCGGTAACGTCACACACCCCCTCAGCTCCTCCATCTCTCACTCCCGGTGGCGGCGGCGCCTCATCCAGAGACGTCACTGCATGACGTCACCACAGTCTATCTGTACCGGAAGTGAGTGCGCGCGAGAGGAGAGCCGGTACCATGGCAACATCGGGGCCACAGCATGGGACGGCACTGTCACCCCCGGGGCCACAGCATGGGACGCACTGTCACCCCCGGGGCCACAGCATGAGGACGGCACTGTCACCCCCGGGGGCCACAGCATGGGGACGGCACTGTCACCCCCGGGGGCCACAGCATGAGGACGGCACTGTCACCCCCGGGGGCCACAGCATGAGGACGGCACTGTCACCCCCGGGGGCCACAGCATGGGGACGGCACTGTCACCCCCGGGGGCCACAGCATGAGGACGGCACTGTCACCCCCGGGGCCACAGCATGAGGACGGCACTGTCACCCCCGGGGCCCACAGCATGAGGACGGCACTGTCACCCCGGGGCCACAGCATGGGACGGCACTGTCACCCCCGGGGCCACAGCATGGGGACGGCACTGTCACCCCCGGGGCCCACAGCATGAGGACGGCACTGTCACCCCCGGGGCCACAGCATGAGGACGGCACTGTCACCCCCGGGGACCACAGCATGGGGACGGCACTGTCACCCCCGGGGGCCACAGCATGAGGACGGCACTGTCACCCCCGGGGGCCACAGCATGAGGACGGCACTGTCACCCCCGGGGGCCACAGCATGGGGACGGCACTGTCACCCCCGGGGCCACAGCATGGGGACGGCACTGTCACCCCCGGGGGCCACAGCATGGGGACGGGCACTGTCACCCCCGGGGCCACAGCATGGGGACGGCACTGTCACCCCCGGGGCCACAGCATGGGGACGGCACTGTCACCCCCGGGGCCACAGCATGGGGACGGCACTGTCACCCCCGGGGCCACAGCATGGGGACGGCACTGTCACCCCGGGGGCCACAGCATTGGGACTGCACTGTCACCCCCGGGGCCACAGCATTGGGGACGGCACTGTCACCCCCGGGGGCCACAGCAAGGGAGGGCACTGTCACCCCCGGGGGCCACAGCATTGGGACGGCACTGTCACCCCCGGGGGCCACAGCATTGGGACGGCACTGTCACCCCCGGGGGCCACAGCATGGGACGGCACTGTCACCCCGGGGCCACAGCATGGGACGGCACTGTCACCCCCGGGGCCACAGCACGGGGACGGCACTGTCACCCCCGGGGGCCACAGCACGGGGACGGCACTGTCACCCCCGGGGGCCACAGCACGGGGACGGCACTGTCACCCACCGGGGGCCACAGCACGGGGACGGCACTGTCACCCACCGGGGGCCACAGCACGGGGACGGCACTGTCACCCCCGGGGGCCACAGCACGGGGACGGCACTGTCACCCCCGGGGGCCACAGCACGGGGACGGCACTGTCACCCACCGGGGGCCACAGCACGGGACGGCACTGTCACCCACCGGGGGCCACAGCACGGGGACGGCACTGTCACCCACCGGGGGCCACAGCACGGGGACGGCACTGTCACCCCCGGGGGCCACAGCACGGGGACGGCACTGTCACCCCCGGGGGCCACAGCACGGGGACGGCACTGTCACCCCCGGGGGCCACAGCACGGGACGGCACTGTCACCCCCGGGGGCCACAGCACGGGGACGGCACTGTTACCCCCCGGGGCCACAAGCACGGGGACGGCACTGTCACCCCCGGGGGCCACAGCACGGGACGGCACTGTTACCCCTGGGGGCCACAGCATGGGGAAATTCAGATGTACAAACCTCTCGACTCCCCCCGTGCTCTATCTTTCCTTGCAATGTCTCCTACTTGTGGTCTCTCCCACTGTGCGCAGTTTCCTCACCGATGTGGTCTCTTCTTCTGTGCTCTGTGTTCTCTTCCTGGTGATTGCAGGGGATCAGCACCGCCCCCCGGTGATGTCCTGGGTCTCTGCTGCCGGATTATGACTATTCATAAGCCGCACAGTCCAGAATCTGGGGAGACACAGGGAGGGAGAGACAGTTACCCCAAGCCCAATACATCTGCCGGGGACATCGGCAAGTGGCACAGACTGTGTTCCCGAAATAGAGTGGGCCGCCTTGTTTATTCAGAGCCCCGACATTTGCCTGGGTGCTGACACCGGCCCTGCCGCCCACCATTATGCCTCACCATGCTTTACGCTGC
Source organism: Allobates femoralis (assembly GCA_033576535.1). NCBI lineage: Eukaryota > Metazoa > Chordata > Amphibia > Anura > Aromobatidae > Allobates > Allobates femoralis. Next base: position 13,618,577 of record JARQOC010000013.1, read on the forward strand.
AGCAGCTCTCCTTGTACTGATCTTCAGCTGATCTACTTACACAGCAGAAAGATTTACAAAATTCACTTGCAGTGTAAAGAATGGAGGAGAAAGCAGTAGTCTGAGTCCCTGATATCAGAGAAGCACCGGCCCCCGGGGAACAGAGCTGCTGTGACCGGCCGCCATGTTCTCCATCTTGTTGTTGCTGTGACCGGCCGCCATGTTCTTCTCCATCTTGTTGCTGTGACCGGCCGCCATGTTCTCCATCTTGTTGTTGCTGTGACCGGCCGCCATGTTCTCCTCCATCTTGTTGCTGTGACCGGCCGCCATGTTCTCCTCCATCTTGTTGCTGTGACCGGCCGCGATGTTCTCCATCTTGTTTCTGTGACCGGCCGCCATGTTCTCCTCCATCTTGTTTCTGTGACCGGCCGCCATGTTCTCCATCTTGTTGCTGTGACCGGCTGCCATGTTCTCCTCCATCTTGTTGTAGCTGTGATCGGCCGACATATTTCTACTCCATCTTGTTGTTGCTGTCACCGGCCAATGTCTTCTCCTCCATGTTGTTGTTCCTCTGTTACTGTAACCGGCCGCCACATTCGCCTCCATCTTAAAGAGAATCTGTCCCCACTTTGCACTTTGTAAAATATCACTATTTGCCTACAGGTAACAGGATGGTGAGAACAGACGTAAGGTACCGTTACACGCTTCAATGTCGTAACAATCTCAGCAATGATTTCATGGGAGCACAGTTATTTAGGACATCTGTTTTACCACGTCAAAGTGACAGGGCGGATATGCACTTACGTAGCGCTCACTAATATACAAATTAGGCACAATGAATACAGTTTTATAGTACAACAATAATGTAACAATTTATTAAGATTACATCAGGATAATGCTCAAATATGGAATGGCAGATATAATAATACCCTGCTCCTATAATTCAGTTCATGTAAGTCATACAATTACGGTGAATCATAGTATATAGAGAAATAAGTATAGAAAGGTAGGGGCACCGGGCACCTGCAGGGCTAATGGTCTTTCTTATTTCTCCATAAAGACAGACCGCTGTCTTATCCCCAGCCACCTGGTGGTGCTGCGCCTGTATCAGCCAGTCAAGCATTTACAGTCCAAGTATAGAAAACAAATAGGCGGCACTCACCGTGTGTTCGTAGGTGCTTTCTTTATTGAAGAGGTGCGGGGAGGGGGTGCATGAAGGTACAGACGACAGGTCCTGTTTCGCGGTTTGCCCGCTTCTACAGGTCTCAAAGACCTATTTGTTTTCTATACTTGGACAGAGAAATAAGTATCAATACATTACCAAGTATTGTAATATCCAAGTATTGTAATTACCAAGTATTGTAATATCACTTCTCCACCGGTCAGCGAGAAGGGAATACTCTGGTCTTGTCATCACAGAAACTGTGCGTCCACGATACCTTCTGGAGTGTCCCTACCTCGCTGAACTGGGCCCCCTTTTTTTATACACAGCTCCCACATCCTCCCCTAAACATCTTGTGCAATATGTTTAAGCCAGATCATCAGTATCTTGCAATTGTGCAGTAGGTTGTTGTTTGACAATACTTCAAGGTTGTCTGTTGCTGATTACACCAACCTTAGGTTTTGTTTGCACCGACCCAAGGTCTGTTTGCCACTGGCATGTCTTTTGACAATAGCCCAGTGCTTCAAAAGTTGTCTGTGACTGATTACAACAACCTTAGGAATGTTCTAGTATAACATTTCAAGGTTCTCCAATATGTATGGGCATCATGACCTCCACAATCACCTATTCTGAAAAGTGGATACCTATCGTAGCCCAGTCACATACTTGTCTCATTTGTATCACAACATTGTTTAGAGATAGTTGGTGAGATGTCACACGTATAGATATCGTGAACGATGCGGCGAGCAGCTATCGTTCGCACAACCCAGCTAACAATACTTGTTTAATGTTATGAATAGGCAAAGTCGTTCACGGCATCGTTATCGCGGTGTCACACACAACGATACAGCAGGTCGGATGAATGTCGAACAGCTGATTTATGAACATGTTCATAAACCTTCGAACAGCGATCCAACGACTTATCGTAGTCGTATCTCGGTGTTACACGCAACGATGTACTAACAATGTCGTTTCAACGTCTCAACCCGTGATGTTTCAGCGATATCGTTCGCGATATCATACCGTGTACCCCGTGCCTTTAGGTGCTCTCACACTTGTGTTTTTCTTCCCTCTGGCAGAATTCAGACTTTACCGGGTGATGCTGGATCCAGTTTGTCCCTGTTTACTTTCAGTGTGGACTCCAGCACATGCGGTTGCATCCAGTTTCTGCTGGATGTGGCACAAACCTTTTGCCAACCTCCAAAAACGCAATATGTAGCGTCTTTTGGGGTTGGCAACGAACTGCCACCAACTTGATCCAGCAGAAATTCACATTAAAGTGAATGGGCGCTGGATCCAGTTTTGCTTACTGAACATGCGGGTCTCACTAGAAGGTAGATGGATAGCGCTCACCAGTTTCCTGCCCTCCCGCTGCTGCTTCCGGGGCCGCCATTAATCTACATGAATATTCACTGCACTGAACTGCAAAGGTCAAGCACAGATGTTCCCTCTGAAAGCGTCTGTGATTGGTTGTTGCACTCGGACTGCGCTCCCACAATCTGTACTGGTGTCATCTGTCCTTGGTTGTCATACACATTAGTGTAATCAACCTGCTGTCATAGTGTGTAAAATAAATAATGGAAAAAAATGTGGGCTTCGCCCTATTGTTAATTGCTAGCCAAGGTAAACTATACAGTCGGGGGAGTTTATTCTCAGCGTGGTGGGGCCCATAGTTATTGATCCCTCACGCTGTAGAATAGCAGCTCCAGAAATTGGTGTATTCATTAAAAGCGCCAATTCTTAGCGCTTCACCCAGCTCTTCCCAATGTCCTGGTGCAGTGGCATCAGGGTGATAGAAGGGGTTAATGACAGCTGATGATTGACAGCTTGACATTAAGCCCTGGATTGGTAATGTCGGGCATCTTCTGATACCCACCCATCACCAATCCTGTAAGGGAATAGTTAATAAACACACACATGCACAGTTCCTTTATTAGAATTAAAAACACACTGACAACCCTCATTTCACTCATTTACCCATTTATTAAGTCCCAACAACAACATCATCATCATACCCTCTGACGATAATCCACGAGGTCCCATGAAGAAGGACACTCATCTCTGCTGCATCGAATGTCGCCCTGAAGGAGGAAGCGTCCAATCAGCACAAGCTCCGAGGACACAATGACGGCACCGAGAGCTGCGGCTGTGTCTGCGGTCAGGTGTCACCATGATAATCCCTTCAGCTAACTGCAGACAGGGCTGAAGCTCTTGGAGATATACACCCCATACATATGCATTATACACACACACCATACACACAGTCCTACGCTACACACGGTCCTACACCACACACACATTCAGATTCTGCAGGATGAATGATGAAAGGGGTACGGCATGTGCTTTTCCTTAGGACACTGGTGAGCGAGGGACCTGAAGTACCCATGACTCCCCGTATGCAAATGCCCATAACATGGTGAAGCAATATGTCTGAAAGCCGCACTGCACAGGGAAGGAAGCCACGTCACAAGCCCCTGGGGCCTGAATAATGATTGGAATGTAAATCTAAAAAAGGGGGGCGACCTTCCGGACCGAACACCCCAGAGCCTCATTACCATAAGATGATCAGAGGTGATATTATAGGAACAATGCATCTGCTATGAGGCTACAGGTTAGTCTATTCTCACCATCCTATTACCTGTAGGCCCATAGTAATAGTTTACAAAGGGCAAAGTCGGGACAGATTCCATTGAAAGGCAAAAGTTGAGATCATCGTTCCCCTTTAGTCATCCCTACATAGAAGATTTCACTACTATTGTCACTGCAGAGGTTTGCCCCCTATTAGATATGTATATGGGCCCCTGCTGCACATAGGCGGCCCCCCATCTCCTGGCAGACCCTATATGAGCGCTCGGCCCCAGACAGCAGATTTCGATCAGAGAGAGAAACGTGAGCGGCCACACAGAGATCGGGAGGACGAGATGAGTTTGCATTTCTAGAGAAAAGTCTCATGGCAGAAACACCGGAACGGACATCACTGATAACAAAGTTACACACGGCTCTGCTACATACACAACGTACACACACAGCTCTACTACATACACAATGTACACACACGGCTCTATTACATAAACATACTCTGGAGACAATGGGATGGCAGCTACGGTGGTTTCGCTCCCCATGGGTGAAGCGGTTCCCCAGGGCAACCGGTGTGATGTTTGGTGATGGAGGGCCAGCAGGGTCGTTTTTGTCAGGAGAGGGGAATTGGGGCGACTCACAGGCAGGTCTTCTACAGCCTGCGCCTCTTATCAGTCTATCGCTGTGCAGTCAGGTAATGAACAGTCTCACACACAGTTCTGAGTTCTATACCCAGTTTACTTCCCAATTAGCGGTGTTACACGGTACTGTCCTTGCACAATCTCAGTCCAGATAGTCCTCAACAACCAGAATAGCTCATCCAAGACACCCCCTTTTATATTTCTTACTTCACAGGTTGTCTTCTCTCTCAGTGCTGCCTGTCCGCCTCTCTCCTGCTCATGCCTCTGCACACAGTGCCCCAATCCAGCAGCCACAGGTCTTTTCGGGCGGCCAGCTAAATCTCCTGACCCTAGTATGGCTACCTTCTCGGCCAGTGTGTTGGGAGTTGGCCACAGGTCCTCTAGATCTTGTGGCCTGCAGTTCTGTGGTTGGAGCGTAGAGTCTCCTCGCCACCTTCAGGGCCGGTCCCCTGGTTCTCAACCTGCCCTTCCGCTTCACTTCAGATTTGGGCATACGGGTGGACCGCTCACTGCCCGTGCCTATAGGGCTCCCTCTGCCTCACTGCAGTCTGCTGATCCGTGACCTAGGACGAACTCCTCGCTTCTCACGTCCTCTGGATCCTCCTCCTTTCACTGCTTCCTCCCGCCTGACTCAACAAACTTCCCACCCTCCACCTTCCCTCCATCCCACTGACTAACTGGGCACTCCCTTTATTGGGTCTGCCCGCCGTCCCTGGGACCAGGTGTGTTGGGCGCTTTTGTGGGTGCCTAGACTTACCATCCCGTTTATGAGGACAGGAATATCACACCCATGGCATGGGTGCAGTACCCTTTGTGGCGAACAGACTGCATGGGGACCACATTCCGCCTTAGCAAAGATTAGCATGTCCTTGTGCGACTACATGGGTCAAATATACTGTGCAGAATTATTAGAGAAGTTGTATTTTAGAGGATTATTTTTATTATTGATCAACAACTTTGTTCTCAATCACCCAAAAGACTCATAAATATCAAAGCTTAATATTTTTGGAAGTTGGAGTGGGGTTTTTTAGATTTGGCTCTTAGGAGGATATCTGTTTGTGCAGGTAACTATTACTGTGCAAAATTATTAGGCAACTTAATAAAAACCAAATATATTCCCATTTCAAACCAATATAAGTGCACTAAATTTAGAAATAAACATTTCTGACATAAAAACAAAACCCCAAAAAATTAGTGACCAATATCGCCACCTTTCTTTATGATGACACTCAGCAGCCTCCATCCATAGACTCTGTCAGTTGCTTGATCTGTTTACGATCAACATTGCGTGCAGCAGCCACCACAGCCTCCCAGACACTGTTCCCAGAGGTGTATTGCTCTTCCTCCCTGTAGATCTCACATTTTAGGAGGGACCTCAGGTTCTCTATGGGGTTCAGATCAGGTGAACAAGGGGGCCATGTCATTATTTTTTCTTCTTTTAGACCTTTACTGGCCAGCCACGCTGTGGAGTAGTTGGATGCATGTGATGGAGCATTCTCCTGTATGAAAATCATCTTTTTCTCCATTCGCCTTCCACGACAGCATTGGAGGAGGATGTCGTCCACACCCTATTGGGAGACAGGAACACAGAGAGGTTAAAAGCCCCTCTCCTTTCTCAGTACTCCAGTGTCTTCCTGTCCCCCTTGGGGCATGGAGAGGTTCCAGTGCTGTCGGGCCGGCAGAGGCAGCATTGGGGTGTACTTACAGCCGGGCCAGGGATGGACGTCGAGGGCGGCCTCCTTCTTGGGGCTACCGAGGTGGGACTATCCGCCCTTCCTGTCTCCTACAGGGCAAAGCAGGCAGTGTATTGCAGCGCCGGAGGCCGGTTCAGCTCTCCGGCGTCTCCCTCCTCCAGCTGCGGCCCCTGGGGCATGCATCAGAGGTGCCGCGGAGGCACCTCCGGTACCGGGATGGCACTTCCGGTTCCGGGCGACGGCTCCTGTGTGGCAGGCTGGGTGCGGCTCCAGAGGTAGAGTTATTTAGGCCCTGCACTCACACTGGGACCCCCTTCTCTTCCCTTTTTTTCTATAGGGAGACAGGGGCCACCTGTGAAAGGGAGCAAAAACCCGTCCAGGAAATGTGGCTGCGGCACAAAATTTCCCTCTTCCTACAAAAAGGTGTCTGCCATGACTGACAGTGTTGTCAGGGTAGACTCCCCATCCCTGCTTGTGGAGCTCCAATCCATTAGGGAAGAGGTGCAGGCTTCTATCTCGGTACTGCCGGTTTTTGCTGCAGCATCCAGGCCTTCCCCTCCGAAAGAGAGGAAGCTCCAGGATTGTGACTCTGTGGATCTCATGGAGGCTGACCAGAGCTCAGCGTCAGAGGACGGCGAGGATATTGCCTCTGTTGCCTCTATCCAGACACGAGAATCTGGACACTACTATTTTTCCACGGAGTCCATGGGTGAATTAGTGGTCACTGTCCATAGTATCATGGGAGTAGAAGAGGTGGAATCCCCTTCTTCTGTGCAGGACGAAATGTTAAGAGGCCTGAAGGCTAAGCGGCAGTTGGGCTTCCCTGTCCATGAGGTCATCCGGGATCTCATCCGCCGGGAGTGGGAATCTCCAGAATATCGGCTGCTCACCCCAGCCGAGTGGATTGGAGGGTGATGTCTTTGTCTGGGAGGTCCCGAAGGTGGACATCCAGGTGGCCAGAGTAGCATATAAGACCACGTTGACTTTTGAAGATTCCTCCCAAAGGACCCCCTTGATCGTAAGATGGAGGGTGTCCTCAAAAATCCTGGGAGGCGGCAACTATATCTTTAAAGGTACCTTTACACGCCGCTACCGATGGTTAGAAACCACCGGGTGTCGGAGACAGTTGTATCTTGTACCGTCGAAACACCGCGAGGTAGCGGCATGTAATTCAGGTTGTTGCCACCGGTCACTGTCGACACCTGTCTTTCAGCTGTGCTCAAAAACAGGTAGGTTTAAACCCGATGGTAGCGGCGTGTAATCGAGGAACAGGAAGGTTTTTTTGACACCTAGTGAACTCCCTGGGGCGTGACACAGCCTCCGGGATACCGCGTCCCATCAGCGATCATTGGTGGAAGACCCTGCGTTACAATTGGCTCTCCCTTAACAGGCCGCCATCTTGGTTTAGCTGTCACTTCAGCACTAGAGATACGCGCCGTATGCACGATCAGATACATTAGTACAATTACGCGGCCACACAATTGCGGAAGGCCAAAGTATAGTGCGGCATGGTCCTATATAGTGTGCACATTCTCATACCACACACAAAGGAGTAATGCTGTACATGGTGCACAAGGTTGCGGTACGCACCGCCCTGGGTTGTTGTTCTGTAGGTGCCGCAGAAGTGTTTCTGCCGTGTCACACTGCGCGTAGGGCGACTGTGAATGTTGTGTGGCCCCGCCAGCGGCCGTACTGACGTCATGACGTTGGTTTCAGTTTCACTCTGCCTGCAAGGTGCCAGCCCCTCCTCTGCACACAGCAGTACAGTTATGGCCGCCACAAAGCGCGCTGCAATGTGGGGGATGGCGGAGCTACTGGTCCTTATAGGCCATTGTGACCGGTATGATTATTGGGGCCACCATCACCACCAGCATCCCAGGCTGCGCAATCGCAGCACCATTAGGCGGATCCAGCGGGCCCTGCTCAACCAACTGGGGTTGAGAGGAGCGCTAAAGCGATACAAAAAAAAATAGATCTGAAGCAGAAATGCCCAGGCCGCATAGTGGACATCCGTGCCCGGATTGCCAGGCTGCGTGGTGAGTAATTGTTGGCCCCAAACACACACTTGCCCATGTATATGGACCAAACTACACATATATGCTGAAAAACATATTATAAGCAGACTGTGGGCTACGGCGGTACCCATGCAATGGGGTAACATATATTCACCTGAATATTGAGGGGGTGCCTACACGTCTGCCTTAACCTCAGTCTTTTTGGGCCAAAGATGAGTCCACAGTGTTTGTTGCTCTCCAGACAATAACCATACTACTGTCTCATACACACACTACATGCATAGCACATTACCTAACACCATATCTGGCCTAATGGAAACACATAGGCCAACAATTGAAATGTGGAAACACCTCTGTGCTGAACCCTTCTTCTGAAATCTCACTGATTGTGTTTTCAAATACAGATGTGGCAGACTCGTCATCGGAAGATGCTCCCCCGGCACCACCCGCAGGTGCCCGACCAACCCCACCGCCTCAAGAGGCTGTTGGCAGCCCATCCCCACCAGGGTATAGCCCGTCCCCAGGGCATGAGGAGGAGGAGGTGCCCTCCACACCAGGTCCGGAGGACGAGGACCTTCCCTCAGTAGAAGGGCCTGTGAAGGAGGAGCAGGAAGACCCAGCAGGGCTTGAGGAGGAGGAGATGCCTTCCCCATCAGGGCCGCCGGCGGAGGATGATGAACATCCAGCAGGGCCGGAGGATGAGCTGGCATCCCCTGCTGGCCCGGAGGAGGACATGCCTCAGGCAGCAATTGTGCCAGCCTGGGAGGATTATGGTGGTAAGTGTGTTTTGTTGTGGGCTATGCCCTGAACACTGTAATCAGTTTTGTGTTTTGTGGTCATTAGGATTTCCACCCAGTTTTTTGAAAATTTTCTTAACCCATTTTTGCAGATGGAGAACGTGCTGGAGCTGCCGGGTGGAGTCTGAGTGCCTCCCCATCACCCCCTGATAGTGATGATGAGGTTGAGCCAGAGAGTAAGGAGCATATTTGTTTGTTGAACATAGAAAACCCCCATAGGGACTATTAGAATGTAAATGGGATTTTCATCACAATACAGGTGTCCCTACGATGGAGGACGTCATCAGGACCCACCATGAGTTCTCCAGACAGCTACACCGGGCACACTGACGCGGGCTACAAGACCTGGCCTGGTTGGGTGCCATGCTGGCTGCCCTCCAGCAACAACATGGTGGCCTCCCATGATGTGGCAGAACCCCCACACATGAATGGGCTAACCTGCCCTGAAGGACTGTTGTCCTTGTTGGACAAAAAATGTTTTGTGTTGCCATGTTGGCATTTTTTTTTTGTTTGTTTTTGCCCCCGTTGGGCTCTTTTCTTATAGTGTCCCACATTGGGACCATGGGGAGTGTGTTGTGGCTACCCTGTTGGCCTCTTGTTTTATAGTGTCCTATATTGGGACCATGGGGAGTGTGTTGTGGCTACCCTGTTGGCCTCTTTTCTTATAGTGTCCCACATTGGGACCATGGGGAGTGTGTTGTGGCTACCCTATTGGCCTCTTTTCTTATAGAGTCCCACATTGGGACCATGGGGAGTGTGTTGTGGCTACCCTGTTGGCCTCTTTTCTTATAGTGTCCTACATTGGGACCATGGGGAGTGTGTTGTGGCTACCCTGTTGGCCTCTTTTCTTATAGTGTCCCACATTGGGACCATGGGGATTGTGTTGTGGCTATTCCTACCCTCAAACACCATTGTGTCCATTGTGGCGACTGTGTGTCACACATGTTTTGTGTAAATAAAATTTATACAAACAAATTATGTGTGTTCCTTGATGTCACTACACACATGTTGTGCTGACAAACATGTAAAGTCCCTAACTGTGTGACCCAGATTAGTAGACCTCTTTGAAGTATTACTAGATGTTACCAGGCCACATTGTGTTCCTGCACTCCCGCCATTGCCCACAATGTGTGGATAATGTCCCCTATATGTTGCCCACAAACATACACCCAGTCAACACAGTTTTGTTGGTAGACGGCAAATTAATGAGCCACATGTAATAAAGAAATATTTATTTTCCTAACAAAATAAATTAAAAATAAACAAACAAATGTCACAAACCAAATTGGCCACAATTTTCACACCAATCCAGTGATAAAGCAAAATGGCTAACGTGCCTTCCAAAAAGGAAATCAGTCCAGACGGCCAATTCAGTGCATTGGCTAGTAGTGTCCGATATCCTCATCATCCTCCTCTGTTGGCTCTGACAATGCCTCACCCCCCCCCCCTCTCATGGCAGCCCCGCCCTGCCTGAGAGTGTCCCGATCTTCTGGAACGTCTTGGTGAGGGAGTTGGGGTACGTGGCCGGGGCGGTCTCCTCACCCGGTGTTGTTGTTGGGCGGGTGCAAGGGGCCAAAGGGTGTGCTTCTGTGGTGGTGGGATGGCACACCCCCATTGCAGGGCCCCATCTACGCCCGCCTCAAGGACACGATCCATGACCCGCTGAGCGATCATCCTCTGCTCCGGCTCCGTCTTGTTGAACATGTCGCTGGCGTGGAGGGCGTAACTAGAGATGTGGGTCCGTTGCTCGTCCAAAAGAACCCTTTTGGCCCAGGTGCCCAGCTCGGTGTTCGGTGGGGCTGGTATTCTCCTTCGCCGAATGCCCGAGCTGGGCCCGGGCCCACATCCCTAGCTCCGCCCACCAGCTCACCCGCTGATGGTGTTGGGCGAGCCTCACCAGCGTCATGCTCCTCCTCAATGGAGCCGGGCTGCTCAGGGGCCTGTGGAAAGAAAAGAAAAAAAACAAAAATCAATACCACTAAGCAGCATCATTCATGTCAATTGGCCATAGGCCAACACTATCCCCTATACCACACAACACACCAGCACTCAACCACCCAACAGAGAACTCAAAGGATCAAGGTTTGCGTGGCTAAGAACTGCACGTCTGATGTATACTCACCTGTGCCATCAAACTGAATTGGCCATAAACATACATTGTTTAACTTACCCATTTTTGGTTAACCCCTAGTTATGTGACCACAGGAGATTTAAGCTGCCTTTAATAAGCTGCTAGCCCATGTGCCTCAGCCTTACGTTCATAACTCATTTTAACAATGTTGTTCATGATTTTAACATACACTACATGGGCCAAAGACTAGACACATGTCTGGCTTCCATTGTTACTATATGTTGATGGGACTAAGATAAACAACACATAATCAGCATTGTGGATAATATTAGACCCAATACACAGATCAGCCATGGTAGTTTATTGTAATGGACAGGGAGAAGGTCTGTTTTGGTTGAGTTCACAAATTTAGAGCAACGCCCCTGAGGGCACATACCCAATAAAGACATGATTACAAAGGAAATTCCTACAAAGATAGAAGTGTGTTTTGGAAAAGCATGCAGGCAAGCACACCTGTGGAGCAAACATGGTGGACCACCACACTAACACAATTGCCCACCTCCTGCTGTGCAGACGGGTCTTGGGCAGGGCCTACAGGGGACACGGGGTGGGGATTGCTGCTCCGCGATTCACGCGGGCTCGCGTGGCCGAGGGTGAAGGTGAGGAGGTCATAGTACCATAATTTTGGTTTACGTACCTCCTCACCTCCAGCCCCCGACCGACGCTTCATGTAATCATTATGAGTCCGCGTGAATGCGGCGCGCATGTTCTTTATCTTGTCCGCTATCTGCATCGCGTCCCACCTCTTGTCTCTTTGGCCAATCGCATGTACCCCAAAGAAGGCAGGAGGCTTGTAGGCCGCTGCCCGCGCTGCCTGATCTTGATATTTGGGCAGTGCTGTGCACCACAAGCACTCGTGTCCTTGATACATGGTGAGGAGCTGGGTAACAAACTCCACGTACCCTTCAGGCATCTGTGTGTGTCAGAAAAAAAAAATCAGCAAGCAGGGGAAATGTAAGGCATGCATGCTAAATACACACTATATTGAGTGGATATATGCAGGTGTTTTGGCGCGGGCAACATGTATGTTGGCATGTGGGACACCCTTTGTCCATGTGCAATATATCAGCTACGGTTGCCATGTTTGGAAGGATATGTTTCACTACACATGTTCACAAAGGCAAATGGGGCCACGATGATTTAACCCAAAAAACAAGGTAAACCAACATTTACAAACAGGGGGAGAGGGACCATGGTGGCAGGGGCCAAATTGGAACTTGGCCTGGTGGGACAAGCGTCATGTAGGTCCGTCGCACCATGTCAAAGGTATGGGCTGTGGAAAATTATGGCTGCCTGTCTGACACAACAGCAGACGCAGAGGCTTGCGCACAACAACATCCTCCACTCCCCCTTCCACCCATGGACACCCAACACTATGACAGCCAACACACCACCCCCCTTCCCCCTGGCCCTTTAAGACGTTGGAGGGCGATAATGTAACCCTGACTTACATTGATCAAGCAGCCCCTGATACATGTCCTACAAACAACACTACAATGTATGGAATACATCACCATGTTTAAATAATGAATTGGCCATGCATACTGCCTATAGGTAGCAAGGCTTTACCCTATTATGAACAGAATATATACATGAAGCACATGGCGCTACCTGCTGCCACACACAGCCTAAGCGGCATGTGGCAGACGCATCAGCGCGATTTAGAAAACGCATGGCGAGGAAAAAGCATGTGACAAAACTTACCATCAGTCCAACAGAGAACGGATCACTGGACACCACTAGCTCAATGCACATGGACGTCTGGACAGGGGCTGGTCGACATTGCAGGAAATTTACGGTATACTCACCCACACCAATCAGCACACACCAATTAGGCACATTAGCAGGCAACACCTGTGAACACCCCTAGCGGCAGCTGATTAGGTATCATTGAAGCGTCCTGATTGGTTTGTGCTCCTTGAAAAGCAGTTCGGGGCGGAAGGACGTTACGCTTGCTGCCCAGAGTCATTAAGTAAGTATTTGTGTGCAGACATGGATATAGCGGCGTGGCGGGCTGAGGCGCATGATTGGCTTGGGTAACGCTATAGGCTACTGTATCGGCCGCACATGTCATGTTAGTTTGGTGACTACAGTAGCGTAGCATGCTGCTGTATTTTTCACGTGTTGCCCATACTTTAGCATATTGTAGTTGACAATTTTGTGTTTGTTTCCATTCGCCATGCAGGATAATGGCTGCTGGAATGTAGACTGTAATGTCGTACAGACAGGCAATGAACAGAAAATATCATACTGCTTGGGGTGAACACACACTGGGACCAACATGGCTAGGATCAGACATGGATTTGAGGCGTGAGGCAGCAGAGACTGAGTAGATGTGGATCTCCCCTTGCAAACACATGTGGGCCGAATTCATTACTGGATGAGTCATGTATAATCTGGTTCGTGTCATCTGTGATTACTCACCCTGCAAGGCTGTGGTACGTTGATACTTACTGACTGTTGAAGTGTAAATATATGGTATGCTACATTGTGTGACATGTATAGCCGATGTTTGTGGTGACACGTCCCTTTTTAACACAGATATGTCCAGATGTGTTACTTTCATCCACGCCACAAAGTGTAGAAGGATGTTCGGGCCGGATCAATGAGCATGTTCCGTTTGTTTAGCGGCCACTTGTGAGTGATGGCCTTGCAAGGTTCCCAAGGATGTGTGGTGTGCACACACGAGCGATTAAATCTGCTTTGCCCTAGTGTGTAATCAAAATATTGTGTGGCTTTCTTTACATGCAAACATGTCACCATATTGCTGTATGTACTGATGATTTTGTTTATCATATACAGGTGCTGAAACCGAAGATGCAGAATATACATGATCGACATGTTATCGTGGCTCTTGCGTTGGTGGAAGAGCAACTGTGGATGGAGGATAGATATCAAAGGTTGATGCGGCGCAGACGACGGCGGCTGTGGAGCCGGGATTGGCTTGCCTCCGGGAGACCCGGGGCCACATGCAGCTGGTGCGTGAGCTGGAGGATAACTCCGCATGATTACGGAAACTACCTCCGTATGTCCGAGGACTCTTTCACCTTCCTTTTGGAGCGCGTGGGGCCACTGATAGCCCGTCAGGACACTATCATGCGTCGATCGGTATCAGCTGAGGAGCTGTTGGCTATTACTTTGCGGTTCCTGGCTACAGGACAGTCAAGGACCTCACTCACATACACGTTACGTGTATCCCTGTCCCTGCTGAGCCGCCTGATCCCTGAGACGTGTGAGGCCATCTGGAGTGCTCTGCGCCCATCCTTCATAAAGTTGCCACGAACAGCCGCAGAATGGATGGAAGTAGGCCGAGGCTTTGAAAGCCGGTGGAACTTCCCAAACTGCGGCGGGGCATTGGATGGTAAGCACGTGAGGATTACTAAACCCCCCAACTCGGGCTCTTTGTATTATAATTACAAAGGGTATTTTAGTATAGTCCTCATGGCCCTGGTGGATGGATGCGAACTATGAGTTCCTCTACGTGGACATTGGAATGAACGGCTGTATCTCAGATGGGGGGGTGTTCGCACACTGCTCCTTGGCACAACTACTAAGGACCGGTGCGCTGAACCTACCCTCAAATGAAGAGATGAGCCATCATCTCAACTTTGCGTTTGTGGCGGATGAAGTGTTCCCACTTCAGGAACACCTACTGCGGCCATATCCCCAGAGGACCCTTACTTCTGAGCGACGCATTTTCAATTACCGGCTATCCCGTGCCCGCCGTGTGGTTGAAAATGCATTTGGGATCATGGCAAATACATTCCGGGTTTTTCATACGCCTCTGCATATGAAACTGGAGTCTATTGACGCGGTAGTGCTGACCTGCTGTGTGCTGCATAACTTCCTTCCTCATAGTGATAGAGCATCATACACGCCAGGAGGTTCTGTAGATAATGCAGACGCCACAACAGGGGAGGTCCGTCCAGGGGCTTGGCGTGATGACGACCATGGTGTGGCGCCACTCCAGCCGCTGAGCCATGGTCGCACACAGCAGGAGGCCAGGGACAGTAGAGATGCATACTGCTCCTACTTTAATGGCCCTGAGGCAGTGGGCTGGCAGAACCAGCATGTCTAGTGTGGGTGGTTCTGTTTCCTCCTAAAATGGTTGCCATGGTGCTAACAGCAGGGTTGCTGCACCATTGTGTTTTTTTTTGATTATTTAATTGTGTGCACAGGTTTTAGTTAGTTAGTTTAGGTTTTATTTGTGTTATGTTGGTGCTGCACACTGTATCATTTTTTGTGTTTGTTTTTTTCCCAAAATTATATTATGTGTTTACAATGTAACATGATGTTTGAATGTCCATTGTCTTTCCTTTCTGTATCTGTGTTTTTTTTTCCAATTTCATGTGTCTTAAAAAAAATACATTTTTTTTTCTTGGATCCAAATTACTCTGTGTGAGCCTGATTACTTGGAGATGGAGGGCAGCGTGATCAAGGTTTGGGTTGTGGCCAGTGCTGTCACACACATTGGCACCTATGGATGGGTATGACACACAATATGTGTGGGTGGGCATGAGCTATGTGAAGTTATTTGGTCAACAGTCTATGTGACAAATGTGTGTATATAACCCTTGTGGTTTGGTGTAGGCAGAGGGTCACCTGCACACAACACATTGATTCAGCACATAATATTGTCTGTCAGGTGAGATTAAGTAAGTAGTGCAGCACATGTGCAGACACACACATCATGAACATGTGGCATGTGAGCTGCTCAAGGCCATTGACATCTGTTCCCACATATACGATCTGCATTGGGGCTCTATTCACACATTGCTATCCAGACACACACATAGACCAACACTTCGTTTAAAAAACGCACAGACTGTGTGATGTAAGCCGCTCCTGTGTGTCGCCTAAGTGTGACCTAGCAGAATCGCCACACTCCGCCATGTCACAATCGCTTATTCCGTGTGACAATGCAAACACTTTTACTACGCACACATAGCCCAACACTTAATTTGTAATACGCACGGAATTTGACTGTAAACCGCTCCTGTGTGTCGCATAACCGTCCCCTAGCTGAATATCGGCACACTCCACCACGTCACAAGAGGTTATTCCATGTGACAAGCCAAACACTACTACGTCACGTCTCCGCCATCCGCCCTTGCGCCGTGCCCAATCAGAATACTATTCTGTTGGCCAATGGTTGTCGTTTGGGCGCGGCGTGACGGACTGTGGCACGCCTATGTGTTGTCCCTGCTGCCCCAGGTCCGCCCATATTCCCTTGTGGTAGCAGCGTTTAAATGAGGGAAGGTGCTCTACAGAAGGTAACCTGCGGCACCTGTCGGTGCCTCCAGGGATAGAAAAAGCCTACTGTGGAGCATCTTGTAGCGGCGTGTAAATGCGGTATCGGGTACCGTTAGGAGCTGTTGAAACGCGCGCGTGCACGAGCGACACCCGGTGGTTTCTAACCTGTAGCGGCGTGTAAAGGTACCTTTAAGGTGAACATTTCCTCTACATGTGTGGCCAGGTCTCTCTTTAAGTGGATCACCCAGCTGGAAGAGTTCATCGTGCAGGGTTCTCTCAGGGAGGAGCTTTGGACTCCATTCCACTTCTGAGACGTGCTACGGGCTTCCTGGCCGATGCCTCTGCTGAGTAGATCTGCATTGGCGCCAGGTGCGCAGTGTTGGCTATCTCGCAGGGCAGTGTGGCTTGAAATGTGGATGTCGCGTCTAAGCTCCAGCTGTGTGGCCTCCCCTTTCAAGGGTTTTTTGTCTTTGGTCCGGCATTGGATGACATCCTGGAAAAGGTGTCAGACCAGAAAAAGTGTCTCCCGGAACAGAAGCCCTTTCGGAGGCAGTCCTTTCGGCCTGAGCGCAGCCAACCCTCCCTGTCTAAAGGAAAGGGTAAGTCCGGTCACTGGGCATCCCAGAAAGGGGACAAGACCCGTAATATCTTGCTCTCCCAGCAGCTGCATCACCAGCCGCCCCCTAAACAATGCCGCCTTCCCCATTGCGGGGCGACTCCTACGGTTTCTGCCACAGTGGTAAGCAATCTCCTCGTGCCCTTGGATCCTCTCGACCATTCGGGAGGGTCTGCGCTTGGAATTCGAGAGCCAGCACCTCCGTGTCATCGAGTCCCCTCCCTTCCTCAGGGGGAGTCTCGCACGGTTTTTCTTGGCCGGTCTGCGAGACCTGTTAAATTCGGGTGTGGGGTCCCCAGTTCCTCCTGGAGAGGAGAGCCAGGGGCGCTACTCCAGGTTGTTTGTGGACCTCCAGAACGCATATTATCATGTCCCCATTCACTTGTCCCACAAGCGTTTTCTGCGATTTGCGATCTCTGGGGCAGGCGGGGACGGTCCATTATCGGTTCAATGTTCTGCTTTTCTGGATTTCGTCGGCCCCCAGGGTGTTTACCAAACTCATGGGGGAAGTGATTGCATTCATCCAGACCCAGGGGATATGTGTGCCTCCCTATTTAGACGATATATTGGTGGTGGCTCCTTCGGCAGCGGTTCTGCGCACACAGGTCTCCAAAACATTGGAGAGTCTTCAGTCCCTCGGGTGGGTGCCCAATCTTCGGGAATCTGAACTGGTGCCAGCAACCCGACGTCAATTCATTGAAGTCTAGCTGGCCTCCTCCAGCCAGACCTCATTCCTTCCTGTGGCACATCAGCTTTTGCTCCGTGTGAATCTGACCCGCTTCCGGGCAAGGGGGTTGTCCTCCTTGCAGGAATCAATGTCCCTGTTAGGGGCCATGACAGCCTGTATTCAGTCGTTAACATGGGCTCAGGCTCCTTCCCGACTGCTCCAGGAACACATACTGAGTTCCTGGGTTAAAGCAAACCTGTCACCCCCCCTGGACATCAAAAGCTAAAATAGCCACCTTCTGCAGCACTAAGGCTGCATTCAGAGAAGGTGGCTATAGGCTTTTGATGCCCTATATACAATTAAATATACACTTATATAACTGCTTACACTTTAGAAGACCTAAGACCGGGAAGCGGGGTTTCGCGCTCCTCCGGCCCGCCCCCTCTTGTCAATCAGCCTGGTCACCTGCTGCTGCCTCCCCTCACAGTGTACCATGAACGCGCGCCTCCGTTCTCCTGTATGGCGCCGCGCATGCGCTGTGCGCGCTGCCCGACAACTTCCTGGACACCCGGTGCACAGCGCATGCGCGGTGCCATACAGGAGAATGGAGGCGCGCGTTCATGGTACACTGTGAGGGGAGGCAGCAGCAGGCGACCAGGCTGATTGACAAGAGGGGGCGGGCCGGAGGAGCGCAAAACCCCGCCTCCCGGTCTTAGGTCTTCTAAAGTGTAAGCAGTTATATAAGTGTTTATTTATATATAGGGCATCAAAAGCCTATAGCCACCTTTTCTGAATGCAGCCTTAGTGCTGCAGAAGGTGGCTAATTTAGCTTTTGATGTCCAGGGGGGGTGACAGGTTCGCTTTAAACTCGCGGATCCGGACCCCGGGGAGGGGTGGTAGCCTCGCTTTCCTGCTGGATGCATCCCATGCACCTTCGGACGGGGGTGGCCTGGCTGCAGGCTCCTGTGATCTCCATTACCACTGATGCCAGCGGTTCTGGTGGGGGCGCGATGGTGGATCGCACACCGTTCCAGGGAATTTGGAGTCGCTCGGTCAGTCGCCAGTCTTCAAACTTCCGGGAACTTCTGGCAGTGGAGGAGGCGCTTCATGCTGCAGCTCACGTTCTCCGGGTTCATCATGTCAAGGTCCTGTCAGACAACGTGACTACGGTTGCCTTCTTGTGGCACCAAGGCGGTACTCAAGGCTTACACTTGCAGGGGCTGGCAAGACTGATCTTTTCGTGGGCAGCACGCCATCTTCTCTCCTTTTCAGCAGTACATCTGAAGGGAATGGACTTTTACAGGCAGATTTCTTGAGCCGCACGGAGGTCCACCTAGGAAAATGGTGCCTCCATCCGGACGTCTTTCGCTCTCTTACGGACAGGTGGGGTGTCCCTTCGATCGACCTGTTCGCTTCGGGCTCGAATACAAAAGTGCCGACTTTTTTCTCCCTGACGTGGTCTGACCATCCTCGGGGGATGGATGCCTTCACCCATCCCTGGGACTTCCGTTTGGTGTATGCATTTCCTCCAAACCCGCTACTTCCCACGACTTTGCAAAAGATTCGGGTGGAGGGGGTGACGACTATCCTGGTGGCTCCCCTGTGGCCCAAACGGGCATGCTACGACGCCATCCGAGCCATGGGCCTAGAGGGACCAATTATGTTGCCCCACAGTCTCGACCTACTGTCCCAGGGTCCTCTGTTTCACCAGGGCCCTCAGTGGCTCAATCTGGTGGCCTGGCTGTTGCGGTTGGGATCCTGAGGACCAAGGGTCTCTCCCAAGCAGTGATCCGCATGCTTCGGCAGGGCAGGAAGCCTGTGACAAATGCTATTTACAGGAAGGGCTAGAAACTGGTGTGCTCCTTCCAACCCGGACATGCTTCATCCTAATGTGGCCCATCTCTGGGATTTTTGCTGCGTGGCTTGGATTTGGGGCTTCGGCCGAGCACTCGTTAAGTCCAGGTGTCGGCACTTGGGGCAGTTTTTGCCCAGGATCTTGCTTCCCATCGATGGATCAAGCGGTTTTTTACTTCTGCTTGGGGGCGGCGTCCCCAGATTCGGCCTTCTGTCCCTCCCTGGGATTTGAACATTGTTCTCCAAGGGCTTTCTCAAAGTCCCTTTACACTCTTGTCTGGTATACTGTGATCTGTTGGAATTTTTCCGAGACTTCCGGGGTGACTCTAAGGGCCCTCAGAAAGTCTTCCTTTACCTCATAGAAATGGACTCTGGCTAGGACATCCCGTGGTATACTGGGGTCTAGAAAGGCAGGTTTGGGAATCCTGTGGATTCTGTCTATGATCACATCATTGGGCTGTAGATCAGGCAGGACAGAGGCGATAAAACTCTGTAGAAGGGCCCGGAGGTCTCCAGGGGGGACACTTTCTAGGATCCCCCTGAGTTTAACGTTATTTCGGCGTGATTTGTCCTCCAGGTCCAGGGTTTTGAGTGTGTGATTTAACTAGCTATCCCATCTCCTTTTCCAAATGTGTAGTGCGGGAGATTAGCTCTGCCACCTCCCCCGCAAATCCCTCCATCATACCTCTTATATCCTCTTGTAAGGAGGAACGTAAACCAGCCAGGAACTCTCTCATCATCCCCTGTGTGACCGGCGCTTCAGAGGGTGCAGTAAAGCCTGAGGAGACCGAGGCCAGGGAAGCCGAGGAGCCCCGCCGGGAGGCACGTGCAGAACACGGCGGGGAGAGAGGCGGTGGTGCCATTTTAGATGCTGCAGAGCTCACAGAGCGGGCGGGCGAGAAGAAGTCTGCAACACAGCGAGGAGGGCTGCGCTTCGGTGCCCGGACTCTGCCCATCCAATGTAATGAGATATAGAAATTGGTTGTGCCACGCTGCTTTATGTTTTATATCCACCCTCTGTTAAGTCACCATTACACTCACCTTTTCCTGTTGTGCTGTCCGCACAACAGGGGGGCTCACGTAGTGAGTGCACGGGGTCTCTCTCTATGCGGTGTGGAATTCTTTCCCTTTTTCCTCGGTGTCCGCCTGTGCAATTGCACGTGATCCCTCACGTGTTTTCCTCTCCTCTGTTAGGTTTGTCTTCTCCTCCGGAGCTGCTCCACCGCTCTCCCCATAGGGAGATGGATATGCAGGCAATGGAATAAAACGATGTTTGGGTGAGCGCTGGGATATGAAGACAGCTACACTTCAACAAGTATTTTACCTGTAAGTTTATTGTTCAAATCACACTAGGTCCTCTCCCACAACATGTTTCGACGCTCAGGGCGTCTTCCTCAAGTCTTGAGGAAGACGCCCTGAGCGTCGAAACATGTTGTGGGAGAGGACCTAGTGTGATTTGAACAATAAGCTTACAGGTAAAATACTTGTTGAAGTGTAGCTGTCTTCATATCCCAGCGCTCACCCAAACATCGTTTTATTCCTCTGCCCATCCAATGTCTGACCTGCCCGGCGCCGGACCCTAATAGTTGTAGGCGACTGTGGCGCTGGGATGAGCTGCGTTGTGCCGCTTAAGAACCTGTGGTGCTCAGAGCTCCTGATCTATGCGGCCATCTTCATCAAGCGTTAGGCCACGCCCACTCCCTTGTTTGCTGCATCCCTTACGTCTCTCACAAGGCGGCGTTTTTGGTGGCCATCACTTCTGCTCGCAGAGTTGGAGAACTGCAGGCACTCTCTGTCCAGGCTCCGTGCCTCGTGGTGTCCGATGTTCGCGTTACACTTCGGTTGCATACATCTTTCTTCCGGAAGTTTTTTCGGACATCCATCGGTCCCAGGATGTGGTTCTGCCTTCATTTTGTCAGTCTCCTGCTAATGCGGCTGAGGCCGTGTTTTACTCCTTTGATGTTTGTCGGACTGTCCTCCGCTACCTCCGAGAGACCACTTCCTGGAGGTTAGATCAGATCCTGTTTTGTTCAGCATTTTGGGAAAAATAAACGGAAGAAGGCTTCAAAGGCTACCATCGCTTCCTGGATCACGAAGGTGATCTGTGAGGCCTACGTCGCTCCGGTCCTTGCTCCTCCAGTGGGGTTGACGGCTCATTAAACTCGGGCTGCGGCTATGTCCTGGGCGGAGCAGGCTGGAGCTTCATCGGAGCTGATATGCAGAGCGGCTACATGGTCGTCACTCCTCACTTTTTCTCGCCACTATAGGTTAGATCTGTCCTTCAGTCGGGATCTGTCCTTTGGTAGGAAAGTCCTACAGGCTATATTCCCACCCTGAGGAGTATCGGTGGTATTCCTCCAATGCTGTCGTGGAAGGCGAATGGAGAAACCTGAATTTGTCCTTACCGGTAATTCCTTTTCTTGGAGCCTTCCACGACAGCATCAGTTCCCCCCCTTGTTGGTGTTTGGATCCGGTTTGTATCAGGTAATCCATGGCTATGGGTGATCTTGGTAAACATTGGAGTACTGAGGAAGGGGAGGGACTTTTAACCTCTCTGTGTTCCTGTCTCCCAATAGGGCTTGGACTACATCCTCCTCCAATGCTGTCGTGGAAGGCTCCAAGAAAAGGAATTACTGGTAAGGACTAATTCAGTTTTCTTGAACAATACCACTTCTTCCTGTACCACTGCTTGAAGAAGTTGTCTTCCAGAAACTGGCAGTAGGTCTGGGAGTTGAGCTTCACTCCATCCTCAACCCGAAAAGGTCCCACAAGTTCATTTTTGATGATACCAGCCCATACCAGTACCCCACCTTCAGCTTGCTGGCGTCTGAGTCAGAGTGAATGTCTCTGCCCTTTACTGATCCAGCCTCTGGCCCATCAAGAGTCACTTTCATTTCATCAGTCCATAAAACCTTTGAAAAATCAGTCTTAAGATATTTCTTGGCCCAGTCTTGACGTTTTATCTTATGTTTCTTGTTCACTGGTCGTTTTTCAGCTTTCCTTACCTTGGCCATGTCCCTGAGTATCGCACACCTTGTGCTTTTTGATACTCCAGTAACGTTGCAGCTCTGAAATATGGCAAAACTGGTGGCAAATGGCATCTTGGCAGCTTCACGCTTGATTTTCCTCAATTCATGGGCAGTTATTTTGCGCCTTTTTTGCCCAACACCCTTCTTGCGACCCTGTTGGCTATTTGCCATGAAACGCTTGATTGTTCGATGATCACACTTCAAAAGTTTGGCAATTTCAAGACTGCTGCATCCCTCTGCAAGACATCTCACAATTTTGGACCTTTCAAAGCCCGTCAAATCTCTCTTCTGACCCATTTTGCCTAAGGATAGGCATTTGCCTAATAATTAAACACACCTTATATAGGGTGTTGATGTCATTACACCACACCCCTCCTCATTACAGAGATGCACATCACCTGATTTACTTAATTGGTAGTTATTACTATGTAAAGTTATAAGGGCCAGGCGCATATCTTCCTAAAATCAATGGCTATGTGTTATCTCTATTGATTGATTCACACTACTTTGTTTTTCTTATCAAATGGTTTATTAAAGTATTAAAAATTCATAATAAAATTCATTAAAAAAATTCATAAAAAATATACTGTACATAATTATGTATAAAGAGAAATAGTATATTTTTTATGATTTTTTAAATTAATTTTATTATGAATTTTTAATACTTTTTAACCATTTGATAAGAAAAACAAAGTAGTGTGAATCAATTAATAGAATTAACACATAGCCATTGATTTTAGGAAGATATGCGCTGGGCCCTTACAACTTTACATAGTAATAATATATAAAAAAAGAGGGGGTTAACACAGTACTCCCCTGAGAGCCTTCTAGCTGCAACATCACAGTGATACCTATAAGACTAGCTCCGGTGTATAACCTATTGTTTTAATTGGTAGCTGGCTCTCAAGCCTGTACAGCTTGTAGTAGGGCAACATGTATAAAAAGTATCATGTGATCAAAATACTCATTTGCCTAATAATTTTGCACACAGTGTAATTCTAAGCAGTATGCGTGGAGATAACCAGGCACTGCTCATCACCTGCCCAATACAATCCCTACAGTGAGACATGGTGGAGGCAGCATCATGCTATGGGGGTGTTTTTCAGCTGCAGAGACATGACGACTGGTTGGAATTGAAGGAAACATGAATGCGGCCAAGTACAGAGATCTCCTGGATGAAAACCTCTTCCAGAGCTCTGGACCTCAGATTTGGCCGAAGGTTCACCTTGCAACAAGAGAATGACCCTAAGCACACAGCTAAAATAACAAAGGAGCGGCTTCACAACACCTCTGTGACCACTCCCTGATTGGCCCAGCCAGAGCCCTGACCTAAACCCTATTAAGCATCTCTGGAGAGACCTGAAAATAGCTCCACCAACGTTCACCATCCAACCTGATGGAACTGGAGAGGATCTGCAAGGAAGAATGGCCGAGTGTCTCCAAATCCAGGGGGAAACTGCATCATTCCCAAGAAGACTCATGGCTGTACGAGTTCTCGAGTTTATTTGTTCTCTATTGTAATTACTTACTGTATATTTTCTGTACGCTAACCCTACATTGTAAAGCGCTGCGGAATATGTTGGCGCTATATAAATAAAGCTTTATTATTATTATTATTATTAAAAGGTTCAAATGCTGAGCAAAGGAGCTGAATACTTAGGACCATGTGATATTTCAGTTTTTCTTTTTTAATCAATTTGCACAACTGTCTACATTTCTGCTTTTTTTTTATTCAAGATGGGGTGCAGTTTATATTAATGAGAAAATTAAGTTTCTTGAATTTACCAAATGGCTTCAATGAAGGAAAGCGTGAAAAATTTAAAGGGGTCTGAATACTTTCTATACCCACTGTATGTAGAGCAAAATATGTATTTCTATGGAAATGGCGACCACAGCAATTAATGTTCATTTGTTTTAATCCTGTGTCATTGACCAGAGGTCATCCTAGTTGAGGATCCAAGACCCCAAGTGGTCTTTCTGAGAACACAATGCCTCACACCTCTGGAATGCTTCAAATGGAATCAATAGTCAACCTTGGCAGGGTCTTGCATTCTATATTACAAAGCTCTCACTGATCTCCATTTGCATTCAATATTGGCTGTGGGGAAAAAATGCTTTAAGTCAAAGAGCATTTGGAAATATAATGCATTCAGTGCTAAAGTAGCCATGGTCCAGTTACAGACCAGGAATCAGAATGTTAAAAGTGAAGGGCTATATTAGAAATTCGACATTAACCTCAAACCTATAAAATGTCTTGCAAGCCATGAGGTCTATGTGCGCAGATGGGTCAATTGAAATACTGCTGTGATCCATTATTCACCCTCGTTCCCCAAGGAATTACAGAAAGACTAGAGTGTTTTACTACAGTTCTTAGTACGTTTGACCCCCTTAAACTTTTCAACCTTTTGCCACATTTCAGGCTTCAAACATAAAGATATAAAATTCTAATTTTGTTCGTGAAGAATCAACAACATGTGGGACACAAAACTTTCATCTCGAACAAGGAGAAGACTGATCAGAGATGCAGCCAAAAGGTCCATGATCCCTCTGGATGAACTGCAGAGATCTACAGCTGAGGTGGGAGAGTCTGTCCATAGGACAACAATCAGTCGTACACTGCACAAATCTGGCGGTTATGGAAGAGCGGCAAGAAGAAGCCATTTCTCAAAGATATCCATAAAAAAGTCTCGTTTGAAGCTTGCCACAAGCCGCCTGGGAGACACCAAACGTGGAATAAGGGGCTCTGGTCAGATGAAACCAAAATCGAACTTTTTGGCCAGAATGCAAAATGATATCTTTGGCATAAAAGCAACACAGCTCATCACCCTAAAAACACCATCCCCACTAGGCCAGGGCGAATGGTCTTTTATCTAACAAATTTAAAATGAGCAAAGAGACCAGGCAGGGCTGTCCTCTCTCCCCGACCCTGTTTGTGGTGGTTATGAAAATGTTAATGCAGGCGATACGTCAGAACGATAAAATACAAGGAATTAATATTGGAGCCATTCAGATTAAGACAGCAGCGTTTGCATATGACTTGTTACTGATGATATCCAATCCGACGGAGGCGGTGCAGGAGCTCCTTGATCTCCTGGATAATTTTGGGGAATTGTCTTATTTTAAAATCAACTTGGACAAAACGGAAGCATTAAACATAACAGCCTCTAAGACAAAAGTGCGGGCCCTTCAGGAGACTACACTTTTCAAATGGCCCAAAGGCAAACTTAAATATTTAGGTATACAAATCACGAATGACCCCCATTCACTATACGCACACAACTTCATCCCGCTCATCAGCAATATTAAAAACATATTGAGGACATATGACCTACCATTACTTTCATGGTTGGGAAGAATCAACATTATAAAATCATATATCCTTCCCAAAATATTCTATGTTATGAATATGGTCCCAATTTTCTTACCCAGCCTTTTCTTTCATTCTCTAAATCGAATAATCTCCAAGTTCGTGTGGAGACAGAAGAGAGCTAGGATGTCACTTAGAATTCTCATGCTTCCTAAAAGACAAGGGGGCCTGGGATTACCAGGCCTCATATCTTATTATAGAGCTATTCATTTAGTGAGATGGGTGAAACTTACTCATATGTCCTCTCAAGATAATAAACAACACATAGAAATTCAACTATTACATACTAGGGTATACAGTTTGTTATGGACAGACAGCCTACCAGACAGTGACAATTTTGATGAGATTCTTGCCACTACACTAGCTATAAGACGAAAGTTGGTCCCGATTCGCTTCCCCGAGTGTGGCTTTCTAGATAAAATCTAGCTTATACCAAATCTAATAGACGTTGAATTTTCAGATCCATGTAATCTATGGAAGACTCTCCCGAATAAACCCATCTCCTGGTTACTGCGAGGAGACATCCCATGCAGGAATATGTGGCCGATAGAAGACAAAAAAACAACCACAGACGTTCTTACAAGAACTGCATGTGGCCCATTATATGAAAAAGATCAAGAGCCCACTGACGGTCTCCACTTGGTGGAAATGGCTAGAGATACTGGTAAAAGTGAAACCACCGATCCCTAAAATTATTTCTAAGATATATAATAATCTACTTGACAACACATTGCCTACTTTCCCACTCTTTATACACTCTTGGGAGATTGAACTCTGTGTAGCGCTCTTTAGAGATGACAAAACAAAACTCTGTCAGAACTCACATGGTTTCTCCAGATGTGTACTACTATAGGAGACGTCCTATAAGCTCCTATTGAGATGTTATTACACCCCTGAGAGATTGTTTCACTTGGGGCTAGCAGAGTCCCCAAAATGCTGGAGATGCGAGGGATCGAGAGGAAATATGACCCACATATTCTGGACATGTCAGAAATTAAAAAAATTTTGGACAGGAGTAAACACAATATTAAAATCCATTAAATTTTATAGAATCTGATCTAAACGCAGTGGAAGCTCTTCTGTCGCTCCCATCAGACAACTACAACCCCAAAAAGCATGGGCTAGCCCCAGTGATGATAGGAGCTGCAAAGCATCTAATTATCCAGAGATGGAAGCAACAACAGGCACCCACAGTGAAGGACTGGCTGGCCAAGATATCAGAACTATATAGACTAGAAGAACTTTCTAGCTGGGAAATGAGCTCCCATGACTCCTTTCTTAAGACGTGGCAGCCATGGAGGGAGAGGGTGGGAAGCGGTGATATTCGTAATTAACTGAGGGGTCGCGATGACCAAAAGAGATTTCCCCCCCCCATATATGCTATATCATTTTCCCGTCGTCTGGGGACTTGTGAGAGGTTCCTCGGAGATGGTGCTTAACTGGTCAACAGCCATGGGAGTGCCATATTTCAACAGTTTTATAATTCTATTATTACACAACTCTGATTTTATAACCGTATAATTCTTAAGAAGGTAATATAGATATCGTGCCGCCATAACATCTAGGAAATCATTGAGAAACCAACTTTACGTTTTAGAATCAGTCTATTTTGTTGCAGAAATATATAAGGAAAACAGGTACTAAGAGTTATAAGTAACATGTACGGAAATATGCTATCATGTACCATGTTTTGTTACCTTTCAAAATTAAATAAAGAATGGAAAAGTAAAAAAAAAAAACACCATCCCCACTGTCAAACATGGTGGTGACAGCATCATGGTTTGGGCCTGCTTTTCTTGAGCAGGGACAGGGAAGATGGTTAAAATTGATGGGAAGATGGACGGAGCCAAATACAGGAGCATTCTGGATGAAAACCTGCTGGAGTCTGCAAAAGACCAGAGACTGGGACGGAGATTTATCTTCCAACAAGACAATGATCCCAAACATAAAGCAAAATCTACAATGGAATGGATCAAAAATCACCGTCTCCAGGTGTTAGAATGCCCAAGTCACATCCAGACCTGACATATGGAGAATCTGTGGAAAGAGCTGAAAACTGCTGATCACAAACGCCTCAATCCAACCTCACTGAGCTCCAGCTGTTCTGCAAGGAAGAATGGGCAATACTGATAGAGACAAACCCCAAGAGACTGCAGCTGTAATCGCAGCAAAAGGTGACGCTACAAAGTATTAACTCAAGGGGCGCGCCCCACTTTTCAGTTTGTTAACCCCTTCATGACCTTGCAATTTTTTCATTTTTGTTTTTTGCTCCCCTGCTTCCAAGAGTCATAACTTTTTATTTTTCCATCAATATAGACATATGACTGCTTGTGTTTTGCGAGACCAGTTGTACTTTCATATGCAATAATTTATTTTACCATATAGTGTAAAGGAAAATTGCAAAAAAATTCTAAATGCAGTGAAATTGCAAAAAAAGTGCAATAACACGTTTGCTTTTTAGGTATTTTAGTCGCCATGTTCACTATATGGTAAAACCGACGTGAAGAGGTGATGCCTCAGGTCGGTACGAGTTCGTATACACCCAACATGTTATCTTTGCTGGTATGTAGGTGGTAAAAAAAAATGTAGAAGTTTGAAAAAAAAAAACTGACTTTTTGCGCCATGTTCTGCGACCCGTAGCGTTCTCATTTTTCGAGGTCTGGGGCTGTGTGACGGCTTATTTTTTTGCGTCTTGAGCTGATGTTTCTAATGATACCATTTTTGGGGGGATCCGCAGTTTTGATCACCCGTTATTGCATTTTATAGCAATGTTGCGACGACCAAAAAAAACTGAATTTTGGGGTTTGGATTTTTTTTTCTGTTACGGAGTTTACAGCTCTCATTAACGGATTTAATATGATGATAGATCGGGTGATTCTGAACACGGCGATACCAAACGTGTATTTTTTTATGTTTTTTAATACTTTTATTGTGATTGGGGAAAAGGGGGGTGATTTGAACTTTTATATATATATTTTTGTTTTTAAAAACTTTATTTTTTTTATTAATTCTTATTTTTACACTACCCTTTTTAAGAGGCACCTTGCTGCACAGTCCTGTCGCATCTGGGAGATACCGATGAGCTGCAGCTCATCAGTATCTCCCAGAATCACGGACGTGTTGTGTTTGGCAGTGCCTGCCAACCACAACCCGGAAGTGCTCAGTGACAGCATCCGGAGTCTGGCCAGGACCCCGGGCTGTCATGTAAGTGCCAGGGATCCTGCGATATTATTGCGGGATCTTCAGAGCAGGCGGGGAACAACGCGTTCCCCGCCACGGCCGCCTTGAATCCCACTGTCAGTGATTGACAGCGGGATCCAAGGGGTTAACAGCACCGTGCTGTTACCCTGACTTCTTAGCTGATGAGATCAGCTGAGATGTCGGGGCTTTGATGTGAGCTCCGCGCCGGAGCTCACATCAAACACCGGGACACAGCCCATGACGTTGTACAACGTCATGGGTCATGAAGGGGTTAAAAAAATATCCAATAAACTTCGTTCCACTTCACGATTGTGTCCCACTTCTGGTTGATTCTTCACAAAAAAGTAGAATTTATATCTTTAGGTTTAAAGCCTAAAATTTGGCAAAAGGTTGAAAACTTCAAGGGGCCGAATACTTTCACAAGGCACTGTATATAGGGGGCCAAATACTTTCACAAGGCACTGTATATATACATAGGGTGCCGAATACTTTCACAAGGCACTGTATCTCTGTAATTTTCTCCCTTTTATTTTATAACTGTTTGCATATCTGTATGTCCATTTTGTTTTTATCTTTATATCTTTTATTGTAAGCACCGTAAATTTATATTAAGGCTTAAAACTTTTAACAAGTTTGACCCTTGTATGCTCTAAAAGAATCCATAGCATTAAGAAGTGTGTGATCCTGTTGATTGGCTGACAATATTAGTTCAGGGACTCATCGCCCTGTATGATCAGTGAGTGGTGGCAGTGTGTTGTGAAGGTGGGGTGCATACTTTTATTTTTAAACATTAAATTTTTATTGAGGTTTTTGCAAAACGTGAAAAACAAACATAACATGACAATGTCTGATCCTTGTCGGAAACAGAATCGGGGGATCTAATAGACACTAGACATCTAAAGCACCTAAAACATCAGTAATAAGAAAAGTAAGTGTTATAAGGGGGGAAATAAAGATAGAAGAAAGAGAGAGAAAGGAGAGAGGGAAAAGGTAGGGGGGGGGGGACGAAGTCAGGTTGTATTGGGAGTCCGGAAAAGGGGAGGGGAGAAACCACGCGGACTGCAGCATAGATCGAGTAACATTATGTCCTCTATTTAAATCGAGTGTGATTTGGGCCGTTGAAACAAAGCCACCATTTGTTTTATTTCAATGAGTTCCAAACAGACAGACAACTCACGGGGAAGACCGCTCCACAGCCGGCGGATCTGCAGGTTTTGCGGGGCAAGAGGGCCGGACGAGTCCCTGGGGGATCGGTGCAGCCTCTGGGTGTGAGGCCCAAACACTCCATCTATCATGGATCGACCGTCTGGATAACTTATTTAGTGCTAGATAGTATTCCTGATGGAAGATCCAGTTGATCTTATGTGTCAGCTCAGTCAGGGTAGGCAAGGATGAGGCCTTCCACTTCGCGGCTAGGCATAGGCGGGCAGCGATAAGGATATACGTTACCGTCCCCCGCAATGGCCAGGGGAAGTCTCGAATGCCAATATTCAGAACCGCCAACTGAGGCGTCAGGTCTTGCCTAATTCCAGTGACCGAGTGGATCAGGGTTTGGACTAATGTCCAGAAGGGGCGTATTTTCGGGCAGGTCCACCACATGTGTGCTATGTTGCCTCTCTCTCCACATAGTCTCCAACACTGCGGGGACTGCCCCCCAGTGGTGTGAGCAAGGCGAACAGGAGAGAGGTACCATCTGAGATGAATTTTCTTTATGTTCTCTAGATGGTTCACACATCTGGTGGTGCTCCCCACTTCTTTTGCTGCTGCGTGCCAGTCTTCAATGTCTGACGTAAAGCCAAGATCTCCCTCCCATCTCCTCATGTAAGGCAGTTTCACCTCTTGGTCCACAGACACCAATTCCCCATAGATGGGTGCATACTTTTATGAACCAATATGGGAGTGAAGCTGCCCAGTCAACCTGTGGTAAGATTCTTTATTCTTATATGATCAAATTGTTCTGCAGCGATGCATGAAAATCTAACGCGTGTCCGGCGCGTCCCTTGCTCTTAGTCATAGGACAGGTTTCTCTTTGGACATAATACATTTATGGTTTTCTTCGACATGAAGCCCTGACTCATTCCTTACATGGCTGATTAAAATCATATACAATGTACAGAGAGTAGCTCAATAAACCTACCGTCTGACATTGGCATATAAGCAATGATATTGTATAGTTAATGTAAAGGTGCACTGTCGGGCGGTGTAATGTAGCAATAAACCACTATAATGTAAAACGTAATGGTCAGAGATTTTAGTAACTTGAAATGATATAATAAAGGGGTCAGCTAGTGTTTCACAATGCGGCATCTAAAGTTGAGTACAGATGTAGACCTGGAGTCTCTCGGCCTCTTGTCTCATTTACATGTACCTTCAATCTGGTCTATTAATTAGAATAGAGACATGTGTACAATCCCTTCCTGATGACTGGTAACACTTAGGTAGCGCTTCTGCTCCTCCTTCACCTCCCGGTGTGATATGCTATTGTGCTTCCTCCAGCTTTGGCTGCAGTGACAGGTGTTGCACGCACTTTCCTTTATAACAAACCCTTAGACATGAACCAAGTATCCTGAGCACAGAAACCCGTCCTCCAGGAAGATAAAGAATTGGACATCATGCAATATAGATGTGAATGCCTTTATTTTATGATATTTTGCATTTGTGCATATCTTTATTTATCGTAGATTATTACAATATTGTTAGTAATATTTAACTTCTGATTATCGGCACAATTTCTACGCTCCAAACACCTGAACTTCACACAGTGTGAGATATTCATTTTTTCCACGCACAATGATGTTGACATATCTCCCGACCATATTTCTGCATTGGAAGGTTTGAGATTGTCCATTTGGAATTGATGTCACCACTGAACATCTGCAATAAAAAACCATGATAGGTTAGAGTCCTTCCATACATTCATATATACATATAGAAGAGGGCACTGGGCCTGGATGTTATGGACCTTTTGAAACCCCATGCAGGAATCTTCGCCCTGTGGAACACTGCCCCCCTGAGGTTAGTGAAAGTCAGCAGCACATAGATCCAAACATAGTTCAAGATCAAACCCTTGAATTCCAAGGAAGAAAAGTCACCAGAAAGGAGGAGTATGGAGTGAAGATGGGAGAGGAGACTGGAGGGAACAAAAGGGTCTGATAGTGAGAGAGGAATATGGAGGAGAGGAGGGACGATAAAGCGGGTAGGGGGAACAGAGGAGACAAGAAAAGACACGGGAATGGAGAGTACTGACTAGTCTGGAGGAAAGAAGGGTCTGGAGGAGGACATATGGGTTTGGAAAGGAGAGAGGAGTCTGGAGGATGACATGGTTTGGAGGATTCTGGTGAACAGAAAGGCCTGGAGGGAACAAAGAAATCTATCAGAATACAGCAGGAAGCAGAATATCAGCATCTTTGACGGCTGACAGTCATCTGGAAAAGGTTGACACAGGAAAGGGTTCAGCAGGGGGTTTTGTGACAGCAATACCCGAGGGTGTCTTCTGGAATTCAGTTGTCAGTACAGCACCAATGCCCGCTCTCCTGAAGTGGTATTAAAGGAGAACTCTGGGGAGAGAAAACTTTTTAGTACAGTTCCTGCCCTGCTACATGATGCAGAGCTGGGCGCTACAGTTCTAGGATCTATAGATCGCTTATAAATCAATAAAATCATATCTTCTCAGCTCTCACCCCTCCCTCAGGGGTCAGAGAAAATCTGCTTCATGGTGCTTGTGAGATCAGGAGGTGTGTTGGGGGAGTGAACCCTGGTGGCTCCAGGATCATCTTACATTCCCGCCCCTTCACACTTCTGTATAGGCTGGGGGCGTGGCCACCAGCCCCATGATCACAGTACAATCCTACCACTAATATGCCATCCTATGTAATGTAACAGGGGTGTTCTGGCTTGAATTAGCAATCATGTCACCAAGTAGATAGAAATACATGCTGTGATCTTTTACTAGACGATGATATAATAGTGCATAATGTGTGCTGCCATGTATCCAGGCCAGGAGCACACGCAAAGCACTTCATTGATTTTTTTTCAGCACTGCCATGGTGTACCCTCCCCCATAGCAACTTGGTAGATTCCTTTCCCCTGAAAGTTTCTATGGATCCCAGATTCCTCACTGTCTCTTTAGTCACAGCAAGGCATGCAGACGTGTGTGCAGCATCTGTTATACATGGTGTAAGTACACACACATTCTAAAAAAGCCAGCACTGCCTATGGTCAGCATGAATTCCAAAAAGTGCATATAAATAATAGGAGACAACAAAGCGCAATAGGGTCTTATCTCAATTATAGCTGAACTATTGCTACGATATTGGGTGCTCACCTGGTAAGGTGGTGTGCCCCCCAAGCTGGTGTTCGCGTATACAGCTGCTGCAGGATCCGCACTCCACATGTAAACGGTATCCAACTGCAATGCAAAGGACAATGTGTACACCATCCGCGCTGCTGAAATGAGGATGCTGACCCTAGGGTTGATGCAGTGATGCTCTCCTATGCGTTTCGGAGCCTGCTGTGCTCCTTCCTCAGGTATAGCAATATCAAGAGCCTATACAATAAATTTCCTTATATACATTTGAAAGACAACAAATTAACTACATCATGATGACATAGTAAGAAGGGGAGGATAGAAGTGACGTGTATTTGCACACGACCTCAATTTCAAAGTTATTATGTTGAAACAAAAGCCTTCATCATATTCCATACAAATAATCTGATTAATCGGTTCAACTATAGAACAAGTATTTCATCATGAATAGATAAATTAGAATAGAATAATTAGATAAGATATCTAAATGCTGCTGTTTGGATTCGAACTTACTAAATAAAATGAGTGTCATGGAACGAGATTGTGTTCTAGTGTTATAGACTAGTGAGCTATTCCTGATCAAGTGTGACATCCGTCTGTCTGGAGAAAACAACGAATCACCGGATAAGAGAAAATAAAGTGTAGTTGAGTGTGATTACAATCAATAAGTGATGCCAAGGGTAAAAAAATATCTATATAAAAACTTTTTTTAGTGTATTGTGTGTATTTACTCTAACGATCTATGGTTCTAATCTGCTCTCAGAAAATTAATCTATTCATGAATCAGTTTGCAATTGTGTCGGTGGCTTTACTGACAACAAAGTAGAAATAATATACTAATGTTTAGTTAGTGGCCAAACGGCCTGATGGTGGGTTTACACGTCGCGATATCGGCGTCCAACTCCAACCCAACTCCGACCAAAAGTCACGTGGTTCGGGAGTTGGACCCGATATCGTTCGCGCGTTGTACGGTTTGAACGTACAACGCGATGCTGGAACGATGCCAAAACGATATCGGGGTTGAATGACCGTGCTATTCAACCGCCCGATATCGCATGGCCGTTGTAGCAGCATCGTACCGCGTAACAGCCCAACTACGTCACCCATTCACTACCCATGTTAAATGGTCGTTCCTGGGTTGGTGGGCGTACACATCGTCGGGACGTTGTATCCCGATATCGGGCTGTGTAACCCGGCGATGCGATAGCGGGAAAAGCGCGCTCAAAAAGTGCGCTCCCGCGTCGTTGGTCCCGATATCGGCCCGATATCGGGACGTGTAAACCCACCATTAGACGTTTACTTTGATGTTTTCTGGTGTAACACTGAAGTGATAAGTGTGCACAATAAACCCTGCTGTGTGAAGCCTGCCAGTCTATTGTCTACTGTGAGTCCACAGCCACTCGCTTGCACCAAAAGCAAAGATCCCAGCTGAGCTGTCCCCTCTGTCTCACAATATGATGAAATACTTGTTCTATATTTGAACCATTAATCAGATTATTTGTATGGAATATGATGAAGGCTTTTGTTTCAACATAATAACTTGAAATTGAGGTCGTGTGCAAATACACATCACTTCTATCCTCCCCTTCTTACTACGTCATCATGACGTAGTTAATTTGTTGCTTTTCAAATGTATATAAGGAAATTTGTTGTATGGGCTCTTGACATTGCTATACCTGAGGAAGGAGCACAGCAGGCTCAGAAATGTGTAGGAGAAAGAATAAAGAGCATCATTGCATCAACCCTTGGGTCGGCATCCTCATTTCAGCAGCGCGGATCGTATACACTTCGTCCCTCTTTTTTGGATTTCAAAAAGTGCATATGCACATTTATTTCTAACTGTACTTTAAAAATGAGATATTTTGCAAAAAAAATGCATACATTCTTTGAGCCACCCTGCCACGTCTTGGCAATCTCAATGGTGCGGTCCTACTCTGTTTTTATATACATTGTTCCTTACAGCCTCCTAAATACATTATAAACACAACCACATTAATTCAACACGTACCTGAACCATAGGCCGTAAGGCATAACATATATAAAAACGTGGAGTAGGACCTCCCTATTGAGATTGCTGTGACGTGGCAGGGTGGCTCAAATAATTGATCAATTGCTTGCAAAATAGCTCATTTTTAAAGTACAGTTTGAAATTGATATGCGTATGCACTTTTTGTACTGTATGCTGACCATAGGCAGCGCTGGCTTCTTGGCTTTTTTACAAACAAGTTATAGTACACACCTGTATTATCAAGTAATATCTAAGGTAAAAAAATCCTATTTTAATGTTCCCAATTATAGATTGTTTAATATTATATCAATCAAAATCTAGGAATATATACAGTATTATGGTTTATTCTGTTTATCAGTCCATGTGAAGGCACTTTCTATTTGTGTTGTGGTCTTGTACCCAGGCAGTTTTAGGGTGTGACACCTCAGGTCTATGTGTAAAAAACTGCAACATGCGCCACAAGTATGTGATCACAAGCTTCAGTTTGTGACAATTTATCCATGCAGTTATGCATAAGAAAAAATACAAAAATGCTGCATTTCACAGTATCAGGAAAGTGACTGAGATTCCCACAATGTCCTGGTCATGCGGCGGCTGCTGGTTATTTTTCCTTGTGAATCTACAAAGTATTTTTTCTGATCTGCAGTTTGTCAACTCTTGAATTTTTTTGCATTCTTCTCATCTATGGGGGAGGGGAGACCAGGGCAGTGCTGAATAAACCAATGCAGTGCTTTGCCTGTGGCCAGTGGCGTAGCTGGCCACCTTCGAGCCCCGGGGCGACATCACCACCTGGGCCCCCCATGTGAGGACGGGGGGGAGGGGGGGTGATGGTGGAGAGGTGTGAGGAGGACCGGACCGGGGGACCAGCACTCACCGCGGCCGGCCGCCTGCGTGCGTCTGCTGTAGGAGACCCCCCCCACACCCTCCCCCCGTGGTAAAGTCCGCCTTTACCCAGTGATACAGACTGTTACAAGTGGGGGTTTCTTATAGGAGAGTTAGCGCTGTTTAACAAGATTAACCTTTTAGTGTATTTCTAGTATATGACTGATAACAGTGAGTAATAGCCTATGCTTAATGCATTGGATTCAAATGAAACAAATATAATTCAGGAATATAAGACGGAATATAAAAAGAGAGAAATTCCTCATTTAAGAATCTACTATTAATTGCCTCATTATCTGTCCCTCTCTGAGGGAGAATGTGCACGGAGCTGCAGTGGAGAAAATTACCAGGGTTGTAAACTCCAGGACCTGCACCTGAAAGACCTGCAGTGACGTTACTGTCACCCGACTCAACCCTGAACTCGGAAGCGCTTGGCCCATTTGGTGCATGGTGGAGAGGTGTGAGGAGGACTGGACCGGGGGACCAGCACTCACCGCAGCCGGCCGCCTGCGTGCGTCTGCTGTAGGAGGGGGAGGAGGGGCGGGCAGAGCTGCACAGCAGAAAGTCCCGTCCTCCCTCCTCTCCGGCCGCGCGGCTGCCAGCACGGGGCCCCCCCCAGGGAGTGTGGGGCCCCCCAGGGAGTGCGGGGCCCCCCGGGGGCGGCCAATGGGCCCCTCAAGCTGGGGGGGCCCGGGGCGATCGCCCCCCTGCCCCCCCGCTAGCTACGCTACTGCCTGTGACCCTAGCCTGGATACATGGCAGCACACATTATGCACCATCATATCACTGTACAGCAGAGGAGCATGGCGTGTATTTCCATCTGCTTGGTGACATTGCTATTTCAAGCCAGAACAGCCCTGTTACATTACATTGGATTGTATATCAGGGGCAAGATTATACTGTGACCATGGGGCCAAAGGCCACACCCTCTACCCATACAGAAGTGTGAGGGGTGGGAATGTAGGATGATCCTAGCGCCCCAGAGTCCACTTTCCTGACACACCTCCAGCTCTCTGCTGCTGCATGAAGCTGTCAGACTGATTTTCTTGGACCCATGAGGGGAGGGGAGAGCTGAACAGCAGATCTGAAGAGACAGTACTAAAAGGTTTTCTCTCGGGGTGTGGCCTAGCCAGCAATGTGAACGGTCGCAGCTTGGAGCTCTCCCACCTGCAACCGCTTCACAGACCGTGACCGCTGCATTGCTGAGCCCGGGAAATACCTGTACCCGGTGCTGGGATTCATCAAGAGCCGAGGGGTGTAGTTTTGGCCACTTTGGGCACCGTGATGACCCGCAGGAAACAGCGGGATGCCGGAGCTGGAGAGGGTAGCTAGACCCAAGATGGCGTGGACGTGTGGGAAGAAGCATCCAGGGAGAATGCGGCAAGTGAAAGGAGGATGGCAGAAGCGGCCAGACTGGAGTGGTTTGGGAGGATGGAAGCAGTGGAGCAGGTTTCTTCTGGACAGAGGGAGCAGGAGGTGGTGGCAGAAGAAGATATGAAGGAGCAGGATAGTGATGTAGTGGGGGCAGGGCGAGATGCTGCAAGTCTGCATTGTGCTGGAGAGACTGAGTGCCTGGAGCCCATGGAAGCCCCTATCAAGGTAGAACCCACTATTAGTGATGTGTTTTGAATTGGTGGAGTCCTTTTGAAAACAGGTGCTTACAACCCTGACTTAGCGATTTAATGGCATGCAAGCAGGAATGCTAAGAGTTAAAGCAGCTATGCAGAAGGCTGAGGTAAGAATTGGTGAAGTGGATGAACATGTGAGCACAGCTGAAGATCAGATAGTGAAGCTGCAGAAAGCCCAGAAACTGTATCTAAAGCAAATCGCAGAAGTGGTGGCCAAAAACGATGATTTGGAAGATCGTTCATGGCGAAACAACATTAGGATAGTTGGGGGTCACGGGTCTGGAGAGGACAGGAATCTGGAAAAGACAGGGAGTTTTTGGGGTATAGGAGTCTACAGAGGTGTATGGAGATAACACAGTAGTTCACAGGGAATCTAGAGGGGGGAAAAGAGTCTACAGTAGAAGTAGTAAAAATGACTTAGAACCAATCACATGATTAGGCCTACAATGCACTGGGCTGGATATGACGATTCGACCCGGGTATTACAGCTGCAGAGAGGGCGGGAAATTCATAAAGGTGGCGGCAAAGTACCAGGAACGAGGACACCCTGCGGGGCATGCTAGGAGCCAACGAGGAGGGGAGCATGGAGCCCGGAGCCCGCCTTTCCAGTCTTCTACATGGAGACCATATGTAAGTTCTAAGTCATTTTTCATAATCGTTATAGGGCCCCTTTAGGTCAGACAGGTATGGTTAGGGATCATCTAGCAAGGTGCAGGGACAGGTAGTGATAGGAGAGGGGTAGAGCGACCTGACAGGTTCCCTTGAATGGTAACCTGACCTCTACAAATGACCCCTCAGCCTGTTTTAACTTGTCCGTGCACCATAGTAATCCATTTGTAACCATCCCTTTCTGTCCCTAAAGCGCTATGAGAAATGTTATAAAAGTAGTTTATTCACCTCTTGTTCTGCAGCTTCTCATTATATGAGAAGCCGCAAAAGGTGGGCTTATGTGGCTCTGCCCGTCGGCGGCGTGTTAATTATGCATGCCCATATGGGGGTGCTATAGAGCAGACACTGTGCTTGTGCTGCCAGGGGGCCGTACAGGCGATATGAGGAATATCGCGTCATATCGCCTGTTCAGCCCCCTGCAGCACAAGCACAGTGCCTGCTCTATATCACGCCCATATGGGGGTGCATAATTAACATGCCGCGGGAAGAGCCACATAATCCCGCCTTTTGCGGCTTCTCATATAATGAGAAGCTGCAGAACAAGAGGTGAATAAACTACTTTTATAAACTTTCACATAGCGCTTTAGGGACAGAAAGGGATGGTTACAAATGGATTACTATGGTGCAGGGACAGGTTAAAACAGGCTGGGGAGTCATTTGTAGAGGTCAGGTTCCCTTTAAGCTGATGTGGTGAACATTGCATATTTATGTTTTGTAATATAGAGAACATATACTGGTAAATCAGAGTCTGGAGCTGCTCGTTCTCACCTTGGATTATTGTTCCCGTTGTTGGACAGCGAGTTTCCAACCAGAATTTCTGCTCCGTTCAGACGTTCTCCGTAGGACTCTCTGTTAGTGATGGTTATCTGGTGAATCTTGTAAGGGTTCAGCAGGTCCACCCTCCACCAGGGAGACGACTCTTTCTTTGTGTGAGTACAGGATCCGTGATAGAAATCTGAGTCTTGGTTTCCGTCTACTGCATTTATTGCCATTGCATAATCATGCATTGAAGATTGAGTCGCTCGACCCTGAAGTGCGAGGTTCCGATCTATAAAGAGAAGGTGAAACGTGGAACATTGAGCGGAAAAAAACAATAATCTGTACACAGCCAACATCACAATGAAAAACCAATTGCTTCTTAAAGGGAAGAATTTACGATCTTCAGGCCGCAGTTTGCTTAAAAAAAAGTCAAAGAATTCCTTAACTCCAGCGCTTTATCTTTGTCGCTTCTCCAGGTGTCTGCAAACATCACATAGACGCTCTGCAGCCAATCACTGAGCTGAGCTATTCAGACTGTCAGCTTGGGTAGAGCCGCCGCGCTCACCGATCGCCTGCAGCGCTGTCCAAATTGCTCCAGCTCTGCAGACAATAAGAAAGATCAAGACCAACAAAGAAGACTCAGTGCTGGACCTGGGGAGGGGAGTAGCGCCATATTTTTTCCTTTTAAACAAAGTGCAGCCAGGGATGGGGGTTTTCCAAAATTGAACAACACATTTGCGCCATAACTGCTTTCTATATGGGAAGATCTTAGCTGCATCTGAGCTAAACTCTCCCGGCATTCTGCACTCCTGCATTGTCTATGCCGAGCTTGTGTCATGAGTGTGCTGCAGTATGGGGGATCTGAGGTCAGAAGGTCTCAGCACTTGATTAATCGCAGGCTTTTTGCAGAGCTCACTTGACAGTTTTACCTATGTGCTTGCTTTGCTTTACTGAAGGGGTTGAAGACCTTTTCACTGCTGGATTAAGTATTCACTTAGCCTTCAGCTGTAGCTTGTGATCACTCTCCCC
This sequence comes from Allobates femoralis, assembly GCA_033576535.1. NCBI lineage: Eukaryota > Metazoa > Chordata > Amphibia > Anura > Aromobatidae > Allobates > Allobates femoralis. The sequence goes on from JARQOC010000013.1 coordinate 13,658,841, forward strand.
TTCTGCTATATCTACCTCACGCCATGCTGGTAATAGAATATGTGTACTTTTCTGTTGTGAAGCTTGATGTTGTTCAGCTGTGGTGTCGTTGCTTTGGCAGTAGCAAACCTTCTATGTGAAGATCTTCAGGAACCATGCTACACCTGTTGCCTTACCTGTGTGCATCCTTGCTCTCAAGCCCTTTCACTCCCTTTGGAGCGGAAGGGGGGACATCTAGGAGAGTCCAATCTAGGAGCCTAGAAAGGTACAAGGCCCAGGTGTCCCCACCTTCAGGGGTAATTTTGGGGTTTAGTCTAGGATTTTCTAGCTGGAGGGACAACTCGGTTATACACTATCCCTGCAACCACACTGTTAAGTTGGTATTGCATGCCTCTGTTTGCCTTGCCTTCCTGTAGTTGGCAACCTCTCCTCTGATTCCTTAGGAGGTATGTGAAACTCTCAATGGCCTATCAGGTAGCGAGGCCCAAAGCAGTACTCATCTAGTCCTGCGGTCAGAGATTCTTCTATATGTGCAGGTGCCTTTACAGACTGTGTAGTTGGAGGTCTAGCCTGTACAGGAACCAGCTTAGTAGAGGTGCAGCTACAGAAAGACTGTGATTACTTATCCTTTGTGTGATACCTACCGTAACTGTCACTGGAGTGACAGCTTGCCCTGGTCATATGTATGTAGTAGGGGGTTGGATAATTTTGTACTCCCTTGACATTTTGTATAGGATGTAGTGGCCCTTGGTTCCCCATGCTGGGAGTGTAGAATGTTGCAGGCACAGGAGACACATCAGAATTTTTTTCTCAGTGCAAAAAGCTTGATGGTCCCAGTCTTAAGTGAGGCTGACTCTTGGCAGACAACTATAGGCTGATACTAATAACACTTTATGGAGGCCTACAGCATCTTCTTACTCTCGTACAGTCTATTTACCATTTTGTTACACTCCATTCACAATGCTGGTGAATGAATGCAAAATAACCATCAGTATAAAAGCAGGAATATGTTATCTGTGGGAATAGAGACCTGGGAACCACTGCTCATGACGCACGTTTCGCAAGATCCCTGGATGAAGCATTTCAAACGAGCTTAGGGCGTGTTGGGTCCCTGGTCATTTGTCCAACAGGTAACATATTCCTGCATTTATATTGATGGTTATTTCATGTTATTTGCATATGACATTCGGTATTTTGTACAAAATGGTTTAAGTAGCTGCATTTTCCATTGCATGCAGGAGCTCATATAAAAGACATACTTTGTGTTTGAGATTTTACCCTTGCCTTATTTCTGTTTGTGACCCTTGATGGATTTAGATCATACTTTTAGATCAAATTACTAACGACCTACTTACCGTCAAAGCTATCGGACACTTGTCCATCCTCCTCCTTCTAGCCCTGTCCTCTGCATTCGACACAGTCACCGCTGTCTCCAATTACAGATCCTCTCTTCCATTGGTATCACTGACCTTGCCCTCTCCTGGATCTCCTCCTACCTTTCCAACCGCACATTTAGTGTCTCCCACTCCCACACTACCTCCTCACCCCCAAGGCTCTGTCCTGGGACTCCTTCTTTTTTCCATCTATACCCTTGGCCTAGGACAAATAAAAGTCCCATGAATTCCAGTACCACCTGTATGCTGATGACACTCAGATGTACCTTTCTGGCCCAGATGTCACCTCTCTCCTGTCCAGAATCCCGGAGTGTCTATCAGCCATATCCTCCCTCTTCTCCTCTCGCTTTCTTAAACTAAATGTAGACAAAACTGAACTCATCATCTTTCACCCATCTCATACACCTCCTTTACCTGATCTATCTATCACAATAAATGATATTACACTTTGCTGTGTACCTGAAATCCGCTGCCTCGGAGTGATCCTTGACTCTGCGTTCTCCTTCAGTCCACACATCCAAGCTCTCACCACCTCCTGCCACCTCCAACTCAAAAATATTTCCAGAATCCATCCCTTCCTCAACCCTCAATCTACTAAACTACAAGTGCATGCCCTCATCATCTCTCATCTCGACTACTGCAACCTCCTCCTCTGTGGCCTCCTGCTAACACTCTTGCACCTCTCCAATCTGTCCTTAACTCTGCTGCCCGACTAATCCACCTCTCTCCTCATCCACTTCTCCTCTCTGCAAATCGCTCCACTGGCTCCCAAGTCCTCAGCTTATCCAATTCAAACAACTATCACTGACTTACAACACTGTCCACAATCTGTTCCCCCAAATATCTCTGAACTAATCTCTCGATATCGTCCAACTCATAATCTTCAATCCTCCCAAGACCTCCTCCTTTCCTCCACACTTGTACGTTCAGCGCCAGACTGGGGTGTCTGGGGCCCACCAGGAAAATTGACTCCAGGGGCCCACCCACCTGGGCCCACACATTCTTCAGCTGTATGCAAATACCTGTTAGCCATTATACCTATTATAAGTTAAGCAATTTCCACAGAGGGAAAGAAAACACGATCCAATGGCCAAAATTTATGAAAAAAAGTACAAATTTTAGTTTTATTAGATGTGCTAGGCAAGGGGTGGGAGTCAGGTTACAAAAACCACTGCACTATATATCAACAGATCTAACATCGAGTATATGTATATATCTATATAAACAAACAGGCAAGGTAAATATATATCCCAGATGACCGCCCCGTAACTGACACTCCCCCAGCCTACTGTATCCCCACCCGCCCCTCGTAGAATGTGAGCCCTTGTGGACAGGGTCCCCTCCCCTCCTGTACCTATTTGTCCTGATTGTCTAGAGTTATTGTAATTGTTCTTGTCTCCCTTATCCTCATGTAAAGCGCCATGGAACGTAATGGCGCTATATAAATAAATAAATAATAATAAAAATCTCTCTACAAATCTATTGGTTCACATATATATTATTATAATATTCCTCAATAACCATCTGTAAATTGCACGTGCCCAATACACATTATAAGTTATATAGGTAATTTAATATACAGATGGTTGTATTTTGCCTAAAGTAACAAGCATATACATCAACCTGGATGACTATATTAACACTGCACTTAGGCTGGCTTCACAATTGCGTTTGTGTCTGCATGCTGATGGCATGCAGACACAAACGCAGTGAAAGCAGGGTCATTTTTCTTTCTAATGATGTGTCCGCAGCAGAGAATGTCCGCCTGTGGACATATTACTAAGGAGCCCGAGCAGCCAATCGGCGTCCGGGGGCGGACTGGAGGCGGAGATCAGCAGCGGAGATTTCCTCCTCCCGGCCGCCGGTAAGCTCCGGGACGTGTCAGCGGGGATAAACAGCTGATCTGACAGCTGTTTGAATCTCCCGCGCCGACACCGAGAGGAGATTACCTGTGACATCACCGGCGGCCACCGGGAGAGATTTCAATGAGATCTGCAGCGCTCTCCTGCGGTGTCATGCAGAGGACACTGCGGATCCATTGAGATCAATGCATTTTTTGTGCGCTTTCGGGCGCTTGCGGATAGAACAGAAAAATGCTGCATGCTGCGTCTGAAGTGCGGTCGGAGGGCGCATAAATTATGCGCACCCGAACGCAAATGTGGCCAAACGCAGCCATACGCAGGCACATGCGTTCCCATGTTAGACATAGGAACGCATGTGCGCAAGCGTTTGGCTGCGTTTGGTACGCTGCGCTCCATACGGAAATGTGAAGGCACCCTTAGTACCATAGCATAATACATTATCTCTGTTCACCCACATTGGGTTAATCAGGGGTTAACAGCAGAGCACCAGCAGTGATCAATCAGCTGGTTGTTTATTCAGTCGCTGACCACCTTAGGCTTTTTCAATTACTTGTTTGTAAAGGACACAGCCCTGTCTGAGGGCTTTATGTGCAATATATATACAAGGCTGGAACCAAACACTTATATATTGCCTGTAAGTTAATCACAGGATTTCTTACCTGCACAGATTGTTCCTATCTGTAGAGTGCGTGCGCCCTTATGCGCATTTCAATATTTAACCTTCTTCGGAAGCCCTCCGAAGAAGGTTAAATACCGAAATGCGCATAAGGGCGCAAAATATATTTGTATCTGAGAGTCCTCAGTGGTTGATACCTTTTAATGGCTAACTGAAAAGATGGTAAACATAGCAAGCTTCCGGGACACTGTGGTCCCTTCGTCAGGCTGATAATGACACAAATTCTGAAGACACATACATATATACATAAGCAAATGAAACCGTTTTACATGTTGTAGTAAATGCGGCAGGTGACGTAAACCAGAGTCAGGCTGGGGAGGAAGAGATGGGCCTGGGGAATTGAAAGTAAAAGTCTAAGATAACAAATTGTATAATGGTCATATGGTGGTCTGTGGAGAAGTGAAAATACTTAAATGAGTTGAGGAAAGCAATAAAAGGAGGCGAGGGTGTTCATATAACAAGTGTCACAAGTTCATTGTCCTCAAACTGGAGTCTGTTGGAGATGTGTTATCCCCAAATGTCTTTTCAATTTATATAGAAAACACATTAATCTATGATGTCCCCAAATGTCCATTCATGTTCTATAAAAAGCCATGAATCCATGTGAGACATTTAATCCTGTTTTGAATGTGTCAAAGGTTGTTATCAGTTTGTATTCCCAAATTCTTCTCTCTCTCTGAGATTTGAAGTTGCTTTTTAAGATGAGCAGCCTCATATCAGTTTTACTGTGGTCTGGGCTGGAAAAATGTTTTGCTACAGGCAGGTCCATACGCTTTTCTTTTATTGAGTGGCGATGAGAATTCATTCTTGTCCTGAATTTTTGCCCGGTTTCACCTATGTACATGCCAGCTGTTGGGCATTTGGTACATATGATTAAATACACCACATTGCTTGTGATGCAGCTGAAGTTACCTGGGATCTTGTAGTCCTGATCTGTCCCAGGAATCCTTATCTTGTCCATTGTCATTATAGATTGACAGGTTTTGCACTTTCTCTGGTTGCAGGGAAAGGTTCCTGTTGCTGTTGGAGAGGACAGGGCGCTTCTGACAATGATGTTTGTCAGATTCGGAGGTTGTCTAAAACACAAGAGTGGGGGATCCGGAAATATTGATTCTAGACGGGCATCTTTTTGGAGGAGTGGTTGCAGTTTCCGCGCGGCTCCTCTTAGCACCTCCAGACTTGAATTGTAGGTGACTACGAGAGGAACTCTGTTGTTCTCTTCTCTAGTTTTGTAATGTTCTCAAACCCCTGGTAAAAGAGAAACCCAGCTACATTCAGGACACAACTGACCTATTGAATAAACTGTCAGCAATAGGTCCTCTACCAGAAGGAACCATCCTCGCCACCATGGATGTGGAATCTCTGTACAGCAACATTCCACACCAGGATGGATTAAATGCCTGCAAAACATTTCTGGAAAACACAGGGATTAATGCTGATTCTGTGGTGAAGCTTATAAAATGTATCCTCCTGCACAATTACTTCACATTTGACGACAACATATGTTTACAGGAGACTGGCACAGCAATGGGAAGCAAAATGGCACCACAGTATGCAAATCTTTTCATGGCCAAGCTTGAAGGTGACTATTTATCCTCTTGTCCTATCAGGCCTCTGGCCTACTACTGTTATATCGATGACATTTTAATCATCTGGACAGAGACTGAGCAACAGCTGAAGATGTTCCATGAACACTTAAATCAGTTTCATCCACCATCAACTAAACATTCAACTACTCCTGCACTGAAATCAGCTTTCTGGACACGATCATTAAGCTACAGAATAATGAAGTAGAGACATCCCTGTACCGGAAACCAATTGACTGTCCAACATATCTCCGATTCGACAGTTTTCATCCAAAACACATAAAAAAACTTTATTGTGTATAGCCAGGCCATCAGATACAATCAGATATATTCCAACCCTACAGATAGAGACAATCACCTTGAGGACCTCAGAAAGACCTCTCTGAACCAGGGACCATCCAACAGCAATCGAGAACCAGATTACAAGAACCACCAGGATATCAAGGAATCATCTCCTACATTACAAAACTAGAGAAGAGAACAACAGAGTTCCTCTCGTAGTCACCTACAATCCGAGTCTGGAGGTGCTAAGAGGAGCCGCATGGAACTGCAACCACTCCTACAAAAAGATGCCCGACTAAAATCAACATTTCCGGATCCCCCACTCTTGTGTTTTAGACAACCTCTGAATCTAAAAAACATCATTGTGAGAAGCGCCCTGTCATCTCCAGCAACAGGAACCTTTCCCTGCAATCAGAGAAAGTGCAAAACCTCCATCTATAATGACAACGGACAAGATAAGGATTCCTGGGACAGATCAGGCCTACAAGATCCCAGGTAACTTCAGCTGCACCACAAGCAATGGGGTGTATTTAATTATATGTACCAAATGCCCAACAGCTGGCATGTACATAGGTGAAACCGGGCAAACATTCAGGACAAGAATGAATTCTCATCGCCACTCAATAAAAGAAAAGCGTATGGACCTGCCTGTAGCAAAACATTTTTCCAGCCCTGACCACAGTAATAGTGATATGAGGCTGCTCATCTTCAAAAGCAACTTCAAATCTCAGAGAGAGAGAAGAATTTGGGAATACAAATTGATACATTCAAAACAGGATTAAATATATCACATGGATTCATGGCTTTTTATAGAACATGAATGGACATTAGGGGACATCATAGATTAATGTGTTTTCTATATAAATTGAAAAGACATTTGGGGATAACACATCTCCAACAGACTCCAGTTTGAGGACAATGAACTTGTGACACTTGTTATATGAACACCCTTGAATCCTTTTATTGCTTTCCTCAACTCATTTAAGTATTTTCACTTCTCCACAGACCACCATATGACCATTATACAATTTGTTATCTTAGACTTTTAGTTTCAATTCCCCAGGTCCATCTCTTCCTCCCCAGCCTGACTCTGCTTTATGTCACTTGTCGCATTTACTACAACATCTAAAACTGTTGGCTTTTTTTTTTTTCCTACTTTCTTTTTCTTCTTTTTTTCCTTTTTTTCATTTGCTTATGTATATATGTATGTGTCTTCAGAAACTGTGTCATTATCTGCCAGAGGAAGGGACCACAGGTCCCGAAAGCTTGCTATGTTTACCATCTTTTCAGTTCGCCATTAAAAGGTATCAACCACTGAGGACTCTCAGTTTCCAATATATTTTTCTATCTACTGGCTAACACGGTACACACATTTTTACCTTCTCATAAGGGCGCACGCACTCTACAGATAGGAACAATCTGTGCAGGTATGAAATCCTATGATTAACTTACAGGCAATATATAAGTGTTTAGTTCCAGCCTTGTATACAGTTGTGGCCAAAAGTATTGACACCCCTGCAATTCTGTCAGATAAGGGGCCTTTCACACTTGTGGATTTTTTTCCTGATTTGCAAGATCAGAAAAAAACCTGATTCTTACAGGATTCATTTTTTTTGCCCATTCTCTTTAATGATTTCAGGACAAAACATGAAGCAACAAGATTCTACCTGACAAAATTATAGTGAATGTTCAAAATACTGTAAGAATCGGGTTTTGCCTGATCTTCCAAATCAGGAAAAAAAACGCAAGTGTGAAAGGCCCCTTATACTCAGTTTCTTCCTGATAATAATTGCAATCACAAATTCTTCGGTATTATTACCTTCATTTAATTTGTCTTCAGTGAAAAAACACAAAAGAGAATGAAGCAAAAAGCAAAACATTGATCATTTCACACAGAACTCCAAAAATGGTCCGACAAAAGTATTGGCACCCTCAGCCTAATACTTGGTTGCACAACCTTTAGCCAAAATAACTGCGATCAACCGCTTCCGGTAACCATCAATGAGTTTCTTACAATGCTCTGCTGGAATTTTACACCATTCTTCTTTGGCAAACTGCTCCAGGTCCCTGATATATGAAGGGCGCCTTCTCCAAACTGCCATTGTTAGATCTCTCCACAGGTGTTCTATGGGATTCAGGTCTGGGCTCATTGCTGCCACCTTAGAAGTCTCCAGTGCTTTCCTCTTAAACCATTTTCCAGAGCTTTTTGAAGTGTGCTTTGGGTCATTGTCCTGCTGGAAGACCCATGATCTCTGAGGGAGACCCAGCTTTCTCACACTGAGCCCTACATTATGCTGCAAAATTTGTTGGTAATCTTCAGACTTCATAATGCCATGCACACGGTCAAGCAGTCCAGTGCCAGAGGCAGCAAAGCAACCCCAAAACATCAGGGAACCTCCGCCATGTTTGACTGTAGGGACCGTGTTCTTTTCTTTGAATGCCTCTTTTTTTTCTCCTGTAAACGCTATGTTGATGCCTTTGCCCAAAAAGCTCTACTTTTGTCTCATCTGACCAGAGAACATTCTTCCAAAACATTGTAGGCTTTCTCAGGTAAGTTTTGGCAAACTCCAGCCTGGCTTTTTTATGTCTCGGGGTAAGAAGTGGGGTCTTCCTGGGTCTCCTACCATACAGAACTTTTCATTCAGACGCCGACGGATAGTACGGGTTGACACTGTTGTACCCTCGGACTGCAGGGCAGCTTGAACTTGTTTGGATGTTAGTCAAGGTTCTTTATCCACCATCCGCACAATCTTGTGTTGAAATCTCTCGTCAATTTTCCTTTTCCGTCCACATCTAGGGAGGTTAGCCACAGTGCCATGGGCTTTAAACTTCTTGATGACACTGCGCACGGTAGACACAGGAACATTCAGGTCTTTGGAGATGGACTTGTAGCCTTGAGATTGCTCATGCTTCCTCACAATTTTTTTTCTTAAGTCCTCAGACAGTTCTTTGGTCTTCTTTCTTTTCTCCATGCTCAATGTGGTACACACAAGGACACAGGACAGAGGTTGAGTCAACTTTAATCCATGTCAACTGGCTGCAAGTGTGATTTAGTTAGCTGCCACAGGTAAGTTACAGGTGCTGTTAATTACACAAATTAGAGAAGCATCACATGATTTTTATAACAGTGCCAATACTTTTGTCCACCCCCTTTTTTATGTTTTGTGGAATTAGATTCAATTTGGCTTTAGGACAATTCTTTTTGTGTTTTTTCATTGAAGACAAATTAAATGAAGATAATAATACCAAAGAATTTGTGATTGCAATCATTTTCAGGAAGAGACTGAGTATTATCTGACAGAATTGCAGGGGTGTTAATACTTTTGGCCACAACTGTATGTGTGTAAGTGAATGTTGTTTTTAATCCAGGATGATTCTAAATCAATAATACTGAGTTGTCTTAGAATAATATTATGAAATTATGTTCCATGCTCTGGTTGTAACTTTAGGGAACAGTCCACAATTAGTGCTCACCAACTGTATTTTGTGGCTATATTATAGGGATCGGGAGGGGGGAGGGTACGGTGTGGGACTTGTTGTATGCTTTGTTATTTGTACTTGTAATCTGGTACAAATAATTTGGCAGTCATATGTCAAAGGATCCCCAGTGGGTGGGACAATGGCCCCACTCACCCCCCCGCTTTTCAAACCCAGCCTTCCTACCGGGGACAAACAGGGGCTCTTTTTTGTGCTGGACGAGCGGGCAGGACATTCGCCTGGGGCAGATACTGCACCAAGGTGAAATGCCCTCATTTGAGTCGTTGCAAAGACACTCACCATCCCTGCCATTACGCTGGTACGAGTTCCTCCAGCTACGATCTTATATCTCCTCAGTTACTCCATCAGTCGGGCTCAGATCCCTCCCCTCCTCCATGAAGGAACTCTTCCAAAAAGACTCTCCCCCCTCCCATGCAGTTTCCGAAATACATTGTATTATTGCAAGAGAGAAGGTGGCTAGGAGGTGCCACTTTGGCCTGGGAGAAGGAGCTAGGGAGAAATGTCTCCACAATAGACTGGCATAAAAGCTTCTTATTCATCCGTAAAATGGCAAATACATGCGAAGCCCAGGAGAGAAACTATAAGGTACTTTTTAGCTGCCCAGACAGGCTTCACGCTATATTCCCCTCGATCTCGGAGAGGTGTTGGCGCTGCGATGCAGACGTTGGAACTATGCTCCACATCTGGTGGGACTGTCCGGCAATCAAGAGCTTCTGGGAAGGAGTGTTCCGCACCTACAACCTTATAACGGGGAAACAGCTGGTTGGCTCGTCAGAGATGGCCTTGTTGTCAGTATACCCCGGATCTACTAAATCCATTAAAAGATATATTTTATGGTTTTGTCTTTCGGCCACCCGGTCCGTCATCCCACGATATTGGAAATCCACACAGCAACCTCCTCTGGCTAAGTGGTACGCAGAAATGATGAACATTTTCCGGATGTAGGAACTGGCGGCCGAAGATTCTGGATCAAAGAACGGATTTAATATAGTTTGGATAGATTGGATGAGGTACTGGGATTCCTCTGTCTCTCCCAGGTTACTCTCATAGATGCCCTTGGCACAGAAAGAACCAGGCTAGGCAAAAGGTCCAGCGCCCCGGGTGTCTCGCCTCGTCCCTGCCAACCGCCCCCCCATGCAATGGTGCCAACCCCCCCTTTTTTCCACTCCCCCCTGCCCTCTCCTCTATCCTCCACCCTGTAAATATCCTACTCAACCTTTTTCTCTACCTTCCTCTTGATACCCTCAACCCACCTGAAGTTCCTCATCCCACGCAGGGTTAGTTCTCCCTACAGGCCCTAACGTGAATCATCCCGTTCGACACCTATTGGCCACCCTACTCACTAGATTAACCCACAGTTTGCCTTGAACACAAACCAATTTGTAACGGTACTTCGCGTACAACCAACCCACCAAAGGTCTTAGATGACTGTACTGTTTTTATACCCGAGTATTTCCGTATATGTATCCGATACAACCACCCATGTAAACCAATGTTGATTTTCCTTTTTACTATTTTCTTTTCACTTATGTTAATGTTTCCTTGAACTCATAATAAAAAAAGTTGAACATAAAGATTTGCAATAATTGGGGCCTTGTTGGAACTCTTGCATTGGCCCCTGAGCTTCGAGTTACGTCCCTGCTTGTGAACTTTCCTCTAGGGATTATTCACACATGGATTTTTCAGCTTCTAATTCAAGGGTCTCAAACTCCAGGCCTGGAGGGCCGCACACAGTGCAGGTTTTCAGGATTTCCTTAGAATTTGACAGTTGGTCATTTGATTACCAACTGTCAAATCCTATGGAAATCCTGAAAACCTGCACTGTGTGCGGCCCTCGAGGCCTGGAGTTTGAGACCCCTAATTCATCGGCAGATTTCATCCCAATTTTGCACATTTTTAATGCTGACTTTGTTGTATATTTACAATTAAATCTGCAAAAAAATACATAAAACGCTACAGATTTTACACTTCCAAATTAGTATAGAATTCAGCGTATCTGCCCCATGTGAACATTCCTTTACAGGGAATTGTGAGGAATTTCCTCCACCTTAAAGGGAACCTGTCATGTCATTTTTTCTTTTAAACTCCCCCAATGTTAGATTATACATTGTCTGTCACTTAACCGGGTTTAAAAAAAATCCATGTATTTATCATAAAAAGCACTTTCCATGCTTAGCTGATTGCTGTCTATCACCCTACCCGTCCTCTCCACAGTGCTGCACTCCCCTACATCTCCTCCTCATCTCTGTCTACCACCTACCCTCAACTCTCCACAGTTCTGCACTGCCCTACATCTCCTCCTCATCTGTCTACCACCCTACCCATCCTCTCCACAGTGCTGCACCACCCTACATCTCCTCCTCATCTCTGTCTACCACCTACCCATCCTCTCCACAGTTCTGCACCACCCTACATCTCCTCCTCATCCATGTCTACCACCCTACCCATCCTCTCCACATGTCTGCACTGCACTACATCTCATCTCTGTCTACCATCCTACCAATCCTCTCCACAGTGCTGCACTGCCTTACATCTCATCTCTGTATACCTCCCCACCTGTCCTTTCCACAGTGCTGCACCACCTTACATCTCCACCTCATGCCTGTCCACCATAGTAACATCGTTTTTTAAGGTTGAAGGAAGACTTAAAGTCCATCTAGTTTAACCCATAGCCTAACATGTTGATCCAGAGGAAGGCAAAAAAAAACCATGTGGCAACACTAAGCTCCATATTACTTTTCCTTTTGTGCTGCCCTACTTATCCTTGATGGAGCCCAAACTGGGCCAGTGGCCGTGTTCACAATAAAATTATTAATCTGTGGAATAGTTGACCTAAAGAGCGGGTCACAGTGGGAACTGGCAATGGTTTTAAATAGGACTTGGAGACTGTCAGGAAAATATGAATTATTGTTATTGTCATAGAGACACAGCCAGAGCTAATGCACGTGTATGGTCCCCTTTGGTTTCTAGAGGCACAATAGTTCCCTCTCCTCACTCTTCCCCCCTCCCATACCTGTAATTTACAACCAGCCAAGTCATAAAATGTGAGGTAAGCTAAATGTTTTTTCCTTTTCCTCCAGAATTCCTTTGTTTGTAGTTACAGACTTTTAACATCAAATCTAATAATGCACATTAATGTCACAAATACATAAATCATATTTTTGGCATGCTGGAATTTTCAGTACCTCTTACTTTTCTGGAAAAGGGTCAGAAACCTGGGAAATGAATTCTGACCACCAGCACATCACAGACATTTCATATTTGGAGTCAAACAGCTCCAAAAATCACGGGGGAAAACATGATGTCCATATTGTTGACCTGGGAGCGTCCAGGTCAAACATATGGAAAAATTGAGGTTTTGAGAAATGTGAAGATGGGTGGTTCTCCAGCGCATCATACCCGGAGGGAGGAGCCATGAATTTTAAATCAGGAGTATGTTTCTGAATTAACTAGCACACTCACCGTGGCATGATACCAGAAGCAAGGGGAAAAAAAATGGACCCATCTAGGAATGCCCTCAGTATGGGGAAAAAATTTAAGATATAGATCTTTTTTTTCCACATTTATAAAGCACAATTAGGTACAACAGGGATGGTTAGGGATGTAGTAGGAAGTTGCAGGGACAGGTAGTGATAGGTTAGGGGGCAAAAACTAGCTGACAGCAGTGGCGTAACTACCGGCATAGCAGCCGTAGCAGTAGCTTTGGGGCCCGGGCCGCCCGGCGCTTGTGGGGGGCCCGGACCCAGCGCGCAGCCGCTGCTATGCCGGTAGCTGCGCCTGGCTGCGATTAGTGCGATATACCTCTGTGCTCTGTCTGGTCATTGTGTGTGGCCGTCAGGTGGGGGTGGGGGCCCGGCCGGGGGATGCGTATTCAAAGCGGCCGCAGGCGCCGCACAGAGAGATCAAGGGCCTGCCGCCGCTGTAGCCTGCTGCTGCCTCCTGCCTGACGCGCCGCTGTGTGTTTGTTCTTTTGTAGATCCCCGCCCCCTGGCCGCCCTGTGACCTCGCTTGTCCGACTCCTCGGTCACTTAGCACACAGAGCAGCCAGAGAACGAGCAGGGTTGGAAGGAGCAGCAGCAGGAGGCAGGAGGCAGAGCAGAGCTACTGAGGCCGGAGAGGTGAGAGGCACCGCACCGCTAATAACAACAATATAATATTTATTGAATGACACACTAGTGTGTTAGTGAGCAGCCGGCAGCATGGGGGGCCCCGGGCCTGTATATACCCTGTCCCTGTGTGTGTGGTGCTGGCTGGGACACTGTGAGGGGGGGGTCTGTATATACCCTGTCCCTGTGTGTGTGGTGCTGGCTGGGACACTGTGAGGGGGGGGCCTGTATATAACCCTGTCCCTGTGTGTGTGCTGCCAGGGACACTGTGAGGGGGGGGCCTGTATATACCCTAACCCTGTCCCTGTGTGTGTGCTGCTGCCAGGGACACTGTGAGGGGGGGGCCTGTATATACCCTAACCCTGTCCCTGTGTGTGTGCTGCCAGGGACACTGTGAGGGGGGGGCCTGTATATACCCTAACCCTGTCCCTGTGTGTGTGCTGCCAGGGACACTGTGAGGGGGGAGGCCTGTATATACCCTGTGTCTGTGTGTGCTGCTGGGACACTGTGAGGGGGGGCCTGTATATACCCTGTGTCTGTGTGTGCTGCTGGGACACTGTGAGGGGGGGGCCTGTATATACCCTGTCTGTGTGTGCTGCTGGGACACTGTGAGGGGGGGCCTGTATATACCCTATGTCTGTGTGTGCTGCTGGGACACTGCGAGAGGGGGCCTGTATATACCCTGTGTGTGCTGCTGGGACACTGTGAGGGGGGGCCTGTATATACCCTGTGTGTGCTGCTGGGACACTGTGAGGGGGGGGCCTGTATATACCCTGTGTGTGCTGCTGGGACACTGTGAGGGGGGGGCCTGTATATACCCTGTGTCTGTGTGTGCTGCTGGGACACTGTGAGGGGGGGGCCTGTATATACCCTGTGTGTGCTGCTGGGACACTGTGAGGGGGGGCCTGTATATACCCTGTGTCTGTGTGTGCTGCTGGGACACTGTGAGGGGGGGCCTGTATATATCCTGTGTCTGTGTGTGCTGCTGGGACACTGCGAGAGGGGGGCCTGTATATACCCTGTGTTGTGCTGCTGGGACACTGTGAGGGGGGGGCCTGTATATATCCTGTGTCTGTGTGTGCTGCTGGGACACTGCGAGAGGGGGCCTGTATATACCCTGTGTGTGCTGCTGGGACACTGTGAGGGGGGGCCTGTATATACCCTGTGTGTGCTGCTGGGACACTGTGAGGGGGGGGCCTGTATATACCCTGTGTCTGTGTGTGCTGCCAGGGACACTGAGGGGGGGGGGCCTGTATATACCCTGTGTCTGTGTGTGCTGCTGGGACACTGTGAGGGGGGGCCTGTATATACCCTGTGTCTGTGTGTGCTGCTGGGACACTGTGAGGGGGGGCCTGTATATACCCTGTGTCTGTGTGTGCTGCTGGGACACTGTGAGGGGGGGGCCTGTATATACCCTGTCTGTGTGTGCTGTTGGGACACTGTGAGGGGGGGCCTGTATATACCCTATGTCTGTGTGTGCTGCTGGGACACTGCGAGAGGGGGCCTGTATATACCCTGTGTGTGCTGCTGGGACACTGTGAGGGGGGGCCTGTATATACCCTGTGTGTGCTGCTGGGACACTGTGAGGGGGGGGGCCTGTATATACCCTGTGTGTGCTGCTGGGACACTGTGAGGGGGGGGCCTGTATATACCCTGTGTCTGTGTGTGCTGCTGGGACACTGTGAGGGGGGGGCCTGTATATACCCTGTGTGTGCTGCTGGGACACTGTGAGGGGGGGGCCTGTATATACCCTGTGTCTGTGTGTGCTGTTGGGACACTGTGAGGGGGGGCCTGTATATATCCTGTGTCTGTGTGTGCTGCTGGGACACTGCGAGAGGGGGCCTGTATATACCCTGTGTGTGCTGCTGGGACACTGTGAGGGGGGGGCCTGTATATATCCTGTGTCTGTGTGTGCTGCTGGGACACTGCGAGAGGGGGCCTGTATATACCCTGTGTGTGCTGCTGGGACACTGTGAGGGGGGCCTGTATATACCCTGTGTGTGCTGCTGGGACACTGTGAGGGGGTGCCTGTATATACCCTGTGTGTGCTGCTGGGACACTGTGAGGGGGTGCCTGTATATACCCTGTGTGTGCGCGCCGGGACTCTCGGAGCTGTATATAACCTGTGTGCACGCCGGGACTCTGGGAGCTGTATACCCTGTGTGTGCTGGGACTCTGGGAGCTGTATACCCTGTGTGTGCTGGGACTCTGGGAGCTGTATACCCTGTGTGTGCTGGGACTCTGGGAGCTGTATACCCTGTGTGTGCTGGGAGTGGGACTCTGGGAGCTGTATACCCTGTGTGTGCTGGGAGTGGGACTCTGGGAGTTGTATACCCTGTGTGTGCCGGGACTCTGGGAGCGGTATACCCTGTGTGTGCCGGGACTCTGGGAGCTGTATACCCTGTGTGTGCTGGGACTCTGGGAGCTGTATACCCTGTGTGTGCTGGGAGTGGGACTCTGGGAGTTGTATACCCTGTGTGTGCCGGGACTCTGGGAGCGGTATACCCTGTGTGTGCCGGGACTCTGGGAGCTGTATACCCTGTGTGTGCTGGGACTCTGGGAGCTGTATACCCTGTGTGTGCTGGGAGTGGGACTCTGGGAGTTGTATACCCTGTGTGTGCCGGACTCTGGGAGCTGTATATAACCTGTTTGTGCCGGGACTCTGGGAGCTGTATACCCTGTGTGTGCCGGGACTCGGGGAGCTGTATACCCTGTGTGTGTCGGGACTCTGGGAGCTGTATACCCTGTGCTGGGACTCTGGGAGCTGTATACCCTGTGCTGGGAGCTGTATACCCTGTGCTGGGAGCTGTATACCCTGTATACCACCACTGGGGCCTGTATATACCACCACTGGGGCCTATATATACCACTGGGGCTGCTGTATATACTGCTGGGGCCTGTATATACCACTGGGAGGCTGCTGTATACCACTGGGGCTGCTGTATATACTGCTGGGGCCTGTATATACCACTGGGGAGGCTGCTGTATACTACCACTGGGGAGGCTGCTGTATACTACCAATGGGGAGGCTGCTGTATACTACCACTGGGGAGGCTGCTGTATACTACCACTGGGGAGGCTGCTGTATACTACCACTGGGAGGCTGCTGTATACTACCACTGGGGAGGCCTGTATACCACTGGGGGGCCTGTATACCACACTGCTGGGGGCTGTATATCTGTGCTGGGGTCCACTCTCGGCTTATACATGGGTCAATAGGTTTTCCCAGATTTTGGGGGCAATAGTAGGGGGTCGGCTTATACACGGGTCGGCTTATACACGAGTATATACGGTAAACTGGGTGGCGTCAGACTGTTAACACCGATTTGGTAAGGGGTGTGTCTTGAAGGGGGCGTGTCATCTGGGGCGTGTCTTGGAGGGGCCCCGTTCAAAAGTTTGCTATGGGGCCCTGCCAGTTCTAGTTACGTCCCTGGCTGACAGATTCCCTTTAATGGACATGTGTCTTTTTCCAACTATATTAACTATGTAACTACAGTATATATTGTTATCAACAAAGTTCTACAATAAAATTTTTGAACTCACATTGAGCTGTGCTGCTGGACACAGAAAGGCACAAGAGGACGACGGTGAGTAAGAACATGATTATTCCGCCAAACTGGAAAACAAGAAAAATACATTACAGGAGCCTTACTCCCTCCCATAGCCAGCTGTCACCGGTGTATCAGGAGCCTTACCACCTCCTGAAGCCAGCAGTCACCGGTGTATCAGGAGCCTTACCCCCTCCCAGAGCCGGCTGTCACCGGTGTATCAGGAGCCTTACCCCCATCCGAAGCCGGCTGTCACCGGTGTATCAGGAGCCTTACCCCCTCCCATAGCCAGCTGTCACCGGTGTATCAGGAGCCTTACCACCTCCCGAAGCCGGCTGTCACTGGTATATCAGGAGCCTTACCCCCTCCCAGAGCCGGCTGTCACCAGTGTATCAGGAGCCTTACCCCCTCCTGAACCCGGCTGTCACCGGTATAGCAGGAGCCTTACCACCTCCCGAAACCAGCTGTCACCGGTGTATCAGGAGCCTTACCCCCTCCCGGAGACGACTGTCACCAGTGTATCAGGCGCCTTACCCCCTCCCTGAGCCGGCTGTCACCAGTGTATCAGGAGCCTTACCCCCTCCCCGAGCCGGCACACTCCGCAACTAAGTCTCTACAACTTATAAATCCTTCAACCAAAAACCAAAACTAGCCGCCTTCACATTGTTAAATTGTGCCGCCATTAACCCCTCAAAAGGAGACATTTTTCATCTCTGCTCTTTGTTTTCTTCTCTTTTAAAGCCATAGCTTTTTTATTCTCCACTCGAAATCTGTATGAGGCTTTTTTTTATTCCTGTTTTTTGCGGGTCGTAGTTGTGAATGACAAAATTAATTTCCAAACCAAAACTGCTAAGAAAAATTCCTTTTGGGGAGATTTTATTTATATGATATATATTTTGTGGTAAAAAAAATTAACCTGCCAAAATGATTTTCTGGGTGAGCAAAGATTTGGATTGCGATCACTGGGCCGTCCGCACTGCGCATACTGTGCATGTGTGATGTTGCAGATTCTAGGTATTTAGTGGCCGTCCACCCGGAGCAGCTGTCCGCTGTTGTATTTAATCCAGAACCGCTCAGAGTTCTCTCAGCTGCAGTACGTGTACGGGAAGCCGCCGGCAGCAGAGAGAGCTCAGAGCAGCGCTGTCCGCCCGCCGGTGTCCACCGCCGCTCTGAGCTCTCTCAGCCGTAGTACATGTAGGGGAAGCCACCGGCAGCAGAGAGAGCTCAGATCGCCGCTGTCTGTCTGTCGCCGCCTGCCCGCCGCTGTCCGTCTCCGCTCTGAGCGCACACACACACTCTCTCACTCTCACACACTCTCACTGATCCACTGTATTCGGGCCGCCAGACACCGCACTGAGCTCTCTCAGCCGCCATACATGTATGAGAAGCTGGCAACCAATCAGATGCCAGCAGCCACCAGCCAATTATACGCTGGCAGCCGCATACGGTATACATGTACGGCAGCTGAGAGAGCTCAGTGTGGTGCCCAGCGGCCTGGAATACAGAGGCTCAGTGCAGCGGCAGATTGGTGAGAATGTGTGTGTATTGGGGGCTACATAGGGATGATGGGAGCTAAAAGGGGATGATGGGGATATTGGGGGCTGCAAGGACATGATTATGTTTTTGTGTTTACAGTAATTTGTATTACTGTAATAATTTACAGTTCTGTATGTACATATATATGAATACAGTAGAGATTTTTGGGTTGTAGAACGAGTCGTCTGTTTCAATTATTTCTTATGGGAAAATTAGCTTTGACATACAAGTGATTTGAATTACAAGCACATTCCCGGAAGGGATTATGCTTGTAAAGCAAGGTTCCAGTGTATTGACTTTTACAGATGACGATGCTAAAAATGCTAAGTTTTTAATATCATTATTATTATGTTATTATTATTATTATTATTATTTAGTCTTTCTTTCTTTTTATTTGTGGGAAAACCAGGTGATTCTAATTTTAAAGAAGTCACACTTTAGAAAAGAATGAAAAGAAAAGTTTTCATTTTGTTAGTGATGATGCCAAAAATGTTTATTGTTATTATTATTTCTTTATTTTTAATGGAGGTGAAACGGGTGATTATAATTTAAACAAAATTATATTTTTAAAACTTTTTTTTTAACTATTTGCGTTTTTTGGTGAAGATGGCAAAAATTATTATTTTTATTACTGTTATTATTTTTTTTTTTTCTATTCTTTATTTTTAATTGGTGGAAAAAGGGATGACTCTAGTTTAACAAAAAACATATTTTGAAACTTTTTTATTTTTTACTTTTTTTTGTTACAATGTCAAAAAGGCTTCATTATTAATGTTTATTTTTCTTTATGTTTATTGGAGGGAAAAGCGGGTGATTCTAGTTATAAATAATGATATTTTAAAAACTTTTTGAAATTCTGTACTTGTTTTTTTAGTGAAGATACCAAAAATGAATATTTTTAAAACTACAATAACCCCCTTTTTCCACTAGCTAATATATAAAGGTGAGTGTGTGTGTATGTGTGTGAGTATGTATGTACACTACAGATCAAAATTTTGGACACACCTTCTGATTCAAAGAGTTTTCTGTATTTTCATGACTATGAACATTGTAGATTCACACTGAAGGCGTCAAAACTATGAATTGTCACATGTGGAATTATATACTGAACAATAAGTGTGAAACAACTGATAATATGTCTTATATTCTAGGTTCTTCAAAATAGCCACCTTTTGGTCTGTACTGTATGTGCGTATGTGTGTGTGTATGCATGTCCACTAAAGCAGGGGTCCCCAACCACTGGACCACCAGATCAGCACTGCAAAGTGAAAGTGCAGTCTGCGTGCGGCAGCTCAGAGCCCGCTTCCCCACCCCTCAGTGACAAGCACCCAGCAGAGGAGCCAGCAGCCAATCAGAGGCGAGCATCTAACTTTATGCGATGACGTTAGACGCTCGCCTTTGATTGGCTGCTGGCTCCTCTGCCTTGTCACTGAGGGGCGGGCAAGCGGGCTCTGAGCCATGGGTCTGCCGGAGGAGCGGTGAGGAAAGTGTGAAAGTGTGTGAGTATGTATGTGTGTATGGGTGAGTGTGTGTATGTATGTGAGTGTGTGTATGTGTATGTGTGAGTGTGTGTATGTATGAGTGTGTGTGCATGTATGTGTGAGTGTGTGTATGTATGTGTGAGTGTGTGTATGTATCTGTGAGTGTGTGTATGTATCTGTGAGTGTGTATGTATGTGTGAGTGTATGTGTGTATGTATGTATGTGTGAGTGTGTATATGTATGTGTGTGTGTATGTGTAAGTGTATGTGTGAGTGTGTGTGTGAGTGTGTGCGTATGTATGCGTGAGTGTATGCGTGTGTGTGTATGTATGTGTGAGAATGTGTGTGCATGTCAGAGTGGTGTATGTGTGAGTGTATATCTGTGTGTATGCATGTGTGAGTGTATGTATGTGTGAGTGTATATCTGTGTGTATGTATGTGTTAGAGTGTGTGTATGCATGTGTGTATGTGTATGTATTAGTGAGGAGTGAGCATGCTCGGCGGTACTCGCCCGAGCATCATAGTACTCAGGATGCTCAGCGAGCACCGAGTACCGCCAAGATGCTCAATTCCCCGTCCCTGCATGTTGGCGCTCTTTACAGAGCCAGCCCACATGCAGGACCTGGCTACCAGACAATGTAATGCCACAGCCTTGTTCTGTCCTGCCTCAAACACGCATGAGCAATGCGGTGCTTGAAGCCGGACGAGCAACGTGGGTGTACTGACATCACCCAAACCGGAAAATGACGCAATTCGCGTCATTACATGCCCAGACAGCGACGTGCAAAGCAGGTAGGGCCTGCCTACAATATGAATACAAAATCACACCCATTAGAGCGTGATCTTCTGACGAGTTAGGCAGCAAAGCAACACACCCTGAAGGTACCTTTACACGCCGCGACGGCAGGCTGGATACATCCCGCTACTTCACGTGCACGAGCACGCTCAAACGGTTACAAACGGTCAACGCATCACCTTTACACGCCGCCACAAGATGCGCTACGCCACGCTACATCTATAGCTAGCTACATCGCCGGGTGTCTCAAGTAGCCAGCTGTAGCTCATTTACACACCGCTATAACCAGCTACTATGGGCGGACCTGGTGCAGCAGGGCCAGCACATAGGCGTGCTACAATTGTGGATTACGAGCCGTCCGTACGCTGATAGGACGAAGCAATAACATCCTGATTGGGCAGGCAACGCAGGAGGCTGAGTAATACAGCACGCTCGAGCAATTGTGTAATGTGACTCGTCAGCTCCTTTAAATATGCCTCCCTATGCAGCGACTACCAATCGTCATGCAGCAGCTTCCACCAATGATCGCACATGGGGCGCGGTAACACGAAGCCAGGGTCACGCCTTAGCTACATTGCAGCTACATCGCAGGCTGTCCCGAGTTCCCTTCCGTTGCCTCTTTACACGCCGATACAGCTCGCTACCATCGGCGTTGTAGCCATCAGTTTTCGAGCAGACCTAGGAAACAGATGTATCTGTTGCCGGCTGTAGCGTCACGTCTTCAGACGCCGCTACGACGGGCTACATTGGCGCTACAAGCTACATTTGTAGCCTGTAGCGGGATGTATCCAGCCTGCCGTCGCGGCATGTAAAGGTACCATGAGGGCTAAGGAATATGTCCCTACTCATTAGAATGGATAATGAGTAATTATAAAAACGTTTTTTAGTACTTTTACAGCCAGCATTTAGCTGACAAAAGGATTGTAAGAATGGTCATAGGATGATGCAGGGGCATGTTTTTATAGGTTAGGTGGCTTTTTGGAGGTGACAGGTTCCCTTTAACAAGCCTTTTAATATGACCAAGGAATTTTTGCCAGATCAGAACCCCAAACTACAGACACTGCGTTTCGGGGTAACTGCCCCTCATCAGTGTAGTGAGTGGGATATTCTGATCTGGCTGTATGAGAGGCTCCAGGGAAACTCCTCTCCATAAGGTAGATAGCTAGTTCCTCAGACCTAAATAATAATAATAATTTTCACTATCTTCACTAAAAAAGTAAAGTATTAAAAACTTTATAAAAATATGATTTTTTTTAAAGAAAAATTTGAAAAACAAAAAACTCATGTAAAGAAAAGTGAATTATTGACAAACAGCAGACAAGATACAGCGGTATAATGGTCTATAATATAAAGCATGGAGGACACTCTGGACTCACCTGTCTTCAGTCTGCTCAGATTATTGAGGAAAAGTGATGACTCCACACATTTATACTGTCCCAGGCGTCTTCTCACCCCAGATGATCTCGGGTCACTCAGGTTTCTTGTTAATTTCTTTTGAAATTCTGAGTTGACAAAGTTGTAATAGAAGTAAAAGTAAAGTGTTTGTACAGGAATCAGATGTCAGAATACACCGGACTGCTTCCTTCTACTTGATCCAAGTGTAAAATATAAGGTTAGTAAAAAATAAGGAAATAAGGCAATGTAATCTTTCACACTAAAATATAAGGTCCATGTATTCTGCTGAGCTTCAGACATTATTATTATTATTTATTTATATAGCGCCATTAGGTTCCATGGCGCTTTACATGAGGATGAGGGAGACAAGAACAAGTACACTAAATCTAGGCGATCGGGACGTACAGGTACAGGAGGGGCAGGGACCCTGTCCACGAGGGCTCACAGTCTACGAGGGACGGATGGGGATACAGTAGGATGGGGGAATGTCAGGTATGGGGCGGTCACCTGGGTCTCATGGCAGGTTGTAGGCTTGATGGAATAGGTGAGTCTTCAGGTGACACTTGAAGCTTCTCAGGGTCGGAGAGTGTCTGACGTGTTGGGGCAGGGAGTTCCAGAGTAAGGCAGATGCCCGGGAGAAGTCCTGGACGCAGTTGTGCGAAGAGGTGATGAGGGGGAGCAGAGGAGGAGTTCTTGGGAGGAGCGGAGGTTGCATGAGGGTAGGTATCGGGAGACCAGGTCGGAGATGTATGGTGGGGACAGGTTGTGTATGGCTTTGTATGCCATGGTTAGTGTTTTGAATTGGGATCTCTTGGAGGCGGGGAGCCAGTGAAGGGCTTGGCAGAGGGGAGAGACAGGGGAGTAGCGGGACGACAGGTGGATTAGTCGGGCAGCGGAATTGAGGATAGATTGGAGAGGTGTGAAGGAGTTAGCCGGGAGGCCAGTGAGAAGGAGGTTGCAGTAGTCAAGGCGGGAGATGAATAGAATGAATGAGTGTTTTAGCGGTGTCGTGGGTGAGGAAGGAGCGGATCCGTGAGATGTTCTTGAGCTAGAGCCGGAGGGATGTGGTGACGGCCTCAATGTGGGGCTTGAAGGATAGGGAGGAGTCAAGGATTACCCCGAGGCACTTGGCTTGGGGGACTGGGGAGAGGGCGCAGTCGTTGACGCAGATAGATAGGTTGGGAAGTGGGGGATATTTCTTGGGGGGAAGACTATGAATTCAGTTGTCCATGTTGAGTTTAAGGAAGCGAGCAGAGAAGAAGGATGAGATGGCGGAAAGGCATTGTGGGATTTTGGAAAGTAGGGAGGTGATGTCAGGGCCGGACAGGTAGATTTGGGTGTTGTCGGCGTAGAGGTGGTACTGGAGGCCGTGCGACTCAATGAGTTGCCCTAGGCCTAGAGTGTATATGGAGAAAAGTAGGGGTCCCAGGACCGAACCTTGGGGGCTCCGACAGAAAGGGGGTATGGTGAGGAGGTGTGGGAGTGGGAGACGCTGAAGGTCTAGTCCGCTAGGTATGAGGAGATCCAAGAGAGGGCAAGGTGGGTGATGCTGAGGGATTCCAGGATCCGGAGAAGAAGGGAGTGGTCAACTGTGTCGAAGGCGGCAGACAGGTCAAGGAGGAGGAGGATGGAGTAGTGGTCTTTGTTCTTGGCGGTCAGAAGGTCGTTGGTGACTTTGGTCAGGGCTGTTTCGGTGGAATGGAGGGGTCGGAAGCTGGATTGTAGGCAGTCGAAGTGGGAGCATGAGGAGAGGTGAGAGGACAGTTCGGAGTGGACGTGCTGTTCAAATAGCTTAGAGGCGAATGGGAGAAGAGATATGGTGCTATAGTTAGAGACAGAGGTGGGGTCAAGTGAGTTTTTTTTTAGGATGGGCATGATTAGGGCGTGTTTGAAGGCCGAGGGGAAGGCGCCAGTGGTAAGTGATAGGTTAAAGAGGTGGGTGAGGGCTGGGATGAAAATGGAGGTGTGGTTGGGAATGAGGTGGGATGGGAGCGGATCGTGGGCGCTGGTGGTGAAGTGTGATTTTGACAGGAGGGAGGAGAGTTGGTCTTCAGTTATGGGGGGAAAGTGGCTGATGGAGGAGGAGTGCAGTGTAGGTGGGAGAGGGAGTTGTGGGGATAGTGGGCCGAAGCTGTTTCTGATCTTGTCGATCTCCTTGAAGAAGGTCGCAAAGTCTTTAGCAGAGATGAGGGGAGAAGGGGGAGGAGCAGGCGGGCAAAGTAAGGAGTTGAAAGTTTTGAAGAGCTGTTTGGGGTTGTGGGACAGAGAGGTTATTAGTGATGAGAAGAATGCTTGCTTGGCAGTAGCAAGTGCCGTCTTGAAGTCAGTGAGGGATTGTTTGAACAGAGCAAAGTGCTCAGAGGTGCGGGACTTTTTCCATCTCCTCTCGGCGACCCTGAATGCCCGTCTCAGGTTTTTAGTGAGGGTGATGTGCCAGGGTTGCCTGTTAATGCGTGGAGCATGGAGAGTGTTGGGGGCGGCTAGGTCGAGGGCGTTCGTTATTGTGGTATTGTATAGGGAGGTGGCAATGTCAATGTCACCAGCGGAGGGTATGTCGGTGAGAGGGAGGAGGGATTCACAGAATAAAGGAAGATCAAGATCTTTTAGGTTTCGATGTGGGTGATCAAGTTTGCGGAGAGGGGGTAGCGTGGCAGGGGAGGAGAGGGTGGAGAAGGTCAAGAGGTGGTGGTCAGACAGAGGGAGTTCCGAGGTTGTGAGGTTAGAGAGGGAGCAAAGGCGGGTAAAGATGAGGTCAAGCGTGTGGCCTTGTTCGTGGGTGGGAGAGGAAGACCATTGGGAGAGCCCTAGGGAAGTGGCAGGGAAAGAAGGTTGGAGGCGGCTTGGCGGGGAGTGTCAATGGGGATATTGAAGTCGCCCATGATGATGGTGGGGATGTCAGCGGAGAGGAAGTGAAGTAGCCAGGCTGTGAAGTGGTCAAGGAAGGAGGCGATGGGTCCGGGGGGGCGGTAGATGATGGCTAGCTGGAGGTTGCAGGGGGAAAAGATTCGGACCGAGTGGGCTTCGAAGGAGGGGACAGTGACGGAGGGGGGCGGGAGGATAGGGCTGAAGGCGCAGGAGTTGGACAGGAGTATGCCGACTCCACCGCCATGTTTGCCAGAGGGACGGGGGGTGTGGGACAGGCTGAGGCCGCCGTAGGATAGAGCAGCGGGGGAGGCTGTGTCGGAGGGGGTGAGCCAGGTCTCGGTGAGGCCAAGGAATGACAGTTCCTTGGAGATAAAGAGTTTGTGGATGTCTGGGAGTTTGTTGCACACTGAGCGGGCATTTCAGAGTGCGCCGGGTAGAGCGGTAGGTGGGGCATGGGTTGGGGGAATGGGTCTGATGTTGGTGTGGTTGCGAGGGCTAGTGGTGGTGAGGTTGTGAGGGTTGGCAATGGGTCGTGGGATGAAGGTGGTTGTGGGGATTTGGTGGGGGGGGTCAGGATTGGGAGAGATGTCACCGGCAAGGAGGAGGAGTAGGCAGAGGGATAGCAGGTGGGAGCATGAGAGCTTACAAGGCGGGCGTGCTTGTTTCGTGATTGAGGATTGAAAGTAAATGAAAAGGTCGGTGAAGTGGGTGAGGTGGTTCAGCAGGATAGAGGGTGAGAGCAGTATTTCGTTGCTGGGAGTGGGTATAAGTGGGGGTAGTAGGAAGTGGAGAAGGATGGGAGTGAGAGTGAGGAGTAGCGGGAACATTGCGTACGGAAAGCCGGGAGTGAGTGTGGCGGCAGGGGTCAGAAGCAGAGGGGGGAAAGTTGTGGTAGTGGGTGAATGGTTGTCAGTGGGGAGCGGTCACGGGATGAGGTGATGTCCGGGGATGAGATGCAACAAAGGGGGTCGGATGAAGAGGCCGGATGGGGTAGTTGGGGGATCGGTTGAGGTAGTCAGGGTTGACTGAGGCGGTTGCGGGGTCGGGTGAAGCAGTCAAGGCAGATGGAGCATCCGGGGTCAGGTGAGGCAGCCAGGGGACAGGTGACACTAAGAAGATCCTAAAACCCTCATTCCAGAATGAGCCATGTATTCTTATCATGTATCTCTGTATACAGGGAGCTCCACCAAGTGGTGACTGCAGACAGGACCTTATCATGTATCTCTGTATACAGGGAACGCCCCCTAGGGATGACTGCAGACAGAATCTTATCATGTATCTCTGTATACAGGGAGCTTCCCGTAGTAGTGACTGCAGACAGAATCTTGTGATGTATCTCTGTATACAGGGAGCTCCCCATAGTGATGACTGCAGACAGAATCTTATCATGTATCTCTGTATACCGGGAACTCTCCCTAGTGATGACTGCAGACAGGATCTTATCATGTATCTCTGTATATAGGAGCTCCCCATAGTGGTGACTGCAGAAAGGATCTTATCATGTATCTCTGTATACAGGGAGCTCCCCCTATTGGTGGCTGTAGACAGAATCTTATCATGTATCTTTGTATACAGGGAGCTTCCCCTATTAGAGGCTGTAGATAGAATTTTATCATGTATCTTTGTATACAGGGAGCTCCCTTTAGTGGTGACTGCAGACAGGATCTTATCATATATCTCTGTATACAGAGAGCTCTCCCTAGTTGTGGCTGCAGAAAGAATCTTATCATGTATCTCTGTATACAGGGAGCTGCCCCTAGTGGTGTCTGCAGACAGAATCTCATCATGTATCTCTGTACACAGAGAGCTCCCCCGAGTGGTGACTGCAGACAGGATCTTATCATGTAACTCTGTATACAGGGAGCTCCCCCTAGTGATGACTGCAGACAGAATCTTATCATGTGTCTCTGTATACAGGGAGCTCCCCCTAGTGGTGACTGCAGACAGAATCTAATCATGTATCTCTGTATACAGGGAGCTCCCCCTAGTGGTGACTGCAGACAGAATCTAATCATGTATTTCTGTATACAGAGAGCTCCCCCTAGTGGTGACTGCAGACAGGATCTTATCATGTATCTCTGTATACAGGGAGCTCCCCTAGTGGTGACTGCAGACAGGATCTTATCATGTATCTCTGTATACAGGGAGCTCCCCCGAGTGGTGACTGCAGAAAGAATCTTATCATGTATCTCTGTATACAGGGAGCTCTCCCTAAAGGTGACTGCAGACAGGATCTTATCATGTATCTCTGTATACAGGGAGCTCCCCCTAGTGGTGACTGCAGACAGAATCTTATCATCTGTATACAGGAAAAAAGGAAAAGTGTCTGAGGGAGAGGATCTCCTTGATCATGACACTGAACTTTCCTGGAGGAGCAACCAGCGAGGGAACCGCTATATAAGGATTATCCCGACACAGCCCCAGGAGGTCTAAATGCTGTAAATCCAGGACAATTAGGGGTCACTTGTACAGACCATAGCAGTAGAATTGGGAAGACTGCGGAACGTTGGCTCTGTCAGTGGGAAGAAACCTGGAGATGCTGATCCAGCCGATAGAGGAACCCGGAAAGTTCCATGCAATCCTGGAGAAGCTTGAACAGCCTGAGGTGAGATCCGGTATATCCAGAGACATCATGGTGTAATGGACTGCCTGCAGAGGATTCTGTGGAGAGACCGATGTAAGTATATTACAGTCCAAGATACAAAACAGTCTTCTATTGCAGAGCACTTTAATAGAAGATACTCCATGTAGATTATTACCGTAAGGGTCAGGGTAGATTCTACTGCCCTATAGACCCAAACACCTCCACAGAACAACATAGAACTTAGAACCAGGGAAAACAGTGGAGTTCATGTGCCATTAAAAGTATGTAATTTATTAACACTTAGAAACTGGTACACCATAAAGGCGTCCAAGGTCAGGCGGTCAGGTACATGTTCTGATGCCACGGATCGAAACAATACAGCCTCTGAGTAATAATGAATATTAGTAAACACAATGCTGTGATTCACAGTGTCTATGCAAATATTACATGTGTGCATATATTGCACTTATTCCTTGTTACATGGTCATATGAACAACAACGTTCTCCATACACAGTATATGATACATATAACAAGTTACATGATACATAAAGCAGTGTACAAGGTAATCAATAACAGATATTATCAAAGTGCTGGTGCAGGTATCAGATCTGGTAGGATGGGGGGACAGGGACCCCCTCACACAAGGCTAACCCCTACGGGCATTTCATGTGGGAGTATGGATGCTTACTCATGGGGATTGCACCGAAATCTGGCCGGCAAGACCTTTTGATGTCAGGAAGTGCGGTCACATGACTTGTGTCCTCCAATTAGATGTGTCAGGTGGCTCAGGCGCGCATGCCACAAGTCCCATAACTCCTCACCCGGCCGGCGTCAATGTCATGACATGGTACCAGAAGCCCGGCGACTGCCTAGCAACTGGAAACTCCTCAGGATGCTTGACACGCCGCGAGGAAGAGCGGGGAGATACGGAAATGCACGCGCGCGATCCATATCGTCACAAAATATGAAGCACACAATGCAAAAATAAAGAAAAAATAACATGGGAGACCCAATCAATTCAATAAGTAATGATGAATCGATTATTCTTCTCTAAGAATGGGTCCAATTCATCTCCATGCTTGAAACTTACATCTCAAAAGAGTGTCCCTCATGATTGATGCCAGGTCTGCCGAAACAGAAAGGTGCATTTTTAAGGATTTGTACAAAAAACACACATTACCAGGTTAAAATCAATTTAAGAATAAAAAAGCGTCTACTTACATAATGGCCTTGTGGCCACTTCCGTACGGTTGTAACGCTTCCACCGCATATACACCCTTAAGTGGCCACAAGGGAATTATGTGGGGTGTAGAAATATGGCCACCCACCACCAGCGCTCCCCTAGCCCGTTCCCAGCAGTCCACATGGTCTCCCCTCCGCTTGGTCTCTGCCTCCCTCGCACATCCTCCGGGATCTCTCTAGGATCTAGGACCTCTGGTGATGTCACAGGCACGTGACTGATCACATAACTGTGACATGACCACAGGTCTGTGACAGCCACAGACATTAATATGCCGTCCGCTGGAGGTAGTAGTGCTTACCACACCGTGCCGCCAGCGAAACCCTGCACGCACTCACCCTGCTCAGTACACACTCATATCTGCTCAGCACTCACACTCACCTTGCCCAGCACACACTCAAATACACTCACATCCGCTCAGCACACACGCCGCTCACCACACACTCACATCTGCTCAGCACACACTCACCCCCGCTCAGCACTCACACTCACCTTGCTCAACACACACATCTGCTCAGCACACACTCACACTCACCCCCACTCAGCACACACTCACATCTGCTCAGCACTCACACCCGCTCAGCACACAATCATGTGTGGATGTGTGCATGGATGGATGTTTGTGTGCGTGGTTGTGAGCATGCGTGGATGTATGCATGCATGGATGTGTGCATGGATGGATGTGTGCATGCATGGATGTGTGGATGGATGGATGTGTGCATGGGTGGATGGATGTGTGCGTGCATGCGTGGATGGGTGCATGCGTGAATGTGTGCATGCGTGGATAATGGGTGCATGGATGGGTGCAACAAGGGAACAAGTGTCCTCTTGTTGTAGTCTCTGGGATCATAGTCATGGTGCAAAATATGACAAAATATTACCATACAGTGCACCATAACTGTGACCCCAGACACTGTAGGAAGAGGACATTTGATCCCTTGCTGCAGTCTCTGGATTGAGCAGAGGCGATCGAGTGTCGATGGACCTTCGTTGTGAACTACGTCAGATCTTTATAATAAAGATGAGGTCCGAATTTTGTTTGTGTGTTTATTTCAAATAAAATAATTTTTCTCTGTGTGGTGTATTCCTAATGGCTGGGTCTAACATTGGCCCGACATTATGAATCTCAGGCTTAGTGCCAGCTGCCAATAAAAAAGCTGCCATTAACCCCTTAATTACCCAGTTTGCCACCGGCACCAGGGCAACTGGAAGATTCTGGGCACAGTGCCAGAAAATGGCGCTTCAATGACTGTGCAATTTTTTGGGGCTGCTGCAGGCTGCAATTCGCAGCATGGGGGCCTAGAATGCTTGGGCCTCTCCATGATGAGGATTCCAGACCCCAGCTGCCATGTTGTACCTGGCTGGACCAAAAATATGGCGGAGCCTCTCGTCAATTTTTTTTCTAGAATTAGTTCTAGAAATAAAAAAAAAATGGGCCTTGTTGTATTTTTGGTTGCCAGACAGGTACAAAGAGGCAGCTGGTGGCAAGTTGTACCTGGCTGGACCAAAAATATGGCGGAGCCCCACGTCATTTTTTTTCTAAAATTAGTTCTAGAAATAAAAAAAAAAGAGCTTCGCTGTATTTTGGTTGCCAGCCAAGTACAACGAGACAGCTAGGAGTTGGTGGCAGTCCGTAGCTGCCAAGTTGTACCTGGCTGGACCAACGTCTTTTTTTTTTTTTTAATTACTTCTACAAATAAAATAACATGGAGCTTTGTTGTATTTTTGGTTGCCAGCCTGGTACAACTTGGCAGCTGGGGGGTTGGAATCCTCAGCATGGAGAGACCCAAACATTGTGGGCCCCCCATGCTGGAAATTGCATCCCACAGCCACCCCAGAAAATAGTGCATTCATTAGAGGCACGATTTTCTGATGCTGTACCCCAACTCTTCCAATTGCCCTTGTGCTGGTGGCACACAGGGGCTCTCCATACTGGAGAATGGAAAATTAGCTCCAATTGTTAGCGGACACCATGTCGCGTATGGACAGTCCCTAAGGGGCCTAAACATTGGAGCTCCCCCACAAGTGACCCCATTTTGGAAACTAGACCCCCCAAGGAACGTATCTAGATGCATAGTGAGCACTTTGAACCCCTAGGTGCTTCAGAAATTGATCCGTAATAATGAACAAGTACTTTTTTTATGGTTAATATTATTTATTAAGTTTTGAATGGCATAACAAGGATATACATATATTCAGTGTACTTTTTTTTTCACACAAATGTTCTTTTTTCATTTTTATGGATCAATTCGTGAAGCACCTGGGGGTTCAAAGTGCTTACTATGCATCTATATACGTTCCTTGGGGGGTCTCCAATATTTAGGCACACAGGGGCTCTCCATACGCAACATGGTGTCCGCTAACAATTGGAAGCGGACACCATGTTGCGTATGGAGAGCCCTGGTGTGCCTAAACATTAAAGCTCCCCCACAAGTGACCCCATTTTGGAAACTAGACCCCCCAGGGATCTTATCTAGATGCATAGTGATCACTTTGAACCCTGAGGTGCTTCACAAATTAATCTGTAAAAATGAAAAAGAAAGTTCAAAGTGCTCACTATGCATCTAGATAGTTTCCTTGGGGGGGGTCTAGTTTCCAAAATGGGGTCACTTGTGGGGGGTACTCCAATGTTTAGGTACACAGGGGCTCCCCAAACACGACATGGTGTCCACTAACAATTTGAATGGGAAATCAGCTCAAATTGTTAGTAGACACCATGTGGCGTTTGGAGAGCCCCTGTGTGCCTAAACATTGGATATCCCCCACAAGTGACCCCATTTTGGAAACTACATCCACCAGGGAACTTATCTAAATGCATAATGAGCACTTTGGACCCCCCAGTTGCTTTACAAACTGATCCGTAAAAATGAAAAAGTACTTTTTTTTTTCACAAAAACTTTCTTTTAGCCTAAATTTTTTCATTTTCACATGGACAACAGGATAAAATGTGGTTGGGGCGTGGCCTGAAGCTCAAGCTGGAAGGTTGTAAGTAGCTTGAGCTCCTGCCCTTCTGCCTTCAAAACTACGGGAATTCAGCTCCACAGGATCTGAAGACCCACCAAAACTACAGGATTTTCCTTGGATTACCTATGGATCAACCTGGATAACCTTTCGGATCTTTATTTACTTAATTCCCTTGGATTTAACCACCTCTGGGCCTGGAAAGCTGTGGTTGCATAAGACACCATGCTACTGATTGAACAGCTGAGAAAGGGCTGACTCCTTGTGTAACTACTATCTGGAGGCTTGTTTTTTATCCTTACACCCTTGGATTTGATTTCAACCTGAAATTTATTTTCTGGATACTCTTGGACTTATGGTGGGTTTACACGTTGCGATATCGTTCCGATATCGTATACAACGGCGCAGGAGCGCGCATTTTGTGGCCGGTTTTCCAAGAGTCGGATCGGTGGTGTTCACGTCCCGATATCGTGGTACAACGTCCCTACGATGTCTACGCCCCCCGACCCAGGACGGACCATTTAACATGGTAGTGAATGGGGGACGTTGTACTGCGCATCGGAGTTGGATGTTTACACGGGACGATCCGGCTCCAACCAGCATCCGATATCGGGCGGTTGAATAGCACGCTCATTCGACCCCCGATATCGGTTTGCCATCGTTCCTGCATTGTATTGGATGTTCACACCGTACAACGCAGGAACGATATCGGGTCCAACGCATGAACCACGTGACTTTTGGACGGAGTTGGACGCCGATATCGCAACGTGTAAACCCACCATCGGGGCAACTAATCTTTTTTGGGAACTGAGCTTATAACAGCTGAAGTGATAAAGTTGCAGTGGATGTCTGCTTCTACCTGATCAGCTGTTTCATCTATGTTGTAGCTACTCTGACATAGCCTGCTGAACCTAATTCAGATCTGATACATGGGGTTGGTGATTTTCCCCCTGAGGTTATCTGCAGCTGTGTTTGGACTTGGAGGATTTCTGGAGATTTTCTGTCTCTGTCTCCTTCCTGCCTCTCTTATGAAGTCCTGCAATCAGCTGTGCTGACAAAGGGTCAGAGCTGAGGATTGTGGATTTTATGGCGGGTTTACACGTCGCGATATCGGCGTCCAACTCCGATCCAACTCCGACAAAAAGTCACGTGGTTCGCGAGTTGGACCCGATATCGTTCGCGCGTTGTACGGTTTGAAACGCGATGCTGGAACGATGCCAAAACGATATCGGAGTTGAATGAGCGTGCTATTCAACTGCCCGATATCGCATGGCCGTTGTAGCAGCATCGTACCGTGTAACAGCCCAACTACGATGTGTACTCGCACCTCACCCATTAACTCCCGTGTTAAATGGTCGTTACTGGGTTGGTGGGCGTACACATCGTAGGGACGTTGTTTCCTTGTTTCCCGATATCGCAGCGTGTAAACCGCCAATGCGATATCGGGAAAAGCGCTCAAAAAATGCACGCTCCCGCTGCCGTTGCCTATGATATCGCCACGATATCGGGACGTGTAAACCCACCATTATAGCTAAGTGAAGAGTGTGGATCTGTTTCCTGACCCTGCTGACTGGACATCACTGCGTGGGATCCCTTCATCCAGGCTGCATCTGAGAGCAAGGACTGGTCTGTTGTTTGGGACACCTGCAGAGTGGAGCTGGTATAGTGAGGACCAAAGAAAGCTGGCTAAAAGAAGAGGACAGACAACATAGTTGAAGTGTTGCCTATGAACAGTTTACTGCCTGCCTGGCAGTGAATATCATCGTTATTAACATTAGTAAAACTGGTGAATATTGTTTCTCTTTCCCTACTTTGTATACATCTCTCCTGTCCCTTCTCTCAAACTATTGTCTGTTTTCTATTCTTTCTATCTCTTTCTTGTGCTCTATTAATGTTTCTCCTAAACTATCATCTACCCGCTTTCCTACTGTCTCCCTCCCCACCCCCTTTAGACTGTGAGCCCTCGCGGACAGGATCCCCAGCTCTATTGTACCCGTATGATTACTTGTGATCTGTCATCGTTTGTCGTCGTTTGTGGTCGTCCTCGACCACTTGTCTCTGTCTACCCCCTAAATTGTAAAGCGCCATGTATCCCAATAGCGCTATATAAATACCTATTAATAATTAATAATAATATTTACATGACTTATATACTTATATACTTAGTTCTGCAACTACTACAATTTCTTTCAATAGTTCTAGTTACTCTTACTTGTTCTGAGGATTGACAAGATAAAGATCAGTCTCACACAGTGTATTTGCAGCTTTTGTGACTTAGTTCCATAGGTGAAACTGAAGCAGCCTGCGAACATTGTAAATCCTGTTAAATCTAGTAATTACTATTGAGGATTAAAACTTTGATTAATCTCAAAGCCACAGTATAAATACTGCTTTTACAGCTCACTGTCACGCCAGGATTTACCTGGTGACAGATTTGTCGGTTTTAAAACAACATCCTTGGTCTTTTGGTATAAAACCGCTAATTGGATTGCATTGTTGATATCCGCAATTTGCTCTGTGAATAGCTGCAGAGCAGTTTGCGCAAAGGATTAGCATAATTTCTGTTTACACTGTCACTTAGCAATGCCAGTAAATTGATAGCGCGCAAGCGTTAGGCTAGTGCTATTCACTATTAAAGGGATCCTGTCACCCCCAAAACACTTGTAAACCTATTAAAACCTGTCCCTAGAGCATATTAACACTTTCCCTACACTATTTCTACCTCCTAAATGCAGTAAATGACATTGACTAAAAACGTTTTATAAGTACCTGATTAGTGATGATAATGAGTGACTATGCTATTCATAGTCACTCATCAAGACTGCCCCTCTGCTTCATAGCACGCCTCCATAGGCGTGATCGTCCTCCTAGATTAAAATTGCAGCCTCCCCGCTGTGCCCTGTGTCGTAGGAGGCTGCAGTGTGGCTTGTGACGCGATCCGCGTCATTCCCGGCGCCCTGTGACGTATTTACAGCGGCGCCGCGCTGTTAGCTTCAAAATGTGCACTGCGCATGCGCATTGGGCATGCGCAGTGCGCATTTTGAAGCTAACAGCGCGGCGCCGCTGTAAATACGTCACAGGGCGCCGGGAATGACGCGGATCGCGTCACAAGCCACACAGCAGCCTCCTACGACACAGGGCACAGCGGGGAGGCTGCAATTTTAATCTAGGAGGACGATCACGCCTATGGAGGCGTGCTATGAAGCAGAGGGGCAGTCTTGATGAGTGACTATGAATAGCATAGTCACTCATTATCATCACTAATCAGGTACTTATAAAACGTTTTTAGTCAATGTCATTTACTGCATTTAGGAGGTAGAAATAGTGTAGGGAAAGTGTTAATATGCTCTAGGGACAGGTTTTAATAGGTTAGCAGGTGTTTTGGGGGTGACAGGATCCCTTTAACAGCTGTGTAACCGATGTAAAACCTCTACACAGACTATTTAACATATCTATATTACTGTTTGGCGCGCAAAAGTAGCGCTTACGCAATTCTTACCCCGGATTTATGCAAATAAGACGAAAATCAATGTTAACTATAGACTAACTCCAAATAAATAGTTTTTAAACATTTTAAAGATAATTTTAAGCAGATATATTGCAATATTTTGGTGGAAATCCTGGTTTTCTTCCTTTATTAACTTACCGTATATACTCGCGTATAAGCCGAGTTTTTCAGCCCAAAAATTGGGCTGAAAAGTCCCCCCTCGGCTTATACGCGAGTATATACCCAGTGGGGTAGAATACAGCCACCCGCCCACCTTCCCCCATCAGTATACAGGCCCCCCCATCAGGATCCAGGGCCCCCCCTCCTTGCTCAGCAAAACCTGCAAAGGAAAATCCTTATACTTATCACTCTCCAGTCGCCGCCGTCCCGCCGCTGCCATCATGATCCCCGTCTTCTTCCAGCGTCTTCCGACTTCCTGTGGTCGCGGGCAATGACGTCATTGCCTGCGACCACAGGAAGTCGGAAGACGCTGGAAGAAGACGGGGATCGTGATGGCAGCGGCGGGACGGCAGTGACTGGAGAGTGATAAGTATAAGGATTTTCCTTTGAAGGTTTTGCGGAGCAAGGAGGGGGGGCCCTGGATCCTGATGGGGGGGCCTGTATACTGATGGGGGAGGCGGGCGGGCGGCTGTATTCTACCCACTGGGGCTGTATATACCTCTGGGGCTACTGTATACTACCACTGGGGCTGTATATACCTCTGGGGCTACTGTATACTACCACTGGGGCTGTATATACCTCTGGGGCTACTGTATACTACCACTGGGGCTGTATATACCTCTGGGGCTACTGTATACTACCACTGGGGCTGTATATACCTCTGGGGCTACTGTACACTACCACTGGGGCTGTATATACCTCTGGGGCTGCTGGATACTACCACTGGGGCTGTATATACCTCTGGGGCTACTGTATACTACCACTGGGGCTGTATATACCTCTGGAGCTACTGTAAACTACCACTGGGGCTGTATATACCTCTGGGGCTACTGTATACTACCACTGGGGTTGTATATACCTCTGGGGCTACTGTATACTACCACTGGGGCTGTATATACCTCTGGGGCTGCTGGATACTACCACTGGGGCTGTATATACCTCTGGGGCTACTGTATACTACCACTGGGGCTGTATATATACCTCTGGGGCTACTGTATACTACCACTGGGGCTGTATATACCTCTGGGGCTACTGTATACTACCACTGGGGCTGTATATACCTCTGGAGCTACTGTATACTACCACTGGGGCTGTATATACCTCTGGGGCTACTGTATACTACCACTGGGGCTGTATATACCTCTGGGGCTACTGTATACTACCACTCGGGGCTGTATATACCTCTGGGGCTACTGTATACTACCACTGGGGCTGTATATACCTCTGGGGCTACTGTATACTACCACTGGGCTGTATATACCTCTGGGGCTACTGTATACTACCACTGGGGCTGTATATTCCTCTGGGGCTACTGTATACTACCACTGGGCTGTATATACCTCTGGGGCTGCTGGATACTACCACTGGGGCTGTATATACCTCTGAGGCTACTGTATACTACCACTGGGGCTGTATATACCTCTGGGGCTACTGTATACTACCACTGGGGCTGTATATACCTCTGGGGCTACTGTATACTACCACTGGGG
Organism: Allobates femoralis; assembly: GCA_033576535.1. Lineage (NCBI taxonomy): Eukaryota > Metazoa > Chordata > Amphibia > Anura > Aromobatidae > Allobates > Allobates femoralis. The sequence goes on from JARQOC010000013.1 coordinate 13,695,787, forward strand.
CTGTATATACCTCTGGGGCTACTGTATACTACCACTGGGGCTGTATATACCTCTGGGGCTACTGTATACTACCACTGGGGCTGTATATACCTCTGGGGCTACTGTATACTACCACTGGGGCTGTATATACCTCTGGGGCTACTGTATACTACCACTGGGGCTGTATATACCTCTGGGGCTACTGTATACTACCACTGGGGCTGTATATACCTCTGGGGCTACTGTATACTACCACTGGGGCTGTATATACCTCTGGGGCTACTGTATACTACCACTGGGGCTGTATATACCTCTGGGCTACTGTATACTACCACTGGAGCTGTATATACCTCTGGGGCTACTGTATACTACCACTGGGGCTGTATATACCTCTGGGGCTACTGGATACTATCACTGGGGCTGTATATACCTCTGGGGCTACTGTAAACTACCACTGGGGCTGTATATACCTCTGGGGCTACTGTATACTACCACTGGGGCTGTATATACCTCTGGGGCTGCTGGATACTACCACTGGGGCTGTATATACCTCTGGGGCTGCTGGATACTACCACTGGGCTGTATATACCTCTGGGGCTACTGTATACTACCACTGGGGCTGTATATACCTCTGGGGCTACTGTATACTACCACTGGAGCTGTATATACCTCTGGGGCTGCTGGATACTACCACTGGGGCTGTATATACCTCTGGGGCTGCTGGATACTACCACTGGGGCTGTATATACCTCTGGGGCTGCTGGATACTATCACTGGGGCTGTATATACCTCTGGGGCTACTGTATACTACCACTGGGGCTATATATACCTCTGGGGCTGCTGGATACTACCACTGGGGCTGTATATACCTCTGGGGCTACTGTATACTACCACTGGGGCTGTATATACCTCTGGGGCTACTGTATACTACCACTGGGGCTGTATATACCTCTGGGGCTACTGTATACTACCATTGGGGCTGTATATACCTCTGGGCTGCTGGATACTACCACTGGGGCTGTATATACCTCTGGGGCTGCTGGATACTACCACTGGAGCTGTATATACCTCTGGGGCTACTGTATACTACCACTGGGGCTGTATATACCTCTGGGGCTGCTGGATACTACCACTGGGGCTGTATATACCTCTGGGGCTACTGTATACTACCACTGGGGCTGTATATACCTCTGGGGCTACTGTAAACTACCACTGGGGCTGTATATACCTCTGGGGCTACTGTATACTACCACTGGGGCTGTATATACCTCTGGGGCTGCTGGATACTACCACTGGGGCTGTATATACCTCTGGGGCTGCTGGATACTACCACTGGGGCTGTATATACCTTGGGGCTACTGTATACTACCACTGGGGCTGTATATACCTCTGGGGCTACTGTATACTACCACTGGAGCTGTATATACCTCTGGGGCTGCTGGATACTACCACTGGGGCTGTATATACCTCTGGGGCTGCTGGATACTATCACTGGGCTGTATATACCTCTGGGGCTACTGTATACTACCACTGGGGCTGTATATACCTCTGGGGCTGCTGGATACTACCACTGGGGCTGTATATACCTCTGGGGCTACTGTATACTACCACTGGGGCTGTATATACCTCTGGGGCTACTGTATACTACCACTGGGGCTGTATATACCTCTGGGGCTACTGTATACTACCACTGGGGCTGTATATACCTCTGGGGCTGCTGGATACTACCACTGGGGCTGTATATACCTCTGGGGCTGCTGGATACTACCACTGGAGCTGTATATACCTCTGGGGCTACTGTATACTACCACTGGGGCTGTATATACCTCTGGGGCTGCTGGATACTACCACTGGGGCTGTATATACCACTGGGGAGGCTACTGTATACCACACTGCTGGGGGCTGTATACCTGTGCTGGGGTCCACCCTCGGCTTATACACGAGTCAATAGGTTTTCCCAGATTTTGGGGGCAAAAGTAGGGGGGTCGGCTTATACACGGGTCGGCTTATACACGAGTATATACGGTATCTGCTTTTTATTCCTCAGATTCATCTTTAATAACTTCCTAACAATCTATTATTGGTTTTTCTCTTCCCTTTGGCTAATCTTTGTAACAGAGAAACTATTTGATAATACTCAGATTCTACCTATTTACTCATACTTACATAGGTGATTAATACTTTAACCTCAGACGACAAAAGATAACTAAGCTGTGTAAAACTTATTGTGAATATTTTGAAATATGGCCAGAATTAAAACAAAACCAGAAAAAAATATAGATAAAAACAAACTGTTAACTAAAACTTATTCAGCTTCTGGTATAAAAACACGAGATCGCTCTAGATCTCCGGCTAGACTCAAATTAGATGATAAAGATAGATCTAAAGAGTGGACTAATACAGAAGAATACAATACAATTCATGATACACAAATTCCAAAACAAAAGAGGAAGGAGATGGTATCGAAAGGCCACCGTCATAATCAACCAACAGTTTTTGAGACCTCAGACTTCGGAGAGGATGCATCCCCTAGCATAGGCCCGGCTAAACGAAAAATGCGAACAGAAAGCCCTACCTTGTTAGAGATTGATGACCCTTTCCATAATTTTAATTGGCAACAGCCTATAGATCAGAATTTCTTTAAAGGAATATTCTCAACGTTTAAGAAAGATCTTGATGACTGTTTTGATAAACTTCAACATTCTATGGAATCCCTTACTCATAGAACCGATAAGAACGAAGCTGAGGTCCATGAGTTGGCTTTGAAAAATGAAATTTTAGAGAAAAAACAACATATTCTTGAGGAAGAACTCAAATCAGCAAGAAATAACCTTACGGACTTGGAGGATAGGGATAGGAGACAAAACCTAAAAATTAGAGGAATACCAGAGTCTGTAAAATCTGACCAGCTAGGACCTTATATGAAAGACCTTTTTTTTTTATCACAATAAATTTTTATTGAGAAAAGTAGGTTAACAAGTAAAGAAATTTTACATTGAAGAGTATCAGCAGATAATCAATGTCAACAAAGGCACGTCACAATTCAACACATTTTCAATATCATTGGGAAGGGGCTGGGAGGGGTGGGGGGGGAGACAGGGCGGGGGGAGAAACAAGAAACCCACATTATCCTGTGCAGAAAGAACATGTAATCATGTGAACTAACAACCTGTGATGCTAGGTAGAGGTTCAAAGATGTACACAACCTATAATTTTCCAAATATCAATCAATTAGGTGAGGGATTACATTTAGCCAGGGAGAGGCGAAGCCATTGGGTGCGAGGCCCATAGTTTCCAGGCTTCTATCGTGGGCTCTCTATCGCTTCTAGTAAGTGCCAGGTGAAACTCGTGGGATAAAATCAGGTTAAGTCTGTTTGTCACTTCAGCGAGGGATGGAGGGGAATCAGATTTCCACTTTGCGGCAATGCTCAATCTGGCTGCAATTAAAATGTATGTCAACGTTTTGCTAACTACAGCGGGAAAGTCACGGGCCCCTATGTGGAGTATTGCCAGTTGAGGAGTCAGTGGGATCTGAGTATCCAACACTTTATAGCTTAATTCTGCTATTTGGTCCCAAAGCAAAACAATTTTGGGACATGACCACCACATGTGGGATAGGTCGCCTCTCTCACCGCACCCCCTCCAGCAGTTGGGCGAGAGGGAAGAGTTAAACTTTTGAAGCTGAGTCGGTGGGATATACCATCTCAAGTGTATCTTTTTTAGGTTCTCAAAATGTGAGATACATCTAGTTGATTTAGAGATAGTTTTCAGAGCTGTTTCCCAGTCATCCGAGTCGGAAACAAAATTCAAATCTGCCTCCCACCTGTGCACATATGTCAATTTGTCAGGCGTGTCCAGATGCAGAAGGGCAGCATAAATAGTAGAAAAGCCCTTAGTTTTTTTGGGGGTCTGAAAGTAGGAACATCTGAAATGGAGTTGGAGAGGAGAGCAAAACTCCCAACTCTCTACGGCACTGTTGGGACTGAAGAAAGTGTCTGAGTTGCATGTATAGTAGGAAGGCAGTGTCCAACGAGGGCGCTTCTCCAATTAGAGTATCAAATGATTTAAGGTTGTCAAAAGAGTATAGATCTGCCAGGTAATTTATCCCTGCCTGGGACCAGCGAGTCACATCCAGGAGGGGGGGGGGGACATGCAGTTTTATAGACGAAAGCGGAATGCTAGACGTGGGCAACTTAATCCAATGCCTCGGGGAGTCTCTCCAGACTTCCACTAGAGTTTTAATCGAGGGCAGGGTTGAAAACAGTGAGCCCTTCAGCGGAGAGAGGGACTCCGCAGCCAGTGTTCCCCTCAGGTCACAACCTCTAATTAAGTGGTTCTCTATCTGAAGCCATCTCAGTTGGTTAAGCTTCTCACTAACATTCCACCACGTTTTGGCCTCCTCCAAGATCACAACTCTGTGGCATGATTTAACATCTGGGACTCCCATATCTCCCTGGTGCATCGGGAGAAACATAATTGTTTTGGTAATTCTGGGATTCTTTTTTGGCCAAATATAGGCATTCACTAGCTTTTGAATTATCGTCAAGTATTTACTAGGAATCTTGAAGGGAATGCACCTAAGAAGGTAGAGGATTTTTGGGAGAAGAACCATGCGGCACGCCTGGATTCTAGCCATCCAGGAAAGCTCTAGGGTCACATGTTCGTTCAAGGCCTTCTGCAGAGCCTGTTTAAGACCATCCATATTCACGGGAACAACCCTGGAGGAGGAACAAAGAGTAACTCCCAAGTATGGTATGCCTTTCAGGCACCACTAAAAAGGGTAGGAGGCCTGAAGTCTGGATGCAAGGTTAGGGGGGACACAAATTGGCAGAACTACTGATTTTGAGCCATTGAGTTTGTAAAATGACAGTCTAGAAAAGGTCGTCAGAGTTGACATTATTGCCTGGAAGGATGTGTCAAGGTCCGTGCTTATTATGATTATGTCGTCTGCATATAAACCAATCTTATGGACAGAGTCCCCAACTTGGATACCCGAAATCCGAGAGTCTGCTCGGATCCATGCCGCCAATGGCTCCACCACTAAAGCGAATATTATCGGGGAGAGAGGACAACCCTGTCTGGTCCCATTTGTAATCAGGAACCTCCGTGACAAGAACCCCGAGGAGAGGACCCTTGCACTGGGGTTGGAATACAAGGCGAGAATGGCTGACAGGATCGGACCGACAAATCCGAATTTCCCCAGCACTGCCCGAAGGTATCCCCAGTGCACCCTATCAAACGCTTTTTCGGCGTCTAGAGAAATGAATGCACTGGGAACCCCCCGGGACTCCGCCACCCCAATGAGGTCCAATACCCATCTGGTTCCGTCCTTCGCTTGCCTCCCCGCCACAAAACCCACCTGGTCCGGCCCCACCAACAAGGGAAGAACAGGCGCAAGTCTACAAGCAATCAGCTTGGAGTAGATTTTCAAATCACAATTGAGAAGAGAAATCGGCCTGTAGTTCCCCGGTCGGTCTGGGGCCTTCCCAGGTTTGGGGATCGTGGAAATAGTCGCCTCCAGAAGTGTGGCAGAGATGGATCCTCTGGCTTTCCAGAAAGTAAACAGCCGTTTTAAGTAGGGCGTCAGTTGACCCGAAAAAGATTTGTAGTAGACATTCGGGAATCCGTCGGGTCCCGGGGCAGACAAAGCTTTTAGTGAAGAAATTACTCTGCTAATCTCGGTGTCCGAGAATGGGGCATTTACTTCAGCCAGTTGGTCCGAGAAAAGGGAAGGTAAATTTAACTTGGCCAAAAATTCACTAATTCCAATGGAATTGGCTGCGGAGTATCTCGGTCGCTATTTAAATTGTAAAGTCTCTCATAGAAACCAGCAAAGATTTCCGCAATGTCTGCAGGGATGCGCACCTCTGACCCCCTCTCGTCTCTCATAACTGCAATCATGGACTTCGCGGCTCTTTTTTTGATGCGCCTCGCCAGTACTGCCCCCGCTCTGTCACCCTCAGTGTAATGCACTCTTCTCAGGGATCTAAGTCCTTTCTCATATTCGCTCAGCAGTAGGGCTCTTAGTTGGTTACGTATTTGAAAAATCTCCGAGGTTAGGGCAGGAGAGGGGCTCAGCTTGTTTGATGCCTCAGCCTGTTCTAATTTAAGGATCAGGCCAGAACAGAGCGCTTCCCGATGACGCTTCAGTTGAGAGGATTTTTGGATAAACAGGCCACGAATGCCTGCCTTATGGGATTCCCAGAGGGTCTCATCAGAGACCTCCTGGTTGTCATTCAGGGCAAAATATTCGGATATGTTTTAGGCAAATTCGTCCTGGACTCCCCGATCAGACAACAGGTCTGCATTCAGCCTCCAGGAGTGGGGTGAGGGCCCCCCTCCACCCAGGCTCAGCTCCAGGGACACTGGTGTGTGGTCCGACCAGGTGATCAGTCCTATCTCCGCACAGACAAAGCGTCTGATCGTCAACCAAGAAAAAATCAATTCTGGCATACGATCTATGTCTGTGGGAGAAGAAGGAATAATCTCTTTCGTTGGCGTGTTGGTATCGCCACACATCATGGAGCCGGAGCTCACGGCAAAGAGGCCCCAGCTCCCGCCCCCTCCTCAATGGACCAGCTGAGGAGTCCATTAGACGATTCATCACTGAATTAAAGTCACCTGTCACCACACAAAGGCCTCGGGACTCCGTCCTGACTTTCTCCAATACCGTACGGGCAAATTTGATCTGCGCTTCGTTAGGGCTGTATATGTTAGAAATCGTGACCTCCCTTCCTCCTATTGTACAAATAAGGATGAGAAAACGACCATTAGTGTCTGCCACCACCCTCCGCATCTGGAACTGCACAGTGTTTTTGATCATAATGCAAACACCAGCTTTCTTAGCTGCGTGATTTGCAAAGAAAATGTGAGGGAACAATTTGTGATGTAAACGTGCATTATCCGCCTCCAATAAGTGAGTCTCTTGTATACAGAAGATGTCCGCCTTACATCTGCGGGCCTCCTTCCACAAGAAAGACCTCTTTATGGGAGAGTTTAACCCCTTAGCATTCAATGTTACAATTTTCACATTCATGCTATCTGCTCAGGTCTCCCACACCTCTCAGAAATTATGCAGGTCCGTAACTTGGACCTTAGCAGTAGGGTAGAGAGAACAGAGAGGTACAGGGGAGAAGCAAAGAGACACAGGAAGACTGGGTAGGGGAGGGGAATTGGAGAGACGTAAAAGGGGAAAAAGAGGGAAGAGAGGAATAAGAACAAGAAACAGGGGAGACAACAGGGGTAAGACCAAAACAATAACAATCAAACTTCAGCCGTTGTTCTGAAATAACAATCAGCAGGAGTTTCCACTCCCAATGGGGGAAAAAGAAAACTGTTCTTAACCGGCTCTGACCCCCGCAAACCAACACACCTTGGCCACGGCAGGCAGAGGCGGAAGACACTGTTCACTTCTATAGAGGGGAACTGAAAAACATAAAGAAGAGAAAAAAACAAGAAAAAGTCCACCCTCTCTGGAACAGTGGGAGCCAGGCTGAGACCCAGCCTATCGTTAAGAGCTTCTCAAAACTTCTCAAAACACCATGTTCATTCACCCCCATCTCTGGACATGGGGTTCGCTTCGGTTCGGGGAGTTCTTCTTTTGTCCACCCGAGGGGCTAGGAAAAGTAGATCCGTGAGAGGAAGGGGTGAGGTTCCAGTCTCTAATGACCCTCCCAAGTCTAGTCGGTGATGAGAATACCTGCCTCATTCCTTTATAACGGAATGTAACTTTCACAGGTGACCCCCACATATATTGGATCCCTCTGTCTCTGAGGATCCGGCAATGAGGGGCAAACTCTCTTCTCCTGGCGAGGGTGCCAGGGGAGAGGTCAGGGTAGATTTCCACCTTTTTGAAGGGGTCAGGAAGCTGTGGACGTTGTCTCATAGCTTGAAGTAATTGGTCTCTGATTTTTGGAAGAGAAAAGGCCACTAGAATGTCTCTGGGCACCTCTTTGCTCAGCTTAGGAGATCTAGGTAGGCGAAAGATTTTGTCCACTGTGAGCTCAGAGGCTGGGGTGTCAGGTAACACAGACTGCAGCAGTTCTCCCACAAGGTTGTGGATGTTTTCAGACTCTCCTCCTTCAGCTAATCCCTGATCTTCACATTCCCCCTCCTTAGTTTATCCTCCATATCCCACATCTGCGCCTTCAGGGAGCCAACCTGTGTCCATAGCAGTGTAATCATCTGCAAGTTGATTGTGTGCTGAGGCATACTCTGCCATTTTGCTTTCTAAATATCCCGTTCTTTCTCCTAGGGCAGCCATCTCCCCTCTCATCTGAGAGACCATCCCCCTCATATCTTCCTGAAGGGAATGATGCAGGCTTCCCAGCAGAGCCTTTAGGCAGCCCTGTGTGACCAGAGCCTCATTCTCCCTCCTTCCTCCCGGTCAGAGCCTGCACCAGACATGCAGGAAGATCTAGTGTGGGGAGGGGAGCGGCATGGTAATCCTGGCGCCATTTTACCTCTCTGTCCCCGCTGATTTTCGGCTCCAAAGAAGTCCAGGACTGACTGGGAGTCCTCCCTGCGGCGATTTCCCGGTTTCGGCATTCAGGAGGCTTATGTAGGTGGCCGGAGTCGCAGGGGTATATTTCACCGTTATGAGGCTCAGTCTTCTGCAGTTAAGTGCCGATATTTAGGCTGGGTCTGAGGAGCTCCTTCAGTGTGCGACCTGCACCATCGGCTCCAGGACACGCCCCTATGAAAGACCTTTTAAAACAATCTATACCCTCTTTAACTGATATGGATGTTACAATAGTGAGGATTCACCGCCTCCCCAACCAAAACACCTGAAGCCAGAATTACCCAGAGATACAATCATAAAATTTAATTTCTACCATGTTAAGGAACAGTTAATGGATTTTTTAAAACAGAGAAAGACACTCCCAAAGCCTTATGATGACATCAGGGTATTTGCGGATCTTTCCAGAGAGACTATACAACAAAGAAGAGACCTTTCCAAGTTAACTGACATTTTGAAACAAAATCAGATCCTTTACAGATGGGGTTTCAACCCCACAAAAGTATTACTTACTCACCAAGGTAGAACAATAGCCCTGTCAGAAACGGAGAAGGGAATGAGGATCCTGAAGGATCTAGGAATTTTGATTTCCTGATAGATTTTTTTCTCCTTTTTACTGTTTATAATGCAGGTAGAAGGGAAGGGCCGAAACTTTAGCCCCCAAAGGAGGTCACTTGTCAGCTTCTGTCTATCAGAGTCCTCCAGATTGGGGTATTTATCCTAAGGGTTAGATACTGTTATCTAATCCTGTGTTTTTTTTTTAATTTTTTTTTATTATTATTCAGGCATAGACGGATATTAGTCTTTTTTCATTTAAATATAATGAGTAGTATAGATTTTACTTTCTCTAGTTCAAATATGATAATTTTATTAAAAAAAAAATTTTTTATTTTGAGCTGTGTTAACCTGGGTTTTTGGTTGAGCCATGTCACTTAAAATCCTTTCAAAGAACGTCAATGGCCTTAATTCACCACAGCGGCGTTATTTCATACAGCAGCCCCAGTGGTAGTATACAGCAGCCCCAGAGGTATATAAAGCAGCCCCAGTGGTAGTATACAGCAGCCCCAGAGGTATATACAGCAGCCCCAGTGGTAGTATACAGCAGCCCCAGAGGTATATACAGCAGCCCCAGTGGTAGTATACAGCAGCCCCAGTGGTAGTATACAGCAGCCCCAGAGGTATATACAGCAGCCCCAGTGGTAGTATACAGCAGCCCCAGAGGTATATACAGCAGCCCCAGTGGTAGTATACAGCAGCCCCAGAGGTATATACAGCAGCCCTCACAGTGGTAGTATACACGCAGCCCCAGTGGTAGTATACACGCAGCCCCAGTGGTAGTATACACGCAGCCCCAGTGGTGTATACACCAGCCCAGTGTAGTATACACGCAGCCCCAGCGGTAGTATACACGCAGCCCCAGAGGTATATACAGCAGCATACCCCATCAGTATCCAGGGCCCCCCCATCAGTATCCAGGCCCCCCCCCCTTGCTCCGCAAACCTGTAAAGTAAAATCATTATACTTATCACTGTCCTGTCGCCGCCGTCCCCGCCGCTGCTCTGCATCGCGCTCCTCCGGCTTCATCCAGCGTCTTCCGGCTTCCTCCTCTGGCGCAGACGATGACGTCATTGCCTGCGCCGACCAGAGGAAGCCGGAAGAAGCCGGATGAAGCTGGAGGAGCGCGATGGCAGCGGCGGGAACAGGACAGTGATAAGTATAATGATTTTACTTTACAGGTTTGCGGAGCAAGGGGGGGGGCCCTGGATACTGATGGGGGGGGGCCTGTATACCTATCGGGGGGGGCGCCTGTATACCAATGACTCGCGTATAAGCCGAGGGGGGAACTTTTCAGCCCAATTTTTGGGCTGAAAAACTCGGCTTATACTCGAGTATATATGGTACCCATCCCCAAGATATGCTGGAAGCTGTAATAACGGTTTTGCCTAAAGAGAAAGGGGATCTCTCTGATGCTAAAAACTATAGGCCAATATCTCTTTTGAATTGTGACACTAAAATCTTGGCTAGGTTAGCTGCTAATAGAATCCAAAAACACATTGGTAAGTTAATACATGTCGACCAAAATGGCTTCATACCAGGACGATCAACAATAGATGCTATGAGAAGAGCTCTAGACCTGGCCATAATAACTTAAAACTCAAAATCCCCTACTGTTTTCCTAGCTTTAGATGCCGAAAAGGCTTTTGATAGAGTTCATTGGTCTTTTCTTTTCCACACCTAAGGCCCCTTTCACATCAGCGTTTTTTTTAAATTGCGGCAGATGCGGTGAAAAAAACGCATCTGCCGCGATTACTGCATACCGGCTGCACTTGCGGCACAGTTGCGGCAAGCCCCATACAATGTATAGGCGGGCTTGCGGCAGATGCGGCAAGTGCGGTTTTGGCACTTGCGTCAGGTGCGGCCGCGAAAAAAACGAGGAATTTAATTATACTTGGCAAGAAAAGTCAATTGCTTACTTGGGTATCTCTCTAGTTAAACCTGCCCTCTCCTCAGTTCATGAAAACTTAACTAACCTACTAAAACCTTTTCACTCACAATTTCTGCCTCTTTCCAAACTTGAGTTGTCTTGGCTAAGTAGAATTTAAGCTTTTAAAATGATTATGCTTCCAACATTTTTATACTTAATTAGAGCCATGCCATTATTCATCCCTAAAATATGGTTCAGCAAATGTCAAACCCAACTTAGATCCTGCATATGGAAGAATAAAAAACCGAGGGTAGCTAGATCTTCTTTAGAAAAAGGAAAGAAAATGGGTGGTTTGGGCCTACCTAACCTCTACAATTATTACCAAGCCTCCATTATTAAACTTTCTCAAAATTGGCTCTATGAGGCATGTGATAAATCCTGGGTATCGCTTGAAAAATCATTCTCTAAAAATAGTAACTTAGCCGCCTTGCTTATCTCTCATTTAATAGACCCTACTAAATCCCCCCCCAACCCCCCCCCCCCCCCAACATCCCCCGCAATTTTTCTACTCTAAAAACCACTATTTTGGCATGGAGGAATCTATTGAATGCCTCAAGGTGTTTTAATCTCACCAAACTAGAATAAATTCCTATAGGTGTTTTGGAAATACTTATTCCAAAAACTAACCTATCAAATTGGATTGATAGGGGTATTTTATATGTAAATTACTTACTTAATGGAGATTCTTTAACTACATTCCTCCATCTGCAAAATAAATTTTCACTCACAAGACATGAGAGGACTAATTGGAGACTAATTACTGAGTTTTTTTACAAAAAAACAATCCTAAACTAGTTTTTCCACAGCCTATTGTTGATTTACTAGATAACCCAACTAAAATTCTTAAATGGAAAACAAACACCCTATACAAAATATTTAATGACGAAACTAAACTCTCCAATCTCTCTTACTTTTCAGCTTGGGAGACAGAATTAGCAATAAAAATTGATCTTCCAAAAATGGCTAAGACCATTGATATATCTTACTCTCATACTGCATGCGCCACTTTACACGAATCTTACTATAAAATACTATCAAGGTGGTATTGGACCCCGGTTAAGTTAAATCTAATTAACCCCCTTTTGTCATCTTTATGTTGGAGAGATTGCCAGAAAACCGGGACACTTTCCCACATGAGGATAGAATTAATAAGAAATGCAAGGCTATAATGAGCAACAATACACACCCGCTCTCTGAACTGTTTGCGAAGCAGAAGAGCACATTCAGCAAGCGTCTAATCCAACTAATGTGTAAAAAGGAAAGATACAGAAAATCGTTTGTTCCGACAGCTGTGGGGATGTTTAACAAATGTATAAGTGTAAAGCGTCCCAAGACTATGTGAAGTTCTAAGTGTATGGGGGGGAATAGGTGAGGTACATGTACCAGTCTACCCGCATCTGCTGTCCATACAGACATATTTTGTAAAGTGTGAAATGTTCTTGATCTTTGTTCTGCTGCTGTAATACTGTAATTTCCTCCGGGATCAATAAAGTTTATCTTATCTTATCTTATTTTTTGGGGTTGCCCTAAATTAGTGAATTTTTGGTCAGATATAAGGATACTTATTTTTAAAGTTACAGGTCTCAAAATAATTATACCCCCACAACTAGCCTTACTCTCTATAGGCATAGAAGACCTCCCCAAGTCCCTAAGATTCTTGGTTTCTCACATCCTTCTTACCACTAAGATCTTAATAGCTGCTAGGTGGAAAAAGAGTGAACCACCCACTGTAAAAGATTTGATTGAACGAATTTCTCTCCATAGCATCTTTGAGCATAATCATGCTATTAGGAATAATTATTTGGAAAATTCTTAGTTAAGTGGGAAAACTGGATCACAATCTACTCTCCAAATCTGTTGAACAGGGTCAATTGACGTATTTATTACTTTATATTCGTTGATGTATTATCCTACACCACAATTTAGTATATGCTTTATTTATGCATAAATAATGCTCAGATTTATTACGAAGTTTTTTCCCTGAAAATTCATATTTTGGATAAAGGACAACTTTTCTTTTTCTGTACTACAACAAATGTTTTGCTACTATATATACCCCGATATTTATGTTATTTATATGTTTGTTCTTAAGTATGTTTCCCTTTTTTATTTTTGTATCCCTTGTCTTAAAATTCCTTAATAAAAATATTTAGAAACAGGATAAAATTCATCCTAAAATGTGTTGGGCAATTTCTCCCGAGTTCACCGATACCTCATATGTGGTCATAAACCACTGTTTGGGCGCACGGCAGGGCTCAGAAGTGAAGGAGCGCCATTTCACTTTTTGAATGGAAAATTAGCTCCAAAAGTCAAATGTCGCTCCTTCACATCTGAGCCCTGCAGTGCGCCCAAACAGTGGTTTATGACCACGTATGAGGTATCGGTGTACTCAGGAGAAATTGTCCAACAAATTTTAGGATCCATTTTATCCTGTTGCCCATGTGAAAATGAAAGAATTGAGGCTAAAATAACATTTTTGTTAGAAAAATTAAAATGTCAATTTTTTCCTTCCACGTTGCTTTAGTTCCTGTGAAGCACCTGAAGGGTTAATAATCTTCTTGAATGTAGTCTTGAGTAGCTTGAGGGGTGCAGTTTTTGGAATGGTGTCATTTTTGGGTGTTTTCTGTCATGTACACCCCTCAAAGGGACTTCAAATGTGATGTGGTCACTAAAAAAACATTTTTGTAAATTTAATTGCTGATGACCCTTATAACTTCCTAACAAAAAATTTTTTTTTTTTACCAAAATTGTGCTGATGTAAAGTAAACACGTGGGAAATGTCATTTATTAACTATGTTGTGTCACATAAGTCTCCGGTTTAGAAGAATAAAAATTCAAAATTTGAAAATTGCGAAATTTTCATAATTTATGCCAAATTTTTTATTTTTTCACAAATAAACGTAAAAATTATTGACCTAAATTTACCGCTAACATGAAGCCCAATATGTCACGAAAAAACAATCTCAGATTCGCTAGGATCTGTTGAAGCGTTCGAGAGATATTACCTCATAAAGGGACAAACTTGACAAAAATGCCAAGGTCTTTAGGGTCAAAATAGGCTGGGTCATGAAGGGGTTAAAGGTGACTCATTGAAGAAATTTAAAAGTGAAATTGAGGCTGAGGTAACCAAATGGGAGCGTGAGATAAAAGAAGCAAAAACAAAAAATGTTTTTTAGAGATCTTAATGTGATATCAAAAATAATCGTGTATATAAGTGGAGATCACAGCGCCCAAAATCGGGACCGGGGGGGGTAAAACCAAAAATCCTGCAAAACCTAGAACTTGATCTATTTTCTCAATAACATCAGGTGATGAGACTTGTGATGAAGGTGACTTATCTAGTAGTGGAGCAAGCGGTGGGGCGGCTGGAATCTCTAACCAGTGGAACCCTGAGGAAAAACAGATAGTGACTAGGTTACAAGCCAGTGCCCCTAAAACCTAAAGACAAAGATAAAGAAATGGGCAAGGACAAAGAGGGTCTTCAGGTGATTAATCTGTGAGGATATCATTTGTCCCCTACCCAAATAGATGTTTTATCTAAAGGCTTGACATTTGCACCAACTAAGGCTGCCTCCACACTTGCGTTTGTGTCTGTATGCGGAGGGCATGCAGACGCAAACGCAGCCCATACTAATGTGAACACAGCGGAGAATCTCCGCATGCGTTCACATTAGTATGGTGCCCGGGCAGCCAATCAGCTGTCTCTGGGGGCGGCCGGGAGGAGATCAGTGGCAGAGATCTCCTCCTCCCGTCACAGCTAATCTCCCACCGGTGTCAGCGGGGAGATACAGCTGATCTGACAGCTGTTTAAATCTCCCGAACTGACACCGAATAGGGTGATATCAGTGCAGGAGATAAGAAACAGCTGATCACTGTTCAAATCTCCTGCGCCGACATCACCTATTCGGTGTCAGCGCGGGAGATTTAAACAGCTGTCAGATCAGCTGTATCTCCCCGCTGACACCGGTGGGAGATCAGCTGTGGCTCTGCATGATCTCCCGGTGGCCGCCGGGAGAGATTTCAATGAGATCCGCAGCGTTCTCCTGCGGTGTCTTGCGGAGGACACTGCAGATCCATTGAGATCCATGCATTTTTTGTGCGCTTGCGGATAAAACAAGCACCCGCGAACGCACAAAAAATGCTGCGTTTGGAGTGCGGTCGGAGGGCGCATAAATTATGCGCATTCCGAACGCAAATACGGCCAAACGCAAGTGTGAAGGCAGCCTAACTCTTTTAATTTCTTCTTAGCACTAAAAGATTTACAGCTATTGTCAAGGAAGCTCCTTCTCAAAAAACTGCACAACAAAGGCACCGAGGATCCTGGTGGTGGAACAGAGGATGAAGCACTTCTAAACTTGGAAGAATTGTTAGGAGAGCAAGAACCTGTAACTCAAGGTAGTCAATTTTGCCATGTCCACTAAGTTCCCCCCTCTGTCACTCTGTCCAGCCATTGACATCTTTACTAAGATTTAGATTTAAACACAGTTTATGTGACCCAGTCTGCCGTTATATTGATTTTTACTTAAAACCTCTTATTGAGACCTTACCATCTTTCATTAAAGACACTACGGACTTCCTGACATGGGTTGATGGGATCTGCGTGGATCCAGAAGTACTTATTGTCACGTCACGGGTGATGTGGAGTCCCTCTATACCTGCATCTCTCATGATGCAGTTGTGGAGGTGACCCAGTTTTACTTGGAGAACTCCAACATGGATGGACATCTGTGTGAGCTAATAGTCGAGCTACTCCACTTTGCCTTGTCACATAATTTTTTCATCTTTAAAAATTCATATTACCTTCAGAGGCGCGGCACTGCCATGGGCGCGGCCTGTGCTCCTTCGTACGTGAATCTGTTCCCCGGGTTTTGGGAGAGGGACGTGTTCGCGTGCTGGGGTGCGTCGGTCGCGCATCATGTGCAGTGCTGGATGCACTACATAGATGACTATTTCTGTGGCAGGGCACGGTGGGGCAGCGCAAGTTATTTATGGAAGAACTGAATAGCAATACACGTAACATTAAGCTCACTTTTAAATATAGCAACACAGAAATTCATTTTCTGGATGTGAGCATGAAGGTTGATGAACATGGATGGATGCAGACAAATATTTACCGGAAAGAGACCTCAGTAAATGCTTTCCCCCAATGCTTTGCCGGCCCATGCACCGTCAACAATTAGAGCCGTCCCTGTTGGCCAATATCTTTGAGCGAGATGGGTCTGCTTCACGGAGGCCAATTTCAAGAAACAATTTGATGATTTAAGGGAGCGTTTTGAGGCAAGGGGATACAGCCAAAGATGTATTAAACATGGGTACAAAAGAGCCAGGAACACGTCTCGTTCTGATATCCTCCCATCCAGAATAAAAAAGGATACCAGAGATGATGTTAGATTCATTTCAACATTCAATTGTGAATGGTCTAGCATGAGACATGTTTTGAATAAACATTGGCCAATTTTGTTGAGAGAACCGACTTTGAGGGGTTGTATTCCAAAGTGCCCCTGATGACGAGTAGACGTGCAAAAAATGTATAAGATCTTTTAGTGCACAGATACTATGCCCCAAAGTCTTTGGGAATAGGAGTAGGGTGAGGGGATGTTTTCCGTGCGGTCACTGTACCGCATGTGTTAACGTCCTACGCAGCTTTAATTTCACCACAAGCTATGGTGCAAAGTCCTATCGTATAAATCATTACATAAACTGTGGCAGCACGCACGTGGTGTATTACGCCATGTGCGGCTGCTCCAAGATTTATGTGGGACTGACCTCGCGTGAATTACGTAAAAAGGTTCGCGAACATGTGAGGGATATTGAGGCTGTTAAGACAGTGGATGATTTGGCAAGTCTTAAGACTTTGCCACGCCACTTTAAACTGTTTCACAAATCCAACCCTAGATCACTTAAGGATAAGGGAATAGATATAGTTCATGGAGGTATGAGGGGAGGAAATCTGAAGATCTTGTCCCAGAAAGAAACGCAATAGATCTCCACATTGGGGACTATGGCTCCTTTAGGTCTGAATGAAAGCCTCAGTTTTGTCTCGTTTCTATAGGCTTGCATTATTGCTGCAAAAACCCTCCACCCCCCTTTCCTCTTTCCATCTCCCCCCACTTCTTCCTTTCCCTTACCCTCCCCACCGCTCATTGTCTGTTTGTATTTGTACATATATGAGAATATGCTTTTTTATGCTTAAATTGATTTTAACCTGGTAATGTGTGTTTTTATACAAATCCTTAGAAATGCACCTTTCTGTTTCGGCAGACCTGGCACCAATCATGAGGGACACTCTTTTGAGATGGGAGTTTCAAGCATGGAGATGAATTGGACCCATTCTTGGAAAAGAATCATTGATTCATCATTACTTATTGAATTGATTGGGTCTCCCATGTTATGTTCCCTATTTTTGCATTGTGTGCTTCATGTTTCGTGACGATATGGAGCGCGCGTGTGCATTTCCGGATCTCCCCGCTCTTCCTCGCGGCGTGTCAAGCATCCTGAGGAGTTTCCAGTTGCTAGGCAGTCTCCGGGCTTCTGGTACCACGTCATCACGTTGACGCCGGCTGGGGGAGGAGATGTGGGACTCGCTGCATGCGTGCATGCGCCGCCTGACACATCTAATTGGAGGACGCAACTCATGCGATCCCGCCATCTGACTTCAAAAGGTCTTGCCTGCCAGATTTCGGTGCATTCCCCATGAGTAAGCATCCATATCGCCACGTGAAACGCATGTAGGGGTTAGCCTTCTGTGAGGAGGTCCCTGTCTCGGGTCCCCCATCCTACCGATTCTGATACCTGCACCAGCACTTTGGTAATATCTGTTATTGATTACCTTGTACACTGTGCCATGTATCATGTAACTTGTTATACGTATCATATACTGTGCATAGGAGAACGTTGTTGTTCATATGACTATGTAACAAGGAATAAGTGCAAAATATGCACACATGTAATATTTGCATAGCTACTGTGAATCACATTATTGTGTTTACTAATATTCATTATTACTCAGAGGCTGTACAGTTTCGATCCGCAGCATCAGAACATGTACCTGACCGCCTGACCTTGGATGCCTTTATGGTGTACCAGTTTCTAAGTGTTAATAAATTACATGCTATTAATGGCACATAAATTCCACTGTTTTCTCTGGTTCTAAGTTCTATATTGCAGAGCACTGCAGGAGTTGGACCTGTACTCTAGCAACGTTCCTGAGGAATGAACATTTGCCCAAGTACCATAAGGGGAAGGTGCCATTTATACACAGAGCAGCTCGGCACTCAGGCAGAGAGACCAAATAGGGAACACATGTACACTCCCTGACAGAAGTTCTGTCGCTTATCCATGTTATATAAATAAAAGCTTATAGTCTGACGTTAAATTCATCCATTGGTTGTGTAAATTACTCTTTTGAAAGCTGAAACCCTCTGAAATGTGGTTTAGGTTAAGAAAATAAATTGGTATCAATGCTGAAATATTGATCATTTAATGAACACAGAATGGTCAGATTTTAGCAAGACAAAAGTTTTATTGCCTGGTCATATAATTTACCCAATCCTAGTTTACATCCTCATCTGTGCTCAGTAAATGATCGGTTAATTAGTGGGTGTGTCTAAAAAGAAACTCAGCACCCAAGACCTTCACTTAAACTGCATCTTTAACGTGTCTCAGTGTCAAGTAAAAAGAATTAAAAAAAAGATTTGAAGAGATTGGAAATGTGTTTGACAAGCCCAGGTCCAGCAGACCCCGCAAGACAACTGCTCAGGAGGAACGTTTGTTGGTTAGAAAACCCAAAGCAAGCCCCTCTTCCACTGCAGCAGAGCTCCAACAGGTCTGGTCACCTCAAGTCCCTGTGTCAACTACAACAGTTTGTAGGATTCTGTCTTGAAATAGCCTCCATGGTTGAATCAGTGCCCAGAAGCCAGCACTAAACAAAAGGCAAATAAAAAACCATGTGGCATTTGCAAAGTCCCGCAGCCTGCTAAATAGATGGACACTGGAAAAGTGGCAGAAGGTGTATTTCTCTGATGAATCTTCAGTAGAATTACACCACAGCTGCCGCAAATACTGCAGGAGACCTACTGGAGCCCGTATGGATCCAAAATACACCAGAAAACAGTTAAATTTGGTGATAGAAGATCATGGTCTGGGGTTACTGTCACGTCCTACTGACGGACTCACACGTGGACCCACTGGACCGCGTAGTGCGGATGCTGATACCGGGATGACAGAGAGATGGACCAGTATAGTAGAGTCAACAGGTTTATTTGAGCAATACACACACCCACGCCCCAGGGGAGGGCCACACGGTCACAGCACCGGAACACCACCGACAGAGGCCCCGGAGTGCTTAACCCCTATACAGGGATACCGCCGGTACCAACCTCGGAGGGACCGATGAAGCGGACACGGGTGTTAAACCGACCCAAGGCAATGTGGGAAACAATACAGCAACCGGGTATAGGATCGGAAATGGGGAACCAGGAACACGGGGAATCCGGAGCCAGGCTTGAGACAGCGATCCACTTGGAAGAGGTCCGGGAAACCAGCCAGGAACACGGAAGTCAGCGAGGAGACGGCAGGGCAGGAATCTGTGGGAAGGAACACACAGAAATCAGGTAACAAGCCAAATAAGGAAAGACCTGACAAGACCAGAAATGGCAGCTCCACTAGGGAGAGGTTGCCCTGGCCCCGATTGACTGGAAACAGGAAGTTTATATCATAGCAGGGCAGTCCTGATTGGCAGGACACAGAAGCATGGTGATTGGCTGAGGGGAGGAGCATGCTCCCTGCAGTCTCTCCAGCAGAAACAGGTTTGGAGATGAAGTTTCATGTGCTCAAGTAGTAGCCCCGGAAAGGGAGGAGAAGAGCAGCGCTACTCCAGCAGAGGGCGCTGGAACCCTGCGGCAGACCCCGAGGGGTAACAGTTACATTCAGTATGGGGGTGTGCGAAACATTTGCAAGGTGGAAGGCAATATCAATAGCCTAAAAAATCAAGAAGTATTAACTACCTCTTATATTCCAAATCATAAAATGGGTCAAATTCTGCAGCAGGATGGTGCTCCACCTCATACATCCATCTCTACAACAAAGTTCCTCCAGGCAAAAAAGATCAAGGTCCTTAAGGACTGGCCAGGCCAGTCACCAGACATGAACATCATTGAGCATGTTTGGGGTAGGATGAAAGAGGAAGCTTGGAAGACAAAACCAAACAATCTAGATGAACTCTGGGAGGCATGTAAGACTGCATTCTTTGCTATTCCTGATGACTTCATTAATAAATTGTATGAATCATTGTTGAACCGCATGGATGCAGTCCTTCAAGCTCATAGAAGTCACACAAAATATTAATTATGACTCTAATAGCACCACAACTTCATTCACCAATGTTATGCAACATATATTTGTATTTTAAGTTCATTATTTGTTTGAATATCACATTACTTTCTGTGGGCGACAAAACTTTTATCTTGCCAAAATCTGACCATTCTGAGTTCATTAAATGATCAATATTTCAGCATTAATGCCAATTTATTTTCTTAATCTAAACCACATTTCGGAGGGTTTCAGCTTTCAAAAGAGTAATTTATACAACCAATGGATGAATTTAACGTCAGGTTATAAGCTTTTATTTACATAACATGGATAAGCGACATAACTTCTGTCAAGGAGTGTACTGTCTCTTTAAATGTTTGCAGTGTGTGGTGCGCGCTACCTAAGTAAAGTCCTAGCAGATAGGCCAAAAGAACACAGGTTCCTGGATGAGAGGGAAGCAGATGACTGCAAGGGACCACGGCTAGGGAGAACAGAGGAAGGCAAGGCACGAGGGTAAGCAGAACCAGATGAGCTGCATGATGGGCACCGGTCTCCCTGTCCAGCTATATCTAATCTACTGCACCTGCCCCAACTGGTTCCTGAACAGCTGCACAGTCCCTGGTGGCACATGCAAAGCCTAAAATAACCCTGACCGCAAAACTAGGTGATCACAACTCGGACTTGACTGCCAGAAAGATGGTCGAGCTGTTCCTTGTAACTCCTTAGGAACTAGAAGGGTATTGATGAGCACTATAACTGAGATTAGGGAAAGAGTGCAGAGATATTTAGGGACCCAAGGTGTGGAAACATTAAACACATGCACAAGTGGAAAGGGGAGAAATAGCAACTGCAAGTAAGACTAGCCTCCTACAACCTAACTATAACAAGAGAAAGGAGTAGGGTGGACAAGTGAGACAGCAAAAAGAATATAATTAGCGAGTCTCCATCTAACAAGTAAAAACCCTTCATAGTGGGGCTGGAACTCTTATCAAATTCCACATAGGAATATAGCCAGCAGAGAAACCCAGCATCAGGAGGGTATAAATAGCCGCATCCACAATGTTATAGGACAAATACAATGAACAATTAATAACTGGTGACCAGAAACCACAATTATAGGAACAAAGGTAAAATATAACAAGTACTCAGACAGGGATTGACCATGCTGTGGCTCAGCAGAGAAGGAAATTAACCACACAGCATTAGGTCACCACATTGAATCCCGGGGCATGACAATTTTATGTGAAATAGGCTGTACACAAAACAAGATCTGCATGCACACTGTAGTGATGTAAAAGCACGCTTTTGTAAGGTAATGCTTCTTGTAGGGTCAATGCTTTATGTAGAGTTATTAATTAACCCTGCCTGTTGTTTTGTTCGGGTCTACTATATACTTATAATGTTCCTGTCATTTTTGACGGGACCTATTAACTCCTTCCCGACCTTTGACGTTATGGAGATGTCATGGAAGTCGGTGATTTCCAGACCCATGACGTCCCCAGCGTCATGGCAGGTTTGCGGTCGTGCAGCTCCGGTGACTGGGGTCAGTTAAAAGTCACCAGAGCTGCACGTAGGCAGGGACCTCTAGATGACCCCGGGGGGTGGCTTTGCCACCCCATGCCTCAGATTACTGTGATTGGCAGTTGAAAGTGAAACTGCCAATTACAGTGATTTCAATACTTGACCAATGACATTTGGTCAAATACTGATATCCAGCCACGGCTGATGCTGCAACATATAAGCCATTGGCTGGAGCAGGGTAACCTGTGTGTCACCCCCCCAGTCCAGATCCGATTGGAGCTAGCATTGATGTATCCCTCCAATCATATCTGGAGGAGCGGTGTGACCTGTGGGTGCCCTTCCTCCTCAGCCTCATTCTGTTCATGGAGCCTGAAGAGGGAGGGCCACTGCCGCCGCCATCGACATGCCAAGTGCCACCGACACTGACTGATCGCCTGCCTGTCTGCCTGCCGATCGCCTGCATACCGTAAAAGTCTGTTCCCTGCCGCTGTTGCCACCCCCTCCCTGTGATCACCCCTCAGCCCTCTGATTCCCCCCCTGATCCCCCTCATCCACCGCTGCCCTCAGCTGCCCCCCAGCCTGGTGATCGCCTCCCTGATCCCTCTCATCCACCGCTACCCTCAGCTGCCTCCCCGCAGCCCGGTGGTCACCCCCCTGATCCCTCTTACCCACAGCTGCCCCCCAGCCCGGTGATTACCCCCTGATCCCTCTCAACCACCACTGCCCTCAGCTGCCCCCCCCGCCTGGTTATCACCCCCTGCTCCCTCTCACCCACCGCTGCCCTCAGCTGCCCCCCCCAACCCGGTGATCACCCCCCTAATCCCTCTCACCCACCACTGCCCCCTCGCTCCCCCCAGCCCAGTGATCACCCCCCTGCCTTCTGATTCCCCCTGATCCCTCTCACCCACATTTGCCCCCTTCACTCCCCAGTGATCACCCCTCCTGCCCTCCACTGCCCTCCTCCTGCCCTCCTCCTGCCCAGTGATCACCCCCGCATCCCAGTGATCACCTCCCCTGCCCTCCACTGCCCAGTGATCACCTCCCCTGCCTTGCATTGCCCATTGATCACCCCCCCTGCCCAGTGATCACCTCCCCTGCGCTGCCCAGTAATCACCCCCCCACCCGGTGATCACCTCCCCTGCCCAGTGATCACCTCCCCTGCCCAGTGATCACCCCCCCCTGCCCGGTGATCACCTCTCCCTTGCCCTCTGCTGTCCAGTGATCACCTCCCCTGCCCTCTGCAGCCCAGTGATCACCCTCCCCCACCCTGTGACCTGCTGCTGCCGGCTCCTGCATTTACCTCAGCCCCCGCCTGCCCTCTGCACACCTGACAGCCCCCACCTGCCTTCTGCGCACCTGACAGCCCCCGCCTGCCATCCCTGCACCTGACAGCCACCGTCTGCCCTCCCCACACCTGACAGCCTCTGTCTGCCTTCCCCGCACCTGACAGCCCTCGCTTGAAAGTTACACCAATCACTCACACGTACACTCACACTACAATAAAGTTTGTGTGCTTTTTTTACACATGCACACAGCACACACAAAATGTTCCGCTCATCCCAGTCTCAAAGGGCGTACTCAACTGAGGAGGCATATTCCATTATTGCCTCCGAAGCGGATAGTGAAGGAGAGGACCCCACTTTTCTCTATTCCCCCAAATCTCCCTCCTCCAGTGACACCGAGTCGCCACCACGACGAAGACGACGCAGGACAAGAGATCGTCCGGAGCCCAGGGGAAAAGAGCCAGAAGTCGTGGAAGAAGAGGAGCCGGAGGCCATGGAGGAAGACCCACAGCCAACTGTGAGTAACCCCCAACCTAGTGCTAGTCACACCCAACCTAGCACTAGGGCCCCTGTTTGGACCCCCTGTCCCTGAAAATTTTACTTGTTCCAGATTTCCTTCCCCAATCAGGAATCCAGTTTGAGATGGCAAACCTCAGGGAAATACTTTTTCAAAGTCGATTTCTCTGAGGCAAAACGGATCAATTTGTGAAGCACTTGGGGGTTCAAAGTGCTCACTATGCATCTAGATACGTTCCTTGGGGGTCTAGTTTCCAAAATGTGGTCACTTGTGGAAAATTTGCATCAATTGTTAGTGGACACCATGTCGTGTATGGACAGCCCCTGTGTGCATAAACATTGGAGCTCCCCCACAAGTGACCCCATTTTGGAAAGTAGACCGCCCCAAGGAAGTTATCTAGATGCATAGTGAGCAATTTGAACCCCCAGGTGCTTCACAAATTGATCCGTAAAAATGAAAAAAGAAAATTTTTGTGGGAAAAAAAGTACTTTTTCATTTTTACCGATCAATTTGTGCAGCACCTTGGGGTTCAAAATGCCTATTATGCATATAGATACGTTCCTTGGGGAGTTTAGTTTCCAAAATGGTGTCACTTGTAGGGGAGTTCCAATGTTTAGGCACACAGGGGCTCTCCATACGCGACATGGTGTCCGCTAACAATTTGAATGGAGAAATAGCTCCAATTGTTAGCAGACACCATGTTGTGTATGGAGAACCCCTGTGTGCCTAAACATTTTAGCTCCCCCACAAGTGACCCCATTTTGGAAACTAGACCCCCCAAGAAACATATCTACATGCATAGTGAGCACTTTGAACCCCAGGTGCTTCACACTCGAAAGGGAAGGAGTGCCATTTCACTTTTTGAATGGAAAATTAGCTCCAAAAGTCAAATGGCGCTCCTTCCCTTCTGAGCCCTGCCGTGCGCCCAAACAGTGGTTTATGACCACATATGAGATATAGGTGTGCTCAGGAGAAATTGCGGGGTGCAGTTTTTGGAATGGTGTCACTTTCGGGTGTTTTCTGTCATGTACACCCCTCAAAGGAACTTCAAATGTGATGTGGTCACTAAAAAAAAGGTTTTGTAAATTTTGCTGGAAAAATGAGAAATTGCTGATGAACTTTGAACCCTTATAACTTCCTAACCCAAAAATTTTTTTTTCCAAAATTGTGCTTATGTAAAGTGACATGTGGGAAATGTTATTTATTAACTATTTAGTGGCACATGACTCTCTTGTTTAACAGAATAAAAATTAAAAATTTGAAAATTGCAAAATTTTCAATTTTTTCACAAATAAACGCAAAAATAATCGATTTAATTTTAACTCTAACATGAAGCCCAATATGTCACGAAAAAAACAATGTCAGAATCGCTAGGATCTGCAGAAGCGTTCCAGAGTTATAACCTCATAAAGGGACACTTGTCAGAACTGCCAAAAATGGCAAGGTGAGCAAGGCCAAAATATGCTGGGTGGTGAAGGGGTTAAAGTATTGATTTTCAGCTAATTTGTTTTATGTGAATACCTGTTGCATTATTATACTGTATGTGAACATGGTTGCTCATAAACGAAGGAAAAATGAAATAAAAAACTTCAAATTCGGTCATTTTTGACCAAACAGAACAGCAGGGTTAATGAAGGGTTAGGCTTCATGTAAGGTGCATCATGTAAGATCATGCTTCATGTAGTACTAGTGTCATTCCTCTTGCAGATTCATGTTTCATGTAAGGTCATGCTTCATATAGTGTCATACTTCGTGTAATGTCATGCTTCTTGTAGGGTCATTGCTTCATGTAGTGTTATGTTTCTTGAAGGGTCATGCTTCATGTAAGGTCATGCTTCTTGTGGGGTCATGCTTCCTGTAGGGTAATGCTTCATGTAGGATAATGCTTCTTGTAGGGTCATGCTTCATGTAAGGTCATGCTTTGTGTAGGGCCTTGCTTTATGTAAGGTTATGCTTCATGTAGGGTCATTCTTCATGTAGGCTAATGCTTCATGTAGGGTCATGCTTCTTGCAGGGTCTTGCTTTATGATAGATCATGCTTTGTGTAAGGTCATGCTTTATGTAGGGTAATGCTTCTTGTAGGGTCATGCTTCATGTAGGATAATGCTTTTTGTAGGTCATGCTTCTTGTAGGGTCATGCTTTATGATAGATCATGCTTTGTGTAAGGTCATGCTTCCTGTAGGGCCTTGCTTCAGTTAGGGTCATGCATCTTGAAGGATCATGCTTCATGTAAAGTCATTGCTTCATGTAAGATCATGCTTCTTATAGGGTCATTGCTTTATGTAGCGTCAGTGTTTAACGCAGCGGCTTCAGCTGGATATTCTCTGCAACAGCTGAAAAATGTTGGACGTCTGCAACATAAGACTTGTCATTAACAAGCAAATAAATGATAGTGAGGAAATAAAACGGCTGAGAAAAACAAACTAAGGAAATTGTGATTTATTGATCTAAGGTGGCAATCTTGTAAAATGAGACATGCCAGATGTTCTCTTATATGAAAAAGCTATTAATTAGTGTTTAGCAAATATGCTGGAAGATTCACTCTTCCTTTGTGGAGAAACGTATTGAGGCACAGACATTCTTATGTATAAAGTGTTCGGCTTCAGTGGTTTTCGCTCTTTATTTAGGCGTTTCGATGTTTCCTGAAATACAATTCTACACATTCCGTCCATTGTTACATTTCATTGACAAATCCATGAAGTTTCTGTAGAGACTGAATATCTCCAGCGCTGCCCCTGATTCTCCAGACTTCTCCCCCGGCGGCTGGATCTCGGGTTCTGGACAGATCCTGATGGATCACCCGATCTTGTCTCATCAGAGGTCGGAGTTATCACAATTTCTGGGTTTTTGTAATTTTTTGAGGATTCACCGCAAGTTCTTAATGGAACTGATATCTGGAGAGTTTACTAACAATGGACCTAAAATCTAAATGTTTTGTTCATTGAGCCTCTTAGTTATCGCTCTTCACTTGTGACGTTGTCTCTATCATACTGGAAAAGCATTATTATTATTATTATTTATAGAGCACCATTGATTCCATGGTGCTGTACATGAGAAAGGATTACATACAAACAAGTTATAAATACAATGAACAAACTAACAGTGACGGACAGATTTAGCCCTGGGCACAATTTGGAGTGAGTCCTCTCCCTTGGGCCCCGTCATCTGCAGGTTAATCCTTGTACTTCCTTCAGAATGTCAGTCTGTCCTTGATGTTCTCCTTGGAGAGAACTGCCTTCTTGTCTACCCTTCTTGACATAAGACCAGCCTCCAAAAAACTTTGCCGTAACGCGCATCCAGATGCACTGACACCTGCCTGCTGCCATTTCTGAGCAGAATTCTCTTTAGAAAATAGTCCAGGTAATTGCAGGTTTTTGTTGGGCGTCCTGAAGTCTTCTTCACAACAGTCTGCAAACTTTTGATCACAACTGCGAGTTTATGCTTAAGGGTACGGACACACTGGTGTGAAACTTGGACGAGTGCAATGCCTGATTTTATCCAATTGCAGTCGGACCAATGCTAATCAATGTCTGAGAGCACATTGGAGAGATTCAGGATGAGAAAAAAGTCACAACATGCTGCGACAGAATGCGATTCACTCTCAAGACTCACCATTGTAAGTCTATGGGTCTGACAAAATCACGGACCGCACACGGACCATCCGAGAGGCATCAGTATTTTCACTGATACATTCTCATTCTGCAGCTGAGAACACTGTAAAATGTACCTGTAAATGATTATACAGTAAATAGCTGCTGAGAAAAAAAAAAGGATAGCACACGGAAGCCACACTTATGTGATCTGAGAGAAATGTCAGACACTCGCATCGCAGTTGGATCAAAAAACGAACGTCACTTGTCCAACTCTACTGGATGAGAATCGGACCGTTTTTTTTCATGGCAGTGTGTTTCCACTCTAAAGGTGCTGTTACACCTTGGCACACCGCCAGAAATGTCGGCGGCGATGGGCGTGAGCGGGCACGTTTTTGGCGCACCGCCAGCGTCGCTGCCCCCCGTTTACACAGGGAGACACCTCCGGCGATGCCGCGGTGAGCTGACAGGCGGCATCACTGCCGGGGTGTCTCAAAACCCCAGCGGCGATGCGGCACTATGGGCAATGGACAATGACATCTCCTGTCAGCTCGCCGGCGGCCGGTTACATGGGGCGATGTGTGCACATCGCCCCAGATCAGCCGCCTGGTATCACATCACTGATGCGTGGGCAGTGGCTTTCCTTCAAAGGATTTTTTAAATGTGGTAGGAGAAACTCCAGATTATGTCCTTATGCTAAAGACTGTGATTCATTTGGAGATGCAGATAATAAGAAACATTTTAAAATCAGTTCTTTTGTAAACTGTAAATCTAAATGTGTAGTTTATGCCATCGAATGCACACAGTGCAGATTAAAGTATGTTGGGAGCACAAAGAGACATGCATACAGTGCCTACAAGTAGTATTCAACCCCCTGCAGATTTAGGTGGTTTGATAAGATGCCAATAAGTTAGAGCCTTCAAATTGCAAACGAGAGTAGGATTTATTAACAGAAGTATAAATCTTACAAACCAAAAAGTTATGTTGCTCAGTTGAATTTTTATAAATTTTAAACATAAATGTGTGGGTCAATTATTATTCAACCCCTATGTTTAATATTTTGTGGAATAACCCTTGTTTGCAATTACAGCTAATAATCGTCTTTTATAAGACCTGATCAGGCCGGCACATGTCTCTGGAGTTATCTTGGCCCACTCCTCCATGCAGATCTTCTCCAAGTTATCTAGGTTCTTTGGGTGTCTCATATGGACTTTAATCTTGAGCTCCTTCCACAAGTTTTCAATTGGGTTAAGGTCAGGAGACTGACTAGGCCACTCCATCACCTTGATTTTTTCCCTCTTGAACCAGGCCTTGGTTTTCTTGGCTGTGTGCTTTGGGTCGTTGTCTTGTTGGAAGATGAAATTACGACCCATCTTAAGATCCTTGATGGAGGAGCGGAGGTTCTTGGCCAAAATCTCCAGGTAGGCCGTGCTATCCATATTCCATGGATGCGGACCAGATGGCCAGGCCCCTTGGCTGAGAAACAGCCCCACAGCATAATGCTGCCACCACCATGCTTGACTGTAGGGATGGTATTCTTGGGGTCGTATGTAGTGCCATCCAGTCTCCAAACGTCACGTGTGTGGTTGGCACCAAAGATCTCGATCTTGGTCTCATCAGACCATAGAACCTTGAACCAGTCTGTCTCAGAGTCCTCCATGTGATCATGAGCAAACTGTAGACGAGCCTTGACATGACGCTTTGAAAGTAAAGGTACCTTACGGGCTCGTCTGGAACGGAGACCATTGCGGTGGAGTACGTTACTTATGGTATTGACTGAAACCGATGTCCCCACTGCCATGAGATCTTCCCGGAGCTCCTTCCTTGTTGTCCTTGGGTTAGCCTTGACTCTTCGGACAAGCCTGGCCTCGGCATGGGAGGAAACTTTCAAAGGCTGTCCAGGCCGTGGAAGGCTAACAGTAGTTACATAAGCCTTCCATTTCCGGATGATGCTCCCAACAGTGGAGACAGGTAGGCCCAACTCCTTGGAAAGGGTTTTGTACCCCTTGCCAGCCTTGTGACCCTCCACGATCTTGTCTCTGATGGCCTTGGAATGCTCCTTTGTCTTTCCCATGTTGACCATGTAGGAGTGCTGTTCACAAGTTTGGGGAGGGTCTTAAATAGTCAGAAAAGGCTGGCAAAAAGGAGAATTTTGTGTACTCACCGTAAATTCCTTTTCTCTTAGCCTCTAATTGGGGGACACAGGACCGTGGGTGTTATGCTGCTGTCCACTAGGAGGCGACACTAAGTAGAATCTGCAAAACAGTTAAAGTGGCTCCTCCTCTGTAGCATACACCCCTGGGGCAGACACTGCCTCACCAGTTTTGTGCTAAAGCAGTAGGAGCAAGTAACAGATTAACGATATAATAAGGCCTGTAAAAAACCAGGCACCTATAGAACAAGTAACAGAATATTAAAATAACTGGGCCTGTAAAAAACAGGCACGTATGTAATATCTCAGAAGCCACTGAGAGACCAGAAACTTGAAAAACCAGTAAGAAGGCCCGAACGGGCAACAGGGTGGGTGCTGTGTCCCCCAATTAGAGGCTAAGAGAAAAGGAATTTACGGTGAGTACACAAAATTCTCCTTTTCTCCTTCGCCTCATTGGGGGACACAGGACCGTGGGACGTCCCAAAGCAGTCCCTGGGCGGGAAAAGAATACATTAGAGACTCTTATACAAACTGCACCCTACCGGTGAGCTGCTGTCACCAGGGAGACGCATCAACTAGATCTGCATCTACTAAGGTAAGAAAATGAACACTGTGATGGTGCACAACAGCGTAAGCGTACAAACACTGTGTTGTACCACAACAGTGTAAAATCTGAACCAGGTGACAGCCCCGGCCACCTACAGCGGAGAGGCCTGGGCCCAAAGGAGGTAGGATGGCCTCAGTTGTACGAGTGCATGCGCGACCTTATACCCGATGTAAACGGTAATATCTGCAACTGCTAAACTTCCTGCATAGGAAGTCTGTTCGTGTAACCAGTTTGGCTGAGGATGTCGGCATGCGCAGTCAGCGGCCCACCGAGAGGATGAAGAACAAGCTGTCAGAGGTTCTTCGAAGGACGGAAGGAATTTCTGGAAGCTGCCGTACTAGCCTCATAGACACGTAGAGTTCAGGCGAATCTAACGTGTGCTGAGCCATGTTGATATGGTGCATCAGTGCTGAACGACTGAAAAAGGAGCCGGAACGGTGTGGTCTTTGTTTAGATGGAATGACCCTGCCATCTTATGAAGAAAGATGGTACAGGTCGCATCCCACCTATCTTGGCGACCACCGAAAAAAGGGGGGCTTCGAGGAGAGCGTTAGGGTGAGAGACTCAACGGATAGAGGTAAAGTCCTCTTTTTTTTTTTTTTTTTTTTTTTTTTGTTGTTGTTGTTTGTTAACACCACCTCTGGTAACAAGGGTGAAGGAAAACTTTTTGTGAAGGTCTGAAAGAAGAATCCTGCAGCACATAGTAGACCGGAATGAAGCCCCATGTTACCAGTAGTTGTTGTAGGGAAGAAGGGGACAATGCGTGAAAATGTCCCGGATGGAAGGTGCTAACCTGAGCCTACAGCCACGCAATGGAGGCGGAATCGAGAAGGTAGCATGGGGATGTGCCCTCTGAGGCACTCGAGAGAGAGAGAGAGGGAGAGAATCAATGTGAACGGAAACAGGTGTTTACCCCCTGAGTCAAGGTTGTAGCGCCTGTTCGCGAAAGGAGGACTAGGTATCAGAGCTACAACCAGGTGTCAGGGCCACACTAAGAAGATTAGAGTTTCCGATTTTGTGAGAAAGGACCCTGGAAAGAGGGCCTGTGCGGACTGGAGGAAGCCAGGGAAAACCAGTGGTGAGTGAAAATAGGCCGGCATACTAAGTGCGCCTGGACCAAAGCGGGGTCCTCTAGAGGACTGTAATGCCATTGGACCTGAACCTTGCCATGGTCATTTGGATGATTGCAAGGCCGTGAGATTAAATCCTCGCCTCAGACTAAGAAAGAGAGGCAGAGGGATATCCGCTCTCATAAGTTGTGAATTGTGAGCTACAGCCCGAACACAGGAACCTGCTGTGTATGAGCAACAGAGCTGAAGAAGAAGAAAGCCGGAGTGATCTGACTCGCTGTATACTGGGTCCTAATATGGACATTACATGAGTGGTGCGGATTACACCTGCGAGGTACCAATGATGAGATACAAATCCCTAGGAGAATGATAGGCAGGGGCGACCCGAGGGTCGTCCGCTGCCCCAAGCCATGTGAGAACAGGACGTCACTATCCTTCATATAGGTGTGCGTCAGTACGGCTTGTGAGAGGAAGGACAGGTGCGGTCACCACTGAAGGAGAAACGGTTGAAAACCTGAGTCAGACTGAATAACCTGACTAGAAAAAAAGGAACCTGTCCCGGAACTTGAGGAGAATCGTGTGGAGAGTCCAGAGGAATGGTTGGTCAAGAGGTAACCAACCCGTATGCCCTAACTTCGCGGAGAGAGAAGTGATGGACTGAAGAGGGTCTGCATCTGTGACGATGTCACCCGGATTGGAACTGGAGAAAAATTTCTCGGTATGGAATAACTAGGTAAGAGGACTTAGGGAGTTCACTGTAGTGTAAACACCGCTGCGCAGACCCAAAAGAAGGCGTCTTGATGAGAGTATCCTTGTTGAGCAACCAGGTTAAATGAGCTGGGAGGTCCACTGTAGTGTGCAAACGCATCTGCGCAGCCTCCAAGTGAAAGAGCCTTGATAAGGAGACCCTTTAGGTAAGGGAGGACAACTTGTCCTCGTGATTGAGAAAGGATATGATCGCTGGTATCACACGGAGCCACCGAAGGGCTAGGTAGAGAGAACAAACCATGGAGCACCCGGGAATATGTAGACAAATGTGTCGACATTCATGAAGGCCAGGAATCTTTGTACTTCCATGGATGAAAGAAGTTCAGGGAGGTCGCATATCGTTTCCCTGTTTGGGGACTACAAGAGGACCTGATGACAATCAGTGAAGATATTCATCCGCTTTAGCTGCGACCTCAATGCCATGAGGAAACGGATGGAAGCCTGAGGATTACTAAGGAAAGGCGTTGTTGCAACTCTGCATCCAGTTGTGGGAGCTGAGGAAGATGATTATCCGAAGTTGCTTGTAAAACGGTCCCATATTGGAGACGGTACCGTGCACGTGCTGCAACCCAATGTCCAGAAGAGACGGATGGGGAGACTAAGGAGTACCAAATAGTGGTGCCATCCTTGCAAAGCAGACACCCAGCTGTGGGAGCTGGAGAGGATATTCAGATCCACGTGATAAGGAGTCTCATATTGAAGACGGTAATATAAAAGTGCTACAACCCAAGTGCCCTGAGGAAGGCTAATGGGGAGACTGAGAGCTACTAAATCATAGCGCCATGTACTGCAAACCCAGCTCCAACAGTGGGAACTGGGGAGGATGATTGTCCGGATCCACGTATCAAGCTGTTCTGTATTGAAGAGGAACCTTGGGGGGACGATTGTCCGGATCTGCGGGCCAAGCAGTTCTGTATTGGAGATCGGAACACTTAGGAACCGTCGCCATAAATGATGTTTCTCAAATCAGGAGGGGGAACGTGGAGGTAACACCCCGCGTTGCTGCCTGTTGGTGTTGGGAGATCGGTACACACAGGTACCGTCGCCCTCCATCTTGCAGTACTCGTTCCACACGTGGCTAGATTGCTTGTCTAGTCTTAATGACGCTTGAAGCCACTACGGCTGCTCCATCGGTTGTCATCTGCATTGTATGCTTAACTGACGGTCTGATGCGTCCTCGCGAAGACTCTCTCCTGCAGAGGAGGGAAAGTATCAGATGATTGTCTGAATCAGCCTTTAAAACAGGTCTTAGTTGAGGATCGGAACGCTGAGAAACCGTCGTCATAATGATGTCCCTCGGAGCAGGAGGGGGTACGTGGAGGTAACACTCCGCGTTCCCGCCTGTTGTTGGTTTTGGGAAATCGGTACGCATAGGTACCGTCGCCCTTTATCTCCCGTGGGTGGTGAAGGTGGACTTCAGTCGGCTCTGGGAGGAATTCGGTGTGAATGGGACATGTATATCTGACGGACCGCCTGTATTGCGCGATGACTTGTCAAACTTTAGTATGCCCGTCTTCTTTCTGTGAATGAGTCTGTGAGACATGGGACTGAACAAGGAGGATCAGGTACAAATAGTTGTTTTTTTTTTTTTTTGTTTTTTTCTTCT
Organism: Allobates femoralis; assembly: GCA_033576535.1. NCBI lineage: Eukaryota > Metazoa > Chordata > Amphibia > Anura > Aromobatidae > Allobates > Allobates femoralis. The sequence goes on from JARQOC010000013.1 coordinate 13,729,193, forward strand.
TCACCGCCTGAGTAGGGTAACAACCCCCGCCAAATGTGCGACACGTCCAGCAGGGCGAGCGTGGAAAAAAATCAGGGCCCTAGTCTATGTAGATTTGACGGGCAATGTCTAAGCCAGTCGGCTTTTCCTGCGTCCCTTGTCTTAATATGCAAATAGAGTCTGTGGAGTCTCGGTTAGGAGTCTCAAACACAGGACTAGCCAGATATCCCTCCAGGGAAGGACCCAGCCAAGGGGTAGCTCCTGCGGAGAACACCATAACCACCATGTTCAGTGGCCCGTTAGTTAATATCTAGCCTTTTTTAGAAGCTTAGAGGTATGACAAGGGAATACCAAGACCAGGTATCCATCCACAGACAGCTGTCGTAACATTTGCATTCCGCTGCAGGCAACGATAGTAGAGACGCCTGAGGAGGTGCGCTGTCTGTTCCGTGGTTCCCCACGTTGCGATTCGGACCTGGTGTGAGTCGCGCATTGGGCGACCCTGTAGGACCAGAGGTCTTGTCCCTGTACTGTGATGTAGAATGGACCCAAACTGCCCCGTAGGAGGGGGGAGAAATGGTAATCTTGTACTGGTAGGAGTACGATTCTGGCAGTGAGGCTAGAACCTGCCGGGGGCAGAAAAGATCTTCATAATGAATAATATCCTGCATTGTCTCTACCTTGTGAAGTACAGGGAAGAAGGGGATCAGTCTGAATGAGAAGGCTCGATATCCCTATACATGACGCTTCCCTGAGACCTGTGGCCCTTGGAGGAGGTGTCCGAGCACCCAGCTAGAAACGCCAGGCTGGCTCTGATTTTTTGGGGCCATTAGGGGCTACTGATATTGAACCACAGCTGCCCCCTAAGCTATATCTGCCGCTATGACAGACTGCTATAGACATGGCAAGCAGGGCTGTGCAAGCGGAAAAGCACTTACCCTGCTCGCCACAAGAAGTGCTCCACCGGGGACCGGGTAAGCAGCGTCGCCAGCTAGCCACAAGACGTACTCCACCGAGGGCCGGGTATGTAGCGGCGGCAGCTCACCACCAGCTGTTGCCCTTCCAGGGTCCGGTATGCAGCGGCGCCCATGATGTATTCCGGGCGGAAATGGCGACCCCTGACCTAGATGGAAGGGGCGGGCCAGGAGATGGGGCGCGCTGGAAACTCTCGCGATGCGCGAGAAGCGCGAAGAGAAGGCCGTTCCGCCCCCTTCTGACGCGGCCTGGGCGGGCTCCGCCTGTTTCGCGTCACGTAAGGGGCGGAGGGAGGCGGGGACCATCGCGGCTAGGCCAAAGCCGGGGCTTGGATTAGGACGCAGCCCCGGAAAAGAAGGGGGGCCGGCGCGGAGGACCCGCCGGACCCGGACAAAATTAATGTCAGATTGCTGCTGCGGGGCGGGGAGAGTCCCCGGGCGCAGAGAACTGTCAGTGTCCGGGTCCTGTCGGTCTGGAGACCGGAGGCATGCGGCCGCTGATGGCAACGCAGTGTCCGAGTCCTTGGAGGTGGAAGGGAGGGAAATCGGACTACCTGTCGTTGGCTCCTCTACCCGGAGTCCCCGTCAGGGGAGAATGGGGAGGGCAAGAGTCCGTCTTGCGTCTCCACCCGGAGAGGAGTGACCGGCCTGCAAGCTGCCATAATGGGATCCTGGAGACAGAGACTAGACCTCCGTTCCTCCACCCAGGGCTCAGCTGCGAGGCCTGGGGAGGGTAGGATTCTGTCTGAACCTCGGCCCGGGTTCTAAGACGAAGCTGGGAAAAAATAAGGTTCCTTAAACTCAGAGCCCATGTGGGGAGCTGAGAAGACTCTTCTTTTTCTTCAGAGTTGTAGAAAAAAAGGAGAAAAAGAAAAACTCTAAAAAATCTATCTTAAAAAGGAAAACAATAAAAGAGGTCTGCCTCCTGAGCGACACTAAGCAAAACTGGTGAGGCAGTGTCTGCCCCAGGGGTGTATGCTACAGAGGAGGAGCCACTTTAACTCTTTTGCAGATTCTACTTCGTGTCGCCTCCTAGTGGACAGCAGCATAACACCCACGGTCCTGTGTCCCCCAATGAGGCGAAGGAGAAAGAGATAATTAATCCACACATGTGAAGCTCATTGTTATTTGTGCCTGAACTACTTCTTAATACTTTAGGGGGCCCAAACAGAATTCTGGTGGTTTGAGGGGTTGATTAATAAATGACCCTCCGCGACAAGCGAATGATATTAGCAGTGGTTTGGATGCCTGTATTCCTATGTTCTAAATAGGTGAAGTCGTAACTGACATCGTTATCGTGGTGTCACACACGCCGATGCTGCAGGTTGACCTGGCGACCAACGACTGATTTATGGTCCTGTTCATAAACCTGCGATCGACGATCAGCCGACTTATCGCTGGTCATATTGAAGTGTCACACGCTACGACGTCGTTGCACCGCCCCAAAAGCCGTGATGTTTCAATGATATCGTTCACGATATCATAGCATGTGACGGGCCCTTAACTCACCATGGTCTCACATGATTTCTCTTTAATTTTTTCTGTGCAGAAATAATCCTCTTAAAAAAACAGCCGGAACAGCTGGTAAATGAGATGTTGTGACCTTTTGCAAGCCACGTCTGAAATCCAGCATGTAATCATGAAGCTTTTTGAGAATGATGTGGATAAATGTTAAAGGGGAACTCCAGTGAGAGAAAACTTTTTAGTACAGTTCCTGCCCTCCTACATGATGAAACAGAGCCGTACACTTAATTTCTAGGATCTATAGATCTCTTATAAATCAATAAAATCATACCTGCTCCTCTGCTCTGGCCCCCATCTCAGGGAATCCAGAATCGTCAGCCTAGCAGCTTCATGCAGGAGCAGAGAGCAGGTGTGTCAGGGGCGTGGATGCTGGGAGCTGCAGGATCAGTCTACGTTCCAGTGAGGAGTGATGATGATGATCTATTGAACGTTGGAGAGATAAGAAGATATAATGTTCCTACTGGGAAGGTGAGACCATGCAGAGCTGAATCGATCAATGTACTGATTTGCCTCTGCTTGTATCCTCACAATAACTGTATACTTTAGGCATTCATATTCATTTAGAAATGCTCACATATCCAAGCCCTTGTCACCTCCTGCCAACTCCAACTCAAAAATATTTCCCGCATATGTACATTCCTTGACCAAGAAACTGAAAAAACACTGATGCATGCCCTCATCATCTCCAGCATCGACTATTGCAACCTCCTACTCTCTGGCCTCCCCTCTACCACTCTTGCACCACTCCAACCTATCCTAAACTCTGCTGCCGACTAATCCACCTGTCTCCCAGCTATTCCTCAGCCTCTCCTCTCTGCCAATCCCTTCAATGGCTTCCTATTGTCCAGAGGCTCCAGTTCAAAACCCCTAACTATGACATGCAAAGCCATCCACAGCCTGTCTCCTCCATCCATCTGTGACATGGTCTCTTGGTACTTACCTACATGCAACCTCCGATCCTTTCAAGATCTCCTTCTCTACTCCCCTCATCTCTTCTTTACAAAATCGCATACAAGACTTCTCCCGTGCTTCCCCCATACTCTGGAACTCTCTGCCGCAACACATCAGACCTCACTCACCATGGAAACCTTCAAAGGGAACCTGAAGACCCACCTCTTCCGACAAGCTACAACCTGCTGTAACCCTCAGTCTTCTGAACCGCCGCACGGCCAGCTCTACCCTCTCCTAGTGTATCCTCACCCGGCCCTTGTAGATTGTGAGCCCTCGTGGGCAGGATCCTCTCTCCTCTTGTACTTGTCTTGTACCTTTCTATGGATGCCCCTTTTCGCATGCAAAGCGCCATGGAATAAATGGCGCTATAGTAATAAATTAGTATTATTATTATTTATTTATATAGCGCCATTATATTCCATGGTGCTTTACATGCTAAAAGGGGCAGACTAGGACAAGTAACATAGTAACAATACAAGTAACAATAAATGTGGACAATTCGGTCGTACAGATACAAGAGGGAGAGAAAATCCTGTCCTCAAGGGCTCACAGTCTACGAGGGGCGGGTGGGGATACAGTGGGAGGGGGAAGTTCCAGTTGTGAGGCGGTGTGGTGGACCGGGTCTCATTCCAGGTGGTAGGCTTGGCAGAAGAGGTGGGTCTTCAGGCTTCTTTTGAAGGTTCCCAGAGTAGGAGAATGTCTGATGTGTTGGGGCAGCAAGTTCCAGAGTATGGGTGAAGCACGGGAGAAATCCTGTATGCGGGTTGTGTGAAGAGGAGATGAGGGGGGAGTAGAGGAGGAGCTCTTGGGAGGATCGCAGGTTGCGTGAGGGTAGGTATCGGGAAACCATGTCAGAGATGTATGGAGGGGACAGGTTGTGAATGGCTTTGTATGTCATGGTTAATGTTTTAAACCGGGATCTCTGAGAAGTGGGGAGCCAGTGAAGGGCTTGGCAGAGGGGGGAGACAGGGGAGTAGCGGGGAGACAGATGGATTAGGCGGGCAGCGGAGTACAGGATAGATTGGAAAGGTGCAAGGGAGGTATTGGGGAGGCCGGTGAGCAGGAGGTTGCAGTAGTCGAGACGGGAGATGATGAGAGCGTGAATAAGGGTTTTAGCAGTGTCGTGGTCAAGGAAAGTGCGGATCCTATAATAAATATAATAAATAATAAATCCTAATAAATAGTAATAATCATGCTGCAGCCATGATTCCTGAGGCTTGTTGTAGTCAGGTGACCTGAATGTTGTCATGGTGATGTTGGGTCACCAAGGGAATGATTAGGCCCTCAACATCACAGGGAACCGATCACAGGGAGAGGGGGTGTGATCCCTCTTTCAAGTCTTTAAGTGCTGAGATCGATATTGATTGCTGCTTTTAGGGGGTTAAACAGTAACAGCGCATGGACCATCCCTGTCTGTGTGAGGCTGCTCTCCATGGACGGGATGAGGCTGAGGACAGCAGTCACAGCCAGGTGACCCCACCCCTCTGCACAGTGATTGGAGCGATCACACATCACTGCACAATTGCTCCAATCAGGGCTGGAGGGGTGACGCCGCCTTTCCTGAGCTCTAGTCTATGATAGGAGCCACAACAGCATCTATCATAGCTGGAGCACAATGTTTCAGGAGAGTTCATTGCCTGGAACATAAGAATCACTGTGATTGGCTGTTTAGAATTCAACAGCCAATGACAGTGATTATACTTGCGAGTGGTGATGCAAACACCCCTGAGGTCAATCTCTGGACCCCTGCTGTTAAAATCAGGCGGCTATGGTGAAGTATTTTACCCAGTACCAAAGACATATGGGTACATCTAAAGTAGCGAAGGGGTTAATTGCCTGAAGGTGGATGGATGTCCAGGGCCTGAGACCCCCCAACTGCTTAACAGACTGCTGAGAAGTGCAGTGCAGCTTGTGAGGTCGGAGCACAGAACAGGGAACGGGTTACATAGAAGATACAAAATCCAACACATCATTGTACCAAGCGGAGAATAAGTGACTGTAGAGGCCACTACTCACCTGGGCGGTGATCTGTAGGGATCTCCTCTGTCCTCCGCTCATCACCCCTCACATAGGTCTCTGGAGGATTAATATGGGGCAGATCTTCACCCTGAAACAAAGATTGTAAAAGTCACAGACAGATGGAGAAGTCCCATCTGTGATCAGCTGTAATCTGCCATCTCCACCCATCTCATTACACAAGTATAACACATCTAATAGTGGGGGAGAAAACAAGACTGAGACAAGATCTTCACAGCCGGTTCTGCAGCAGCTTCGGCTGTTTATAACAGACAGCTCGGGTGTCGGTCAGCTGACCACAGACGGCCAATGAGGTGACGTTTACCGGGGATATCCAAGGCAATTATGTAAGTAGGTACATCTCGCAGCCTCTATATTATATATACAAGCTGCAGGCTGTCTATCTAATATATAATGTGTGTATGTGTGTGTGTGTGTGTGTGTGTGTATGTATGTATATCCGGGATTGGCATTTAAACCGTCGCAACTACAGCCACAAAATTTTGCACAGTCACACGTCTGGACCCTGAGAGCGTCATAGGCTATGTTGTGAGGCGAAATTTTAACCCTGCGCGTTCCAGTTCACCAAACAATTTTGCCCCTATCTACATAATGGAGAGAAAGTGAAAGGAAAAGTGTTGGAGGAAAATCGACAGCTGTCAGCTATAGCCACAAAATTTTGCACAGTCACACGACTGGACCCCGAGAGCGTCATAGGCTATGTTCTAAAGCGAAATTTTAACCCTGTGCGTTCCAGTTCACCAAACAATTTTGCTCCTATCTACATAATGGGGAAAAAGTGAAAGGAAAAGTGTTGGAGGATAATCGACAGCTGTCCGTTACAGCCACAAAATTTTGCACAGTCACACGTCTGGGCCCCGAGAGCGTCATAGGCTATGTTGTGAGGCGAAATTTTAACCCTGCGCGTTCCAAGTTCACCAAACTATTTTGCCCCTATCTATATAATGGAGAAAAAGTGAAAGGAAAAGTGTTGGTGAAAAATCGACAGCTGCCAGCTATAGCCACAAAATTTTGCACAGTCACACGTCTGGACCCCGGGAGCGTCATAGGCTATGTTCTAAAGCGAAATTTTAACCCGCGCGTTCCAATTCACCAAACTATTTTGCCCCTATCTACATAATGGGGAAAAAGTGACAGTTACCAGTTGACAGTTGTGAATGAGAGGGGCTTAATGACAGCACCAAAGCCTAACAGCATATAGTCACTAAGGTGGGGCCCTGACATGGAATATTCACCACGCACGGGGACATGTATACACACCACATGCACACAAAGAGTAACAGCAAGTGTATAGTCGATAAGGTGCAGCCCAACATTGGATACTCAACACATACCCGAACACACACACAACACAGAGACACACACACCCCATGGGGACACACACATACACACCCTATAGCGACACATGCACTCACCCCACAGGGACACACACACACAACACAGAGACGCACACACCACACAGACACCCCCCCACAGGGACACACACACATACACACCCTATGGGGACACATGCACTCACTCCACAGGGACACACACGCACAACACAGAGACGCACACACCACACAGACACCCCCACACAGGGACACACACACATACACACCCTATGGGGACACATGCACTCACTCCACAGGGACACACACGACAAAAAGACAAACACAACATAGAGACACACACACACCACACAGACCCCCCCCCCCACCCACAGGGACACACAAACATACACACCCTATAGGGACACATGCACTCACCCCACAGACACACACACACACACCACAAAGAGACACACACAACACAGAGACACACACCACACAGACACCCCCCCCACAGGGACACACACACACCCTATAGGGACACATGCACTCACCCCACAGGGACACATGCACACACACCACAAAGACACACACCACACACCCAACAATTTAGCTTGTTTTATGAATGGAGAGTGCAACGTTTATGGTTATTTTATAGAAATAAGTGAGGTTTTCTTACAAATGAAAGTGCGCTTCTCAGGCACATTGTTCCCTAAGGGCCATGTCACACACACAGATATTTGTGCAGATATTGTTCGCAGATCTCTGGTTGCAGTGAAATCATGGACACATTGTACCATTTGTACACAGCCACAAAATGGAACATTGTGTCCATGATTTCACTGCAACCAGAGATCTGCGAACAATATCTGCCCAAATATCTGTGTGTGTGACGTGAGCCTAAGGGTGCTTTCACACTGCGTTTTTCTGTGATCCGTGGCTGTCCGTTGTAAAACGGACAGCCACGGATCAGATTTTGGCCCCATGTTATCCTATGGGCACGGATCACATCGGATTTGGCCTTATTGGCATCCGATTTTTGTCGGATCCGATTCTGGCCGATTTTTTGCTGTGCCCAAAATCGCAGCCTGCTGCGATTTTTGCCACAGTGGGTCAAATTGGATCCGACCTGATCCGCGCCAAATAACATGGGGCCTATGGAGCACGGATCCGAGGAAACAGCTGATGTCTCCTCGGACCTGATCATAGTGTACTGAGCATGCTCAGTACACTAAAATCGCTCTGTGCCATAATATCACTTCTGCAATGTATATTCATACATTGCAGAAGTGATATCCAGTGAAATGAAAGGGTTAAAAATAAAATAATCATTATCCTCACCTCTCCACGATCCAGCGATGCCTCCTGCGCTCGGCTCTGTGCTTCCAGGACCTGGCCTGACGTCACAGTGCAGTCACATGACCGGTTATCGCGGTAACCGGTCATGTGACTGTGACATCACGCCAGGTCCTGTGCATCAGAAGAAGAGAAGCTGGAAGCAGCGCGGGTGTCGTGGAGAGGTGAGAATGAAGATTTTTTTATTTGTTAAGGTCTGCAAAGAGGGGGGCAAAGAGGGGGCCAACAGGAGGACAAAGAGGGGACAAAGAGGGCAGACAGAGGGGAGAAGGGTGACAGGAGGGGGACGAGATGACAGGAGGAGCAGGGAGAGGATCCAAACTGATGCTGCAAAACATCGGGATCGGATGCCTATTTGGCATCCGATTGCAGTCATCAGTTTGGATCCGATGCTGTCCGAGGGGAGCAGCAAAAAGTCTGATCCCCTCGGACAGCACAAAAACGCTGTGTGAAAGCAGCCTAACACATATTCTTTCTCTTGCATCAGATTATAATGTAACCAGCGGGGGTGCTGATACATCTGATCAGATGAGCTCCACTCTAATCATCAGCAGAAGCTCCAGGCGCGGACAATGCTCATATTATCCCCTATGTAGAATGTGTCACATTGCGGCGCCTCTCTCTTCCTGGCCTCACACAGGGGGAGCGTGTGTATAGAGCTGTGTGATGTTGTGGTGACACATAATGTAGAGGATCTGGATTGTGCTCACACCTCCGGCTTTGTGCAGTTATAGAGGTTTTCCCTCCATTCTCTGATCTCTATAGAGGATTCTCCTGTCTCCTCATGTGCTCGTGAGCTCCCCCTGCTGGACTCGCACTGGATACACATTTCTCTGCTCTTCTTTATTGTTATGGATCTTGCTTTCTGTTATTTTTACAGTTTTAAGTCTCCAAGAGGAAACCAAAGTCCTGAGAAGACCCCGCTCACTCCGCACCTCTCCCCCCTTCATGGAGGCAGTCCCATGTAAATATCAACCCCTACAGATCCCCAACATCACCCCCTGCCCTGATCAGCCCAAACCACACAAGAGCCAGCACCCCTCCCTGCACCCCTGTATGCAGCCCTATGTAAGTACCACCACACCCTCCCTGCACCCCTGTATACAGCCCCACGTAAGTACCACCACACCCTCCCTGCACCCCTGTATGCAGCCCCACATAAGTACCACCACACCCTCCCTGCACCCCTGTATGCAGCCCCACATAAGTACCACCACACCCTCCCTGCAACCTTGTATGCAGCCCTATGTAAGTACCACCCCTCCCTGCACCCCTATATACAACCCCATGTAAGTACCACCACCCCCTCCCTGCAGCCCCATGTGACGTCCCCCAGCAGCACATAACCTCCTTCTCTGTAAGTACCACCACACCCTTCCTGCAACCCTGTATGCAGCCCCATGTAAGTACCACCACCCCTCCCTGCACCCCTGTATACAGCCCCATGTAAGTACCACCATCCCCTCCCTGCACCCCTGTATACAGCCCCATGTAAGTACCACCACCCCCTCCCTGCAGCCCTATGTAAGTACCAACATCCCCTCCCTACACCTCTGTATGCAGCCCTATGTAAGTACCATCCCCTCCCTACACCCCTGTATGCAGCCCCATGTAAGTACCACCACCCCTCCCTGCACCCCTGTATACAGCCCCATGTAAGTACCACCATCCCCTCCCTGCACCCCTGTATACAGCCCCATGTAAGTACCACCACCCCCTCCCTGCAGCCCCATGTAAGTACCAACATCACCTCCCTACACCCCTGTATGCAGCCCCATGTAAGTACCACCACCCCTCCCTGCACCCCTGTATACAGCCCCATGTAAGTACCACCATCCCCTCCCTGCACCCCTGTATACAGCCCCATGTAAGTACCACCATCCCCTCCCTGCACCCCTGTATACAGCCCCATGTAAGTACCACCACCCCCTCCCTGCAGCCCCATGTAAGTACCAACATCACCTCCCTACACCCCTGTATGCAGCCCCATGTAAGTACCACCACCCCTCCCTACACCCCTGTATGCAGCCCCATGTAAGTACCAACATCACCTCCCTACACCCCTGTATGCAGCCCCATGTAAGTACCACCATCCCCTCCCTGCACCCCTGTATACAGCCCCATGTAAGTACCACCACCCCCTCCCTGCAGCCCTATGTAAGTACCAACATCCCCTCCCTACACCTCTGTATGCAGCCCTATGTAAGTACCATCCCCTCCCTACACCCCTCCCCGCAGCCCCATGTAAGTGACGTCCCCCAGCAGCACATAACCTTCTTCTCTCCCTGTTCAGCCCCCATTATCCCGCCCCATACAAGCAGCAGCAGCTCCTCCACGTGCAGCAGGAACATCCGGGGATCATCAGTCATACTCCAGCCACGCCCCTGTGACGGCATACTCACAGCCACGCCCCCTGGAACGTCATCCCTCCCCACATGCTCTAGTAAACGCGGTTTACTTGTCACGTGACCCTCCCCCTGAGCCACAGAACAGAGGAGGCCCCGCCTCTTCCGGTCTCTTCCCTCACCGGCTCTAAGTGCGGAGTGTGCGGCCCCGGGAAACGTGAGTGATAGAGAAAGAGCGGGAGAGCGTGTGGACTGCCCCGTCGCCCTGGTGGGGGCCCCAGCGTGGGGACTGCCCCGTCACCCTGGTGGGGGCCCCAGCGTGGGGACTGCCCCGTCATCCTCAGGGCCACATATACTGTGAAGAAAATAAGTATTTGACCCCTTGCTGATTTTGTACATTTCCCCCTCACACACATGATCAGTCTATAACTTTAAGGGTCGGGTAATTTTACCAGTGAGAGAAGATCTACTTATATAATCGGGAGTTTGGGATTCGGGCACTGTAGCCGAATCCCAAAATCCTTTGCGGCACTGCGAGCGATGCAGCCACACTAGCTCACACCGCCGCCACTCTCACCGCTGGGGCCTCAGTGTCGCCATGCTGGTGGAGTAGCGGTGTAAGGGCAGCGCCCCTCTCCCCGGAATACACACTGGCCGCAGCGGCGGCTCTCCTCACGGCACCCCCGCTTCTCCTCCTGCCCCGCCCGCGCTCCCCCCTGCTCCTTCTGCCCTGACCGCGCTCCTCCCCGCGTTCCCCCGCTCCTGTGTAATCTCTTCTTATACTTACCCTCCACCGAGCGCTTGGTGCTGGGAGTAGTAGCAGCCATTGTGCTGATAGGACCTTGCATGATGTCAGAATGACATCTGCGTTATGCGCTGTGATAGACCCGCTTGCGGTCATGTGATATGTGACGTACTTATCACATGACCGCGAGCGCCCCAATCACAGCGACGAACGCAGATGTCATTCTGACATCATGCAAGGTCCTATCAGCATAATGGCTGCTACTACTCCCAGCACCAAGCGCTCGGCGGAGGGTAAGTATAACAATTTCGCAGCCTCCTCCATCCTCGCAGCCTCCTCCGTCCCCTCAGCGTCCTCAGAGCCTCCTCCGTCCCCTCTGCCCCCTCCGTCCTCAGAGCCTCCTCCGTCCCCTCTGCCTCCTCCGTCCTCAGCCGCACTACCTGACACCGCTGCCATCCTGCCAACCGTCGGCCTCGCGCCCTCCGCAAGGTCCACGCTGCCCGGATGCCGGTGGTGGCTTCCGCCCCTCGCCGCTCTCTCACCGCTGCGGCCTCAGTGTCGCCATGCTGGTGGAGTAGCGGTGTAGGGGCTGTGGGCGGGTGCCGGGAGCCAGTCACGTCCTGTGGGCGGCGGCCAATGGGAGTGAGCGGACCCTGTCAGGCTGCAAAGCCTGACACGCCCCGCTCACTCCCATTGCCCGCCGCCGCCCCTGCAAGCGGATTGGGTGCTGTGTTGTACACACAGGACGCCCATCCCATTGGCCAGGACTCGGCGTCCTGGACCAATCGGATGGCCGTCCTGTGTTTACCACACACCGCCCAATCCGCTCCTTCCCCTCAGGTCACATGTGTGACCTGAGGGGAGGGACTGATCCCTCTCTGCAGCACCCAACCTGCCGCAGAGGACAATGCCGTGTGACTGGGGCTGGGATCAGCCCCAACACGCAGCCACGTCCTGCCGCCGACCGGTGATGCACCCCTCCAGCCGGAGCTCTCCTCACCCCTCCAGCCGGAGCTCTCCTCACCCCTCCAGCCGGAGCTCTCCTCACCCCTCCAGCCGGAGCTCTCCTCACCCCTCCAGCCGGAGCTCCCCTTACCCCTCCAGCCGGAGCTCCCCTTACCCCTCCAGCCGGAGCTCACCCCTCCAGCCGGACCTCCCCTCACCCCTCCTGCCTCCCGCCACATCATACTCTGACGCCTGTACACTCTGCTGCCCACTCACCCGCCTGTATACACACAATTCAGAAGCCAGAATCCTGCGCCACACTGATGAGGGGCAACAACCCCGAAACAGCTGTCTGTGGTTGGATACCTAGTCCATGGTAAACCCCTGGCCATATCTTCAAGCTCGCAAGGGCTAGATAGTGACTTAAGGGCTACTAATACCCTGGGCTAGGTCCTTCCCTGGTGGGATAACTGGCTGGTGTCCATGTTGTAGACTCTTAACCGAGGCTCCATGGACTTCATCTGCATACTCAGAGCCGCCTGTACACTCTGCTACCCACTCACCCGCCTGTATACACACAATTCATTTCACCGTGCTCCCGATGCAATTGCATCGGGCCTTTTTACTAGTCTTGCATAATTGCCAGTTGTCGCAGTAACCGTATCCCAGAATGCACTACAGCACTCTCAGCTGCACAGTTCGAGATACTGAGATACCCAAGTGATGGGCGGCCACTAGCGGTGCCGCTGCATGCTTACCCCCCCCCCCGCCCGGTCTCCCCCTTTGTCCAGTCTCCGCTGCCCCCCTCGCAGGACCCCTCTCCCTCCCTGAATGCCTCTGACTCACCTATCTCTCATTGCCTATAGGACTTTTGGTGATGTCACTGTCATGTGATTGATCACATGACTCTGATATCACTAGTTGTTTCTGACAGATCCACACTGCACCCAGCTCAAGGACGGGGCGGGTGGGAAGAGAGTGCCGCGGAGGGGACGGAGACTGCCGCGAAGGGGACGGAGGCTGCCGCAGAAGGGATAGACAGTTGCAGAGGGGACAAACAGGGGGACAAGTGGTAGAGACAGTCGTGAGCAGAGACAGCCACAGAAGGGAGAGACAGTGGGCAGGGAAGAGACAGCGTACAGACACTGCCCTCCTGATGCGATCGCATCGGGCCTATTTCTAGTCACAAATAAAATCCAGAATATTACATTGTCTAAATTATATACTGTGTTTTTCAGAACATAAGATGCACTATTTACCCCCAACGTTTTGGGGGAAAGTGGAGGGTGCATCTTATGGTCCGAATGTAAGGAGCCCGTTACTCACCTTTTCCTGCAGTGTCCTGTTTCCCTCCGTGCCGCTGCTCTCCTCCACTTCCTGGTTCTCTCTGTAAAGCCAGTCATGTGATCAGCTCAGCAGTGACATCATCTCTGCGCGCCCAATCACACCGGCTTTACAGAGAGAAGAACCAAGAAGTGGAGGAGAGCAGCGGGACGGAGGGAGACAGGACACCACTGGAAAAGGTGAGTAAAGGGCTTGTTATTTTATTATGGGGAGCAGCGTGGGGGTCCATATCTAGCACGGTGGGGGTCGCGTGCCATTACTAGGGGCCATGATTGAGCACAAGGGGCTGTGTGCCATCACTGGGTGACGTGTGCCTGCCATAACCAGATTAAAGGGCCATATTTAAGATGGGGGTGGGGGGGGGCTATATCCCAGGATGAGGGACATTATACCCTATATGATTTCTAAAGGTCCCATTACACATAGCGATGCCCACAATGATCCGACCTGGCCGGGATCGCTGTAACATTGCCATGTGATCATTTGTGAGATACCAGACAGGCAGGCTGCCATTTTACTAGCGGTGCGCCGACACCCAACGGTCGTTGGGATCGTTTAGGGTCTCGGGCACAGACTGGGGATCGCTGGTCGTTGTCCCTGCCACACACACCGATACATGCTGCCCAGCGGGAGATCGCCGATCGATAAATGGTACAGGCCATTTGTTACCGATCAGCGATCTCCCAGTGGGGGGCCGATAGCTGCTACGTGTCACACGCAGCGAGATTGCTTGCATGTCACAAAACCTGTGACGTTGCAGCGTTATCATCAGTGATCTCACTACGTGTAACGTGACCTTAAGACAGACACTGATATTATAAGACGGGCCCCATTTAACATTAAAAATTATTTTTTTCTCTTTTCCTTCACCAAATTTGGGAGTGTGTCTTATGGTCTGAAAAATACGGTAAATGTATTTGCGTTTTGCAGAGAGGAATAAGTATTTGATTCATCTGGGTAAACAAGACTTAATACTTGGTGGTAAACCCTTGTTGGCAGCGCAGCAGTCAGACGTTTCTTGTAGTTGATGTTAAGGTTTGCGCACACAGGAGGAATTTTGCTCCACTCCTCTTTGCAGATCATCTCTAAGTCATTAAGATTTTGAGGCTGTCGTCTGACGACTCGGAGCTTCAGCCCCTCCATAAGTTTTCTGTGGGATTAAAGGGATCCTGTCACCCCCAAAACACCTCTAAAGCTATTAAAAGCTGCCCCTAGAGCATAGTAACACTTACCCTACACTCCTTTTAGCTCCTAAAAGCACCAAGTGAAATTGAAGATAAATGTTATTACAGTACCTCATTAGGGATGATAATGAGTGACTATGCTATTCATAGTCACCCTGGCAGGCTCTCCCACTTCATGTTATCACGCCTCCATAGGCGTGATCTTCTAATCAGATTAAAATGCGCGCCTCCCCAGCCCCACTACAGGCCGGCCGGCTGCCATAGGAGAGCGGGGAGGCGCGCGTTTTAATCTGATTAGAAGATCACGCCTATGGAGGTGTGATAACATGAAGTGGGAGAGCCTGCCAGGGTGACTATGAATAGCATAGTCACTCATTATCATCCCTAATGAGATACTGTAATAACATTTATCTTCAATTTCACTTGGTGCTTTTAGGAGCTAAAAGGAGTGTAGGGTAAGTGTTACTATGCTCTAGGGACAGCTTTTAATAGCTTTAGAGGTGTTTTGGGGGTGACAGGATCCCTTTAAGGTCTGGGACTGGCTAGGCCTCTCCATAACCTTAATGTGCTTCTTTTTGAGGCACTCCTTTGTCGCCTTGGCTGTATGTTTTGGGTCATTGTCGTGCTTGAAGACCCAGCCACGACCCATTTTTAATGTCCTGGTGGAGGGAAGGAGTTTACAGTGCATGGCTCCATCCATTGCCATATTGATGCGGTGAAGTAGTCCTGTGCCCTTAGCAGAGAAACACCCCCAAAACATAATGTTTCCACCGCCATGCTTGACTGTGGGGATGGTGTTCTTTGAGTCATAGGCAGCATTTCTTTTTCTCCAAACACGCCGAGTCTCTGTGCTGCCTCCTGCCTGCCTGTGGCCCCCTCCTCAAGTGCACGTCAGCATCTCAATTCATGCAGGCGCACAGCGAGGAACAGTTAGGTGCAGGTCCCGGCTGCTGATACCGCCCTTTTTTGTGACGTCAGCGGCAGAGCCCGCCCTGGTAAAGCTTATACTGTATGCATTCAGCAGAGTGGGCTCTGCCGCTGACGTCACAAAAAAGGGCGGCATCAGCAGCCGGGACTCTCTCCTAACTATTCCTCGCTGTGTGCATGCATGAATTGAGACGCTGACGCGCAGGCAAGGAGGGGGCCGCAGGCAGGAGGCGGCACAGAGAGGCTGGAAGGACCATCTGAGCAGCGAGGAGAGCGAGATAAGTGAACTCCCTCTAGACTTCTTAACTGATAATTTTCAAAGTGTTTCTAATAGGTTATAGGGGGGAAGAGAGACATGGGGGACACCTTCCCTGAATGCAGCAGACACACTGCATTCAATGATGCATTCAATTTTCAAAGCACCAGGGGGGTGACAGGTCCTCTTTAATGCCAAAATCTCAATGTTTGTTTCATCTGACCACAGCACCTTCTCCCAATCACTCACAATCACCAAGGTGTCATTGGCAAGCTTCAGACAGAGGCACATGTGCCTTCTTGAGCAGTGGGACTTTGCGGGCACTGCAGGACTTTAATCCATTATGGTGTAATGTGTTACCAATGGTTTTCTTGGTGACAGTGGTCCCAGCTTCCTTGAGATCATTATCAAGTTCCCCCGTGTAGTTTTAGGCTGATCTCTCACCTTCCTCATGATCGTGGATACCCCACGAGGAGAGATTTTGCGTTGGAGCTCCAGATCGATGTGGATTGACCTTATTTTGTATTTCTTCCATTTTCTTCCTATTGCACCCACAGTTGTCTCCTTCTCCCCCAGCTTTGTCTTACTTATGGTCTTGTAGCCCATTCCAGCCTTGTGCAGGTCTAGGATCTTTTCCCTGACATCCTTAGAAAGCTCTTTGGTCTTCCCATGTTGTAGAGGTTAGAGGTGACTGATTCATTGAGTGTGTGGACAGGAGTCTTTTTACAGGTGACAATGTAAGACAGCTGTCTGTAATGCAGGTAACGAGGTGATTAGGAGCGTCTATCTAGTCTGTAGGAGCCAGAACTACTAATGCTTGGTAGGGGATCATATACTTATTAGTCATCAACAACAGCACCCAGAACGAGAGAGGGATCCGCCCTCCAAGGGCAGGGAACCATCAGGCTTTAAAAGGGACGGTTCCTCTCCCCATGGCAGTTGGTTCCTTGTCCTTAAACAGAGATCCCAGGAACGAAAGTTCCGGAAGCCTAGGACCCTGAAGGGTCTTACCTGAGAGTTGGCAAGGAGGACCGTGCGGCGCAATCCAGGAGGGTGCTCCACGAGGTGTTCTGAACGGGCCCCGTAGCTTTGGACACCTGGGCTGTGGCTCTCGGTGAGGAGGCTCCGGCAGGAACGCTAGGGCCTTTGGAGCCGGCGGTGCCATGTGGGATGTGTCACAACTAAAAAAATAGAGTGTCTAGAGAGGAAATTCTGGGCTCCATTCCCGATATGCGGGGGACCACAGCCTTCTTTGCAGATGCAGGGTAAGCCGCTGTGGAACGGGGACACCAGATATGTTATGTGTCTAAATCTCCGTAGTCCGGCAGGGACAGTTGGCAGGATGAGGATAGATATATAGGGGTCTGCCTCCACAACTGTTCAGCTATTTTACCAGATACAGGTTTAGGAATACACACACCACTGACAGATTCTTTATTAGTTAATACTAAAAACAATCTGAGAAGAACTTTGCCAGCCATTTTTTTTTTTTTTTTTTTTGCACAAGGTCCACAGTTTTTGAGAAATTCGGGATAAATCTCATCAAATTCGGGGGCTTTGTCACTTGTATTATCAGCGAGGGCAATTTCAATGTCGCAGGTTGTAAAGGGACGGGAGTATTCTTCAGTTGGTGTCACAGATTTTAGTAGCTTAAGCTTAATTTTAACTTCTATGGCCACTTCTATGGTCTGCGCTCGGTCATTAGGGGCTCTTGAGGTGTTCACAATGTGCGCTGCCATTTAGTTTGGAGTTACAGCATTCGTGTTCTGTTTTGCTTTACCGTTTGTTTCTAGTTTTCTTAAGAGACCTCGCTTTTCTGCTGGACCTTTTACAGTCCAAGTTCTCAAAGTGGCAACAGATTCCCTTGAAAGTAAAAAGGGGAAATCATCGTTCCCCTTTAGTCGTCCCTACAGAGAACATTTCACTACTATTGTCCCTGCTGAACTGCGGAGGTTTGTCTCCTATTAGATGTACGGGGCCCCTGACTCCTCCCCTCCATGTGACATCATCACAGGTCCTCTAAGCACAGAGCGGTCATGTATGTGGTGGCGGCTCTGCAGGTGGAGATCTGTGCTGCACATTCCCCATTATTCTTTTTCTTACTTTCTATTCTCCTCTTGTCTCCATTTTTCCTCCTCCTATATAGAAATGTTCCTTCATCTTTGTGATGTTTTTTTCTTCCTTTTTTACTTGTTTCTCCCCTGAATCCCCC
Source organism: Allobates femoralis (assembly GCA_033576535.1). NCBI lineage: Eukaryota > Metazoa > Chordata > Amphibia > Anura > Aromobatidae > Allobates > Allobates femoralis. Next base: position 13,747,282 of record JARQOC010000013.1, read on the forward strand.
GTCCTCTCTCCACTCCCTGATCACCGGCTCTGACCTCTATGGAGACCTGGACTGTGCTGAGCTGGATGATGGGAAGGATGTGCAGGGGTCAGGAAGGATTTACAGTGCGGATGTAGCAGAGCCGAGTGTACGAGGTGTACAGAGAGGTGACTTCTAGGAATGCTGTTGGGACATTATACAGTAACGCTAAGAAGGAATAGGGGAATGATGACAATGCGGCTATCATTGTATGTGTCAGGTTCCTATAAGGTGTCAGGACGTCTCCGTCTATTTCTCCCTGCAGGAGTGGAAGTATTTAGAAGGACACCGAGATCTGTACAAGGACATAGTCATGATGGAGGATCCCCTCACATCACCAGGTAATAGGACTAAATACACACGGCCTATAATGATCTGTATGTAAAGAATTAATTCAGTCCTGTATGTGTCTCCTCCAGGTGTATCCAGTAAGAGGACAACACCAGAGAGATGTCCCCGTCCTCTTCTCCCACAGGACTGTAATCCAGAAGATCCCGATGTTCCTTCGGATGATCAGGTAGATGGAGAGAAGGTGTGATGAGATCTCCCTATGATGTGTAGACGGCTGTGAAGATCTTGTCTCAGTCTTGTTTTCTCCCCCACTATTAGATGTGTTATACTTGTGTAATGAGATGGGTGGAGATGGCAGATTACAGCTGATCACAGATGGGACTTCTCCATCTGTCTGTGACTTTTACAATCTTTGTTTCAGGGTGAAGATCTGCCCCATATTAATCCTCCAGAGACCTATGTGAGGGGTGATGAGCGGAGGACAGAGGAGATCCCTACAGATCACCGCCCAGGTGAGTAGTGGCCTCTACAGTCACTTATCCTCCAGTTGGTACAATGATGTGTTGGATTTCGTATCTTCTATGTAACCCGTTCCCTGTTCTGTGCTCCGACCTCACAAGCTGCACTGCACATCTCAGTAGTCTATTAAGCAGTTGGGGGGTCTCAGGCCCTGGACATCCACAGACCTGCAGGCAATTAACCCTATACTGCCTTAGACGTACCCATACAGTTGTGGCCAAAAGTATTGACACCCCTGCCATTCTGTCAGATAATACTCAGTTTCTTCCTGAAAATGATTGCAATCACAAATTCTTTGGTATATTATATCTTCATTTAATTTGTCTTCAATGAAAAAACACAAAAAGAATTGTCCTAAAGTCAAATTGGATCTAATTCCACCAAACATAAAAAAGGGGGTGGACAAAAGTATTGGCACTGTTAGAAAAATCATGTGATGCTTCTCTAATTTGTGTAATTAACAGCACCTGTAACTTACCTGTGGCACCTAACAGCTGTTGGCAATAACTAAAGCACACTTGCAGCCAGTTGACATGGATTAAAGTTAACTCAACCTCTGTCCTGTGTCCTTGTGTGTACCACATTGAGCATGGAGAAAAGAAAGAAGACCAAAGAACTGTCTGAGGACTTGAGAAACCAAATTGTGAGGAAGCATGAGCAATCTCAAGGCTACAAGTCCATCTCCAAAGACCTGAATGTTCCTGTGTCTACCGTGCGCAGTGTCATCAAGAAGTTTAAAGCCCATGGCACTGTGGCTAACCTCCCTAGATGTGGAAGTAAAAGAAAAATTGAGAGATTTCAATGCAAGATTGTGCGGATGGTGGATAAAGAACCTCGACTAACATCCAAACAAGTTCAAGCTGCCCTGCAGTCCGAGGGTAGAACAGTGTCAGTGGAGTTTGCCAAAACTTACCTGAGAAAGCCTAAAATGTTTTGGAAGAATGTTCTCTGGTCAGATGAGACAAAAGTAGAGCTTTTTGGGCAAAGGCATCAACATTGAGTTTACACGATAAAAAAAGAGGCATTCAAAGAAAAGAACACGGTCCCTACAGTCAAACATGGCGGAGGTTGCCTGATGTTTTGGGGTTACTTTGCTGCCTCTGGCACTGGACTGCTTGACCGTGTGCATGGCATTATGAAGTCTGAAAACTACCAACACATTTTGCAGCATAATGTAGGGCCCAGTGTGAGAAAGCTGGGTCTCCCTCAGAGGTCATGGGTCTTCCAGCAGGACAATGACCCAAAACACACTTCAAAAAGCACTAGAAAATGGTTTGAGAGAAAGCACTGGAGACTTCTAAGGTGGCAGCAATGAGTCCAGACCTGAATCCCATAGATCACCTGTGGAGAGATCTAACAATGGCAGTTTGGAGAAGGCACCCTTCAAATATCAGGGACCTGGAGCAGTTTGCCAAAGAAGAATGGTGTAAAATTCCGGCAGATCATTGTAAGAAACTCATTGATGGTTACCGGAAGCGGTTGATCGCAGTTATTTTGGCTAAAGGTTGTGCAACCAAGTATTAGGCTGAGGGTGCCAATACTTTTGTCTGGCCCATTTTTGGAGTTTTGTGTGAAATGATCAATGTTTTGCTTCATTCTCTTTTGTGTTTTTTCATTGAAAACAAATTAAATGAAGATAATAATACCAAAGAATTTGTGATTGCAATCATTTTCAGGAAGAAACGGAGTATTATCTGACAGAATTGCAGGGGGTGTCAATACGTTTGGCCACAACTGTATGTCTTTCGTTGGTGATACTTACTGACCTTGGACATATAGGTACGTCATGGCTAAAATGCGGCACCATAGCCGCGGTAACATCGATCGGGGTCGGGTTCCTGCTGATTATAACATAACACAGTAAAATATAATGTAACACAACTACAATCGCTGTGATTGGCTCTTGAATTCTAAACAGCCAATCACAATGATTCTAATGTTCCGGCACATCTTTATTTACACAGAGGGATGTGCTGCCGACAACAGTCATTATTAATCTTCTATAAACTATAAGATTGATGGCTCTTTTCTATTGTTTGATGCTTACATTGGTGGTGAGACACAAAGAGGTGCAGATATTGCAGGGAGCAGCTGGGACATGTAGTTCCACTGGCAGCAGATGGTGATGTCACAGTATATGAAGGGGCTGCTGGACTCCTAGAAGATCCTTCATGTCCACAACAATTGTCAATAGTGGGAGGTTGCACTTATGGAGATGGTATAATCCCACTGGCGGCTCCTATAGAGGAGATGTTTGGGTGCAGGTGGTGGAGTCCGTGGTGTTAGTGTAATTGGAAGTGACCAGACACAAGTGTGAACCTGCAGACATAACACTTCTTTACTGAAGGACATAACAGGTCTCTCTTAAAGGCGCAGTACATGTAGTTCCAGCATAGGATACACTTAGTATTGTGTGTATAGAGGAGGTTCTGTCTCTTGTGAAGCCGCAGTTTCGGGGTCTCGGGGGAGCACAGATCACATCACTTACAATTGGAGACATTGCTATGTCCAGTCCAGGTAAAGCTTCTCTGATGGAGGGCCCTTTAGGGGTCGGCTCCTGTGGGGCCACACTAGTAGTATGGAGGTACCTACTGTTTTAGGCTCTTCTGTTCCCTATTTATGGGGTAAGAAGGACAAAGGTTGTTGTATGGAAATCACGTTGTCCTGGATCCTGCTGGAGGTGAATAAAGAAGCCAGTATAGAGGAGAAACCTTGTTCAGCTTTATCTCTCCTGACTGTATGAAGCGTCACTCCTTTGTTGAGGCAATTATATTAAGAAAGATGTCTCCTCATCATAGACTGGAATAGATGCTGGGAGTAGTAGTGCTTCCTCCCTCTCCCTGGACTGAGCTGGTTTGTAGCAGGGTACATGAAGTGTCAGCACTGAGTGCGGAGGCTTCTCCCACGAGGTCTATGGCAGCTTGTGGTGAGGAGACTGAACATCTAATGTTCATATTCACACATCAGCCAGTAGAGGGCAGCACAGTACACAGCATAATGCACATTAATCAGTGCTCGGTGTCTGCACATACAATGCATTATACATCTCCTAACTCACAGCGCCCACAGTAATTCTGGAACAGATCTACGGCCGCACCACAACTACATCACTCAGCAGTAGTAGAATGGTACCAGGATACTGCACTAGGCAATATCTGGAATGGACATTACTAGAATTAATTGTTTATGCAATCTTTCCCCCAAGTAATCAGATAAACGTTTTGCTATGTACCTTGAAGTTGTGTGGGATTTTTGTGGTTTTTTTTAATGGTATATTTAGGTATATATAATATTTCATGTTACATTATTCAAAAATATCAGTTTTATTCTTGGCAGATGACTGTACCAGGAGCTCCGCAGGACATCTGATATCTTCAGAATGTGAAGCAGATGATCGTAGTATCACACAAGATACACGTGAACAGCATGATGATATCTCCGATATACCTCCAGCCGATCACAGCAACAATCTGTCATCTGATGATATTAATGAAGTATTATCTCCAAAATCATCTCAGAAGGTTAAACTAAATAAAAGAGGAAGAAGGAAGAAGCCACATTCATGTTCGGAATGTGGGAAATGTTTTGCTGCAAAATCAGTTCTTGTTACACATGAGAGAATTCACACAGGAGAGAAGCCATATTCATGTTCAGAATGTGGAAAATGTTTTACAGATAAATCAGGTCTTGTTACACATGAAAGAATTCACACAGGAGAGAAGCCATATTCATGTGCAGAATGTGGGAAATGTTTTACAGATAAATCAACTCTTGTTACACATGAGAGAATTCACACAGGAGAGAAGCCATATTCATGTTCAGAATGTGGAAAATGTTTTACACATAAATCACATCTTGTTAGACATGAGAAAATTCACACAGGAGAGAAGCCATATTCATGTGCAGAATGTGGGAAATGTTTTAGTCTGAAGTCAGTTCTTGTTACACATGAGAAAATTCACACAGGAGAGAAGCCATATTCATGTGCAGAATGTGGGAAATGTTTTACTAGGCAATCACATCTTGTTAGGCATGAGAAAATTCACACAGGAGAGAATACATATTCATGTGCAGAATGTGGGAAATGTTTTATTCAGAAGTCAGCTCTTGTTACACATGAGAGACTTCACACAGGAGAGAAGCCATATTCATGTTCAGAATGTGGGAAATGTTTTATTCATAAGTCAGTTCTTGTTACACATGAGAAAATTCACACAGGAGAGAGGCCATATTCATGTTCAGAATGTGGGAAATGTTTTATTCAGAAGTCAGCTCTTGTTATACATGAGAGACGTCACACAGGAGAGAAGCCATATTCATGTGCAGAATGTGGGAAATGTTTTTGTAGGAAATCAGATCTTGTTATACATGAGAAAATTCACACAGGAGAGAAGCCATATTCATGTACAGAATGTGGGAAATGTTTTGCTCATAAATCACATCTTGTTACACATGAGAGAATTCATATATGAGAGAATTCACACAGGAGAGAAGCCATATTCATGTGCAGAATGTGGGAAATGGTTTTGAATTACACCTAATCTTGTTAAACATGAGATATTTCATGTTCAGAATTTGATAAATATACAAACATAAGAAAATGTACACAGTGAAGCCTTTTTATACACAAGTATACGATGTTTAGAGACCTTTATACTTCTATGGTTCTTTTACCTTCCTGGAGTGATTCTCTTGCTCCTAATGGGAAGGGGTCGCATTTTTATATTTAAAAAATAAAAAACAAATGTTACATAACCTGTTTTAACCAGTGTTGACTTGAATTGTTCTCTCTTTTAATAACTTTTTAATGCAGCCACTGATGGCGGCCGTTTTAGGCTGGTTTCACACTTCAGGGCTTTTCAGATCAGGCAAGATAAGGTTTTTCAGCAAAAGCTTGATTCTTTCAGGATCCAGTTTTTGCCCATTCACTTTAATGGTGTCAGGTAGAATCCTGTTGCTTCCCCCCCCCCAATCCCTAGTTTAAACACTCCTCCAACCTTCTAGCCATTTTCTCCCCAGCTCAGCATCCCCCTCCCCATTGAGGCGCAGCTTGTCCCTAGCATAGAACCTGAAGTCGGCCCAGTTCTCCAGGAACCCAAACCACTCCTTCCTACACCAATTCCTGAGCCTCTTATTTATCTCCCTAATCTCCTGTTGCCTCTCTGGTGTGGCGCGTGGTACAGGCAGTATTTCAGAGAATACTACCTTGGAGGTCCTTGCCTTAAGCTTGCAACCTAATTCCCTGAAATCATTGCATACATAAAATTGTTTATACACCGGAGCAAACTAATAAGTGTAGCGGGTGGGTTTGCTGCTATAAGTCTGGGGGGCACCGTGTGTAGCCCTACCCTGATCATATATGATCTCTATACAGATATATATGTGTATGACTATTTTTAAGGATAGACTCAGCGCTCCCCTTTTTGCTTCATGGCTTATTTCTTAAAATGAGAACACTATGCAGTCTTAGTACCTATGTTTCGGGTGTTTATTTTAAATTAACAAACAAATATTTACATATGTATTATATGAAAAATCATTAAAAACTTTTAAAACTTTTAAAAATCCATGAATCTAATGTATAACGGTTTTATTGCATACTAGATTAATGCCCGATGCTATCGCATCGGGAGGATGGTGATGTGATGTTGAGGATGTTTTGTGTGACAGCAAGAGCAGCACACCTTGAGATGGAGATGTGGTGAACAGCCATCCCGCCCATCTCTTTAGCTGTTCACAAAAACCCGTCCCAGTTGTAAAAGAAAATAATATTTCTCAGCAGCTATGCTGCTGGACCTTAACATGCGGGTTTATCACCAAATAAAAGTATTTGGATGATACACATCTCCCCTCTTATACTAAATGTGTGTTAATCTGAGATTTAGAAATATGTGTAAATGTATCACACCTATGTATTTATCTAGATAGGAGGTTTAGATAGTGACCCTCAAGAGGGACAGCATTACTGATGTATGTAAAGTGCTATTGAATTAATAGTACTATATAAAAGAATTAAATTACTATTATAATTATAACCTATAGATGGTAGCCCGATTCTAACGCATCGGGTATTCTAGAATATAGAAATAGAGATTGCATGGGGAAGGCGGTGAGGGCTGAATTGGGAGGAACTTTGAAGAAGGAGCGGCGGGGAAAGGACGGCGTGGCAGGAGGGAGGACAGAACAGCAGGGGGGAGGAGGATGGAGTGGCAGAGGGGAGGAGGACAAAGGAAGGAGGAGGAAGGGGTGGGGTGGGGGAGGATGAAGTGGCACAGGCAGGGGGAGGACGAAGCAGTAGGGGGAGGATGAAGCACAGTGGCGGGGGGGTGGAGGACAGGATGAAGTGGCGGGGTGGGGGAGGACGGAGGATAGAGTGGCGGAGGTGAGGAGGACAAAGGAAGGAGGAGGAAGCGGTGGGGTGGGGGAGGATGAAGTGGCACAGGCAGGGGAGGACGAAGCACAAAGCGGCGGGGGGAGGAGGATGTAGAATGAAGCGGCGGGGTGGGGAGGACAGAGGATGGAGTGGCGGAGGTGAGGAGGACAAAGGAAGGAGGAGGAAGCGGTGGGGTGGGGGAGGATGGAGCAGCACAGGCAGGGGGAGGACGGAGGATGGAGGGGAGGAGGACAAAGGAAGGAGAAGGAAGCAGTGGGGTGGGGGAGGATGGAGCACAGAGTGGCTTGGGGGAGGAGGATGGAGTGGGGGAGGCCAGAGCAGCACAGGCAGAGGGAGGACGGAGGATTGAGTGGCGGGGGGAGGAGGATAAAGGAAGGAGGAGGAAGCGGTGGGGTGGGGGAGGATGGAGCAGCAGGGGGAGGACTGAGCACAGAGCTGCAGGGGAGGAGGACAGAGGACGAAGGTGTGGGGAGGATGGAGCAGCACAGGCAGGGGGAGGATGGAGTGGCGGAGAGGAGGAGGACAAATGAAGGAGGAGGAAGCGATGGAGGAGGATGGAGCAGCACAGGCAGAGGGAGGACAGAGGACAGAGCGGTGGGAGGAGGAGGACGGAGGACAAAGCGGCGGGGTGGGGGAGGATGGAGCAGCACAGGCTGGGGGAGAATGGAATTTGGAGTGGCGGAGAGGAGGAGGAAGCGATGGGGGAGGATGCAGGGGAAGGCCGGAGCACCGAGCTGTGGGGGAGAGGAGGATGGAGGACGAAGTGGTGGGGTGGGGGAAGCCGAAGCAGCACAGGCAGGGGGAGGATGGAGCGGCAGGGGAGAGGAGGATGGAGGACAAAGCGGCGGGGTGGGGGAGGCCAGAGCAGCAGAGGCAGGAGAAGGATGGAGAATGGAGTGTCGGAGGGGAGGCGGACAAAGGAAGGAACGGAGCAGCAGGGGGAGGATGGAGCACAGAGCGGCGGGGGGGGGGGGGAGGAGGACGGAGGACAAAGCGGTGGGGTGGGGGAGGACGGAGCAGCACAGGCAGGGGGAGGATGGAGGGGAGGAGGACAAAGGAAGGAGGAGGAAGCGGTGGAGGAGCATGGAACGGCACAGGCAGGGGGAGGACAGAACACAGAGCGGTGGGAGGAGGAGGATGGAGCACTGTACGGCAGCTCAGTGGTTAGCAGAGTATACGGTGGCTGAGTGGGTAGCACTGCGCAATGGCACCTTCCGCAGGCGCAATCCACCTGTCTTCTATCTCCAAGGACAGGACCTGTCGTTGCTTGGGGAACCGATCAGCTGATCGGTCACATGACCGCAGTATTAGCCCCGCTCTCGCTAACAGTCCGCCATCTTGGTACACCCTTAGTGGGTGTACAGCCAGCTTCAGTCCGGATCTGACGTCATTTCGAGGAGAGACAGACAGAAGCTGGCTTAGGCAATTATTATATTATATAAGTGTTCATGTTGCATTATTGTGGCCGCTTGTATTTGTCCCTCTAATGGTCAGAGGAGTGTTGAAGGTGATTATAACCTCCTGCTGTTAAACTCTTCTTATTATGAAGGAATAAGTTCCTGGGATATTCAGCTGTTACATCATGGTCTGCAAATACAAATTGATTTTTTACAATATATGCTTCTCAATCTTTGTGTGTATGTGGTGCGGTTACTAAAGATCCTTACCCTCCACCTGTGGCTGCACCAGGTTGTTAAGGTTCTTATAATATTCTGCCCGGGTTTTCTGAAAAATATATAGTTCTCTTATTGATTATGATAGTGTGCCAGTATATCATTCTTTAATGTTTACATGAGTTGTTAATCTACCTGGTCGCCGCTAGTGCAGGTCCATCCATTCACCTGAAAATTACAGTGGGGATTCTTATTGGTAGATTGGTGTCATTGGTTTGGTAGTCTATGGAACTTTCTGTGGACTAAATCAAAATATTTTAATTTATCATTGGTTAACTAAGATTATATGTGCTGTTTTTAACATTACTTGGTAGAATACGCTTCTTTGTTACCACCAAGGTGTGTGTAAAAACATTATTGCAACCAGGGGCGGACTGGCCCAGGTGGCAGGGGGGCAAGTGCCCCCTGGGCTGGTGGTATAGCCCCCACCTAGGGCCGCCCACCCACAGAAACGGGCCGCGGACCTCACTCACCCACCCTGCAGCAGGCAGTGAACAGACCCGCCGCGGAGGAGACAGTGTCAGAGAGAGAGGCGGCACTGCAGCCATTCCTCTCCCTCCAGGGAGAAGCGGAGGCATGGAGGGGCCTGCAGTGCAGATGAGGAGGCGGGGCCCAGAGAGATTGACTGGAGATAGGAGGACCTGTGTGACGTGAGCCCTTCACGTCACCTGGGTCCTCCTATCATCAGTCAATCTCTCTGGGCTCCGCCTCCTCATCTGTACTGCAGGCCCCGGAAGTTGTTCCAACTTCCACAGCGCGGGAGCCAGCAAAATGTGTAAAGATAAAGATCATGATGAGCTGCAGCAGCAGCTGGTGGTGGTGGGTAGTGTGTGTGTGCCGCTCTCTCTTTGTGTGTGTGTCTTTCTGTGTCTGTCTGGGGCTGTGTCTGTGTGGCTGACTATTTGTCTGTGTGTGGCTGGGGCTCTGTGTGGCTGGGGCTCTGTGAGGCTGGGGCTCTGTGAGGCTGGGGCTCTGTGTGGCTGGGGCTCTGTGTGGCTGACTATTTGTCTGTATGTGGCTGGGGCTCTGTGAGGCTGGGGCTCTGTGAGGCTGGGGCTCTGTGTGGCTGGGGGTCTGTGAGGCTGGGCCTCTGTGAGGCTGGGGCTCTGTGTGGCTGGGGCTCTGTGTGGCTGACTATTTGTCTGTATGTGGCTGGGGCTCTGTGTGGCTGGGGCTCTGTGAGGCTGGGGCTCTGTGTGGCTGGGGCTGTGTGGCTGGGGCTCTGTGTGGCTGGGGCTGTTTGGCTGTGTGTGGCTGACTGTGTGTGTGTGTGGCTGGAGCTGCTTGGCTGTGTGTGGTTGGCTGTATGTCTGTGTGGCTGGCTATGGCTGTCTATATTGCTTGCTGTGTGTGTGGCTGGCTGTGTCTGTGTGTGTGGGTAGCTGCGCCTGTGTGTGGCTGGCTTTGGCTGTGTGTGTGGCTGGCTGGCTTTGGCTGTGTTTGTGTGGCTAGCTATGTGTGTGGCTAGCTATGTTTGTGGCTGATTGTGTGTGTGGCTGATATTGTGTGTGTAGCTGGCTGTGTCTGTGTTTGGCTGGCTGTGTCTGTGTGTGGCTGGCTATGGCTGTCTATGTTGCTGGCTGTGGCTATGTGTGTGGCTGTCTATGTGGCTGTGTCTCTCTGTGTGGCTCTCTGCGTCTGTGTAGCTGTCTATGTGGCTGGCTGTCTATGTGGCTGACTGTTTTTGTGTGGTTGTGGCTCTGTGTGTGGCTGTGGCGGGCTGTATGTGTAGCTGGCCACTGGGACATCCAAATGCTGTGCGAGTGTCCGACAGTTTTCTTAGATCACTTCCATGTGCAATCTGTTTTGTTTCTCAGCAGCTATTACTGTAGAATCATTTACAGGAGCATTTTACAGTTGTCTTAGCTGAAGAATGATAATGTATCCGTGAGAAAAACAGATGCCTCTCGGACGGTTCATGTGCTGTCAGTGTGTGTGGTCCATTATTTTGCCGGACTCATAGACTTGCATTGGAGAGTCTCGCACATGAATCGCAGACTGTCGCAGCATGTTGTGGCTTTTTTCCCATCCAGAATCTGGATGAGAAAAAAGCGTCCGACACTCGCCAATGTGTTTTAGATGTTGATTAACTGACTGCACTGCGATAAAATCACACATTGCACTCATTCGAGTTTCACCCCAGTGTGTCCGTACCCTAATAATAAAATCCATATAGTAATCCTACAATGTCTGCTGGACATGGTATGAGGAGGTTTATGGCTCAGTTAGTACACTCCATACTTCATGGTATGGGGGGGTTTATGGCTCAGTTAGTACACACTCCATACTTCTTGATATTAACCAGTTAATGCTCTGTTGTCCACCACACTGCAGTGTCAAAAGAGGACGACAGCGAGACAGGCAGCGACACGGCGTCAGAGAGCCCCTGACCTCAAAATAGAAGATCCTCAGATCCCGGTATTGTGACGACATATGAATAAATATTTTTTTACATTTACATTACACTATGAACTCCACAGCACTTTACATACATCATCAACACTGTCCCCATTGGGCTCACAATGAAAACATCCTACCAGTATGTCTCATATTGTATATCGCCTTTCTTTGATATCACCTTCACAAATATTGCATTTATTGCACTTGTCAGGTTTTGGATGTTTTAAGATTGCATTTGTTTGCAGAATGTCAGGGGAGACTGGTAGCCACACCATGGTTTTCTCTACTTTTATGTCCATAGCAGCCAATTACTCAGGGCTATGCTCTGTACCAAGAGATGGTGCATTGTCATGCATGGGGATGATTTTGTATGAAGAAAAAAAGTGCTCAGTCTAAAAGTATATATACTTTGCCGTGGTCCTTTCCACGCCTTCATGGACCCTATAGGGACAAACTAGCTCTCTCCACATGATTACGACCCAAAACATGACTGCCACCTCCTTGCTGATGTGACATGGTGGCGGTCATCTAGCAACCATCCACTACTCCAACCATATTGGGAATCTCTAGGCTCCTTTTAGCTACTCCTCTGTCTGCAGGGGGGCGTGGCGCGATGGGGGGGCGCACCGCTGACAGTGCCTAGGGCTGCAGGAACTCTAAATACGGGCCTGGCTGGAGGGACTGAGATGGACCGCCGAGAATCTCCGACAGCACCCCGTCTCCCAACCCCGACCCCCCCAAGCCCCCCCCCCCCGGTCCTCACCTACTAAGGGCTGGAGGAGGGACTGAGACGGGCCGCCGAAAATTTCCGACAGCACCCCCCCCCCTTCCCCCGGTCCGCGCCCGAGGGCTGCCGGAAAAATTTTGCCACCCAGGATTTGCGTCGCCAGTCAGCCCCTGTATGACATATTCAATTTCTATTTTGTTATAGCTAACTGCAGTTATTTATTAACCCGGGCGTAGCCGGGTAGTGCAGCTAGTCTAATATATAATTGCCGTAGCGCACTTCCGTCATATTCGCCGCTACTTCCGTCGTCTTGGACGTGGCTGCCAAAGTGACGGAAGTGCGTTAGGGACACACACACACACGCCACACACACACACGCCACACACACACACACTCCAGTATACTTACCCCGCCGCCATCCCGCTACACCGCTCCCGCCATGGCTCCGCCCACCTCGCGGGGCTCCCGCCATGGCTCCGCCCACCTTGCGGGGCTCCCGCCATGGATCCGCCCACCTCACGAGACTCCTGCCATGGCTCCGCCCACCTCACGGGACTCCCGCCATGGCTCCGTCCACCTAGCCTGCGCTGACCACAGAGCCTCCTTCCTGCGCTGACCACAGAGCCGCCGTCATCTGCTGACCACAGAGCCTCCTTCCTGCGCTGACCACTCTGCCTCCTTCCTGTGCTGACCACAGACCCGCCGTCCTCTGCTGACCACAGACCCGCCGTCCTCTGCTGACCACAGAGCCCCCGTCCTCTGCTGACCACAGAGCCCCCGTCCTCTGCTCACCACAGAGCCCCCGTCCTCTGCTCACCACAGAGCCCCCGTCCTCTGCTCACCACAGAGCCCCCGTCCTCTGCTCACCACAGACCTGCCCTCCTCTGCTGACCACAGAGCCGCCGTCCTCTGCTGACCACAGAGCCGCCGTCCTCTGCTGGCCACAGACCCGCCGTCCTCTGCTGACCACATAGCCTCCTTCCTGCGCTGACCACTCTGCCTCCTTCCTGCGCTGACCACTCTGCCTCCTTCCTGCGCTGACCAGAGAGCCGCCGTCCTCTGCTGACCACAGAGCCGCCCTCCTCTGCTGACCACAGAGCCGCCCTCCTCTGCTGACCACAGAGCCGCCCTCCTCTGCTGACCACAGAGCCGCCCTCCTCTGCTGACCACAGACCCGCCGTCCTCTGCTGACCACAGAGCCTCCTTCCTGCGCTGACCACTCTGCCTCCTTCCTGCGCTGACCACAGAGCCGCCGTCCTCTGCTGACCACAGAGCCGCCCTCCTCTGCTGACCACAGAGCCGCCCTCCTCTGCTCACCACAGAGCCGCCGTCTTCTGCTGACCACAGAGCCGCCGTCCTCTGCTGACCACAGAGCTGCTGTCCTGCGCTCACCACTCTGCCTCCTTCCTGCACTGATCACTCTGCCTCCTTCCTGCGCTGATCACTCTGCCTCCTTCCTGCGCTGATCACTCTGCCGCCGTCCTCTGCTGACCACAGAGCCCCCGTCCTCTGCTCACCACAGAGCCCCCGTCCTCTGCTCACCACAGACCCGCCGTTCTCTGCTCATCACAGAGCCGCCGTCCTCTGCTGACCACAGAGCCGCCGTCCTCTACTGACCACAGAGCCGCCGTCCTCTGCTGACCACAGACCCGCCGTCCTCTGCTGACCAGAGCCTTCTTCCTGCGCTGACCACTCTGCCTCCTTCCTGCGCTGACCACAGAGCCGCCGTCCTCTGCTGACCACAGAGCCGCCGTCCTCTGCTGACCACAGAGCCGCCCTCCTCTGCTGACCACAGAGCCGCCCTCCTCTGCTGACCACAGACCCGCCGTCCTCTGCTGACCACAGAGCCTCCTTCCTGCGCTGACCACTCTGCCTCCTTCCTGCGCTGACCACTCTGCCTCCTTCCTACGCTGACCACAGAGCCGCCGTCCTCTGCTGACCACAGAGCCGCCCTCCTCTGCTGACCACAGAGCCGCCGTCCTCTGCTGACCACAGAGCCGCCGTCCTCTGCTGACCACAGAGCCGCCGTCCTCTGCTGACCACAGAGCCGCCGTCCTCTGCTGACCACAGAGCCTCCTTCCTGCGCTGACCACTCTACCTTCTTCCTGCGCTGACCACAGAGCCGCCGTCCTCTGCTGACCACAGAGCCGCCCTCCTCTGCTGACCACAGAGCCGCCCTCCTCTGCTGACCACAGAGCCACCCTCCTCTGCTGACCACAGACCCGCCGTCCTCTGCTGACCACAGAGCCTCCTTCCTGCGCTGACCACTCTGCCTCCTTCCTGCACTGACCACTCTGCCTCCTTCCTGCGCTGACCACAGAGCCGCCGTCCTCTACTGACCACAGAGCCGCCCTCCTCTGCTGACCACAGAGCCACCGTCCTCTGCTGACCACAGAGCCGCCGTCCTCTGCTGACCACAGAGCCGCTGTCCTGCGCTCACCACTCTGCCTCCTTCCTGCGCTGATCACTCTGCCTCCTTCCTGCGCTGATCACTCTGCCGCCGTCCTCTGCTGACCACAGAGCCGCCGTCCTCTGCTGACCACAGAGCCGCCGTCCTCTGCTGACCACAGAGCCGCCGTCCTCTGCTGACCACAGAGCCGCCGTCCTCTGCTGACCACAGAGCCGCCGTCATCTGCTGACCACAGAGCCGCCGTCCACTGCTGACCACAGAGCCGCCGTCCTCTGCTGACCACAGTGCCCCCGTCCTCTGCTGACCACAGAGCCCCCGTCCTCTGCTGAGCACAGAGCCGCAGTCCTGCGCTCACCACTCTGCCTCCTTCCTGCGCTCACCACTCTGCCTCCTTCCTGCGCTGACCACAGTGCCGCCGTCCTCTGCTGACCACAGAGCCACCGTCCTCTGCTGACCACAGAGCCGCCCTCCTCTGCTGACCACAGAGCCGCAGTCCTGCGCTCACCACTCTGCCTCCTTCCTGCGCTGATCACTCTGCCTCCTTCCTGCGCTGACCACTCTGCCTCCTTCCTGCGCTGATCACTCTGCCGCCGTACTCTGCTGACCACAGAGCCGCCGTCCTGCGCTCACCACTCTGCCTCCTTCCTGCGCTGACCACTCTGCCTCCTTCCTGCGCTGACCACAGAGCCGCCGTCCTCTGCTGACCACAGAGCCGCCGTCCTCTGCTGACCACAGAGCCCCCGTACTCTGTTGACCACACAGCCGCCGTACTCTGCTGACCACACAGCCGCCGTACTCTGCTGACCACACAGCTGCCGTACTCTGCTGACCACACAGCCGCCGTACTCTGCTAACAACACAGCCGCCGTAAGCTGCTGACCAGACAGCCGCCGTCCTCTGCTGACCACAGAGCCGCCGTCCTGCGCTCACCACTCTGCCTCCTTCCTGCGCTCACCACTCTGCCTCCTTCCTGCGCTCACCACTCTGCCTCCTTCCTGCGCTGACGACTCTGCCTCCTTCCTGCGCTGACCACAGAGCCGCCGTCCTCTGCTGACCACAGAGCCACCGTCCTCTGCTGACCACAGAGCCGCCCTCCTCTGCTGACCACGGAGCCGCTATCCTGCGCTCACCACTTTGCCTCCTTCCTGCGCTGATCACTCTGCCTCCTTCCTGCGCTGACCACTCTGCCTCCTTCCTGCGCTGACCACTCTGCCTCCTTCCTGCGCTGACCACAGAGCCGCCCTCCTCTGCTGACCACAGAGCCGCCCTCCTCTGATGACCACAGAGCCGCCCTCCTCTGCTGACCACAGAGCCGCCCTCCTCTGCTGACCACAGAGCCGCCCTCCTCTGCTGACCACAGTGCCGCCCTCCTCTGCTGACCACAGAGCCGCCCTCCTCTGCTGACCACAGAGCCGCCCTCCTCTGCTGACCACAGAGCCGCCCTCCTCTGCTGACCACAGAGCCGCCCTCCTCTGCTGACCTCAGAGCCGCCGTCCTCTGCTGACCACAGAGCCGCCGTCCTCTGCTGACCACAGAGCCGCCGTCCTCTGCTGACCACAGATCCGCCGTCCTCTGCTGACCACAGAGCCGCCGTCCTTCGTCTGACCACAGAGCCGCCGTCCTTCGTCTGACCACAGAGCCGCCGTCCTCTGCTGACCACAGAGCCCCCCTCCTCTGCTGACCACACAGCCGCTGTCCACTGCTGACCACACAGCCGCCGTCCACTGCTGACCACACAGCCGCCGTCCTCTGCTGACCACACAGCCGCCGTACTCTGCTGACCACACAGCTGCCGTACTCTGCTGACCACACAGCCGCCGTACTCTGCTAACCACACAGCCGCCGTCCTCTGCTGACCACAGAGCCGCCGTCCTGCGCTCACCACTCTGCCTCCTTCCTGCGCTCACCACTCTGCTCCTTCCTGCGCTCACCACTCTGCCTCCTTCCTGCGCTGACCACAGAGCCGCCGTCCTCTGCTGACCACAGAGCCGCCGTCCTCTGCTGACCACAGAGCCACCGTCCTCTGCTGACCACAGAGCCGCCCTCCTCTGCTGACCACGGAGCCGCTGTCCTGCGCTCACCACTTTGCCTCCTTCCTGCGCTGATCACTCTGCCTCCTTCCTGCGCTGATCACTCTGCCTCCTTCCTGCGCTGATCACTCTGCCGCCGTGCTCTGCTGACCACAGAGCCGCCGTCCTGCGCTCACCACTCTGCCTCCTTCCTGCGCTGACCACTCTGCCTCCTTCCTGCGCTGACCACTCTGCCTCCTTCCTGCGCTGACCACAGAGCCGCCCTCCTCTGCTGACCACAGAGCCGCCCTCCTCTGCTGACCACAGAGCCGCCCTCCTCTGCTGACCACAGAGCCGCCCTCCTCTGCTGACCACAGAGCCGCCCTCCTCTGCTGACCACAGAGCCGCCGTCCTCTGCTGACCACAGAGCCGCCGTCCTCTGCTGACCACAGAGCCGCCGTCCTCTGCTGACCACAGAGCCGCCGTCCTCTGCTGACCACAGAGCCGCCATCCTCTGCTGACCACAGAGCCGCCGTCCTTCGTCTGACCACAGAGCCGCCGTCCTCTGCTGACCACACAGCCGCCGTCCTCTGCTGACCACACAGCCGCCGTCCACTGCTGACCACACAGCCGCCGTCCTCTGCTGACCACCGAGCCGCCGTCCTCTGCTGACCACCGACCCTCCGTCCTGCCCTGACCACCGACCCTCCGTCCTGCGCTCACCACTCTGCCTCCGTCCTGCGCTCACCACTCTGCCTCCGTCCTGCGCTCACCACTCTGCCTCCGTCCTTCGCTCACCACTCTGCCTCCGTCCTGCGCTCACCACTCTGCCTCCGTCCTGCGCTCACCACTGAGCCTCCGTCCTGCGCTCACCACTGAGCCTCCTTCCTGCGCTGACCACTGAGCCTCCATCCTGCGCTGACCACTGAGCCTCCATCCTGCGCTGACCACTGAGCCTCCATCCTGCGCTGACCACTGAGCCTCCATCCTGCGCTGACCACTGAGTCTCCATCCTGTGCTGACCACTCAATCCTGTGCTGATCACTCAGCCGCCGTCCTCTGCTGACCACAGAGCCTCCGTCCTCTGCTGACCACAGAGCCTCCGTCCTCTGCTGACCACAGAGCCGCCGTACTCTGCTGACCACAGAGCCGCCCTCCTCTCCTGACCACAGAGCCGCCCTCCTCTGCTGACCACAGCGCCGCCTCCTCTGCTGACCACAGAGCCGCCCTCCTCTGCTGACCACAGAGCCGCCCTCCTCTGCTGACCACAGAGCCGCCCTCCTCTGCTGACCACAGAGCCGCCGTCCTCTGCTGACCACAGAGCCGCCGTCCTCTGCTGACCACAGAGCCGCCGTCCTCTGCTGACCACAGAGCCGCCGTCCTTCGTCTGACCACAGAGCCGCCGTCCTCTGCTGACCAGAGAGCCCCCCTCCTCTGCTGACCACACAGCCGCCGTCCTCTGCTGACCACACAGCCGCCGTCCACTGCTGACCACACAGCCGCCGTCCTCTGCAGACCACCGAGCCGCCGTCCTCTGCTGACCACCGACCCTCCGTCCTGCCCTGACCACCGACCCTCCGTCCTGCGCTCACCACTCTGACTCCGTCCTGCGCTCACCACTCTGCCTCCGTCCTGCGCTCACCACTCTGCCTCAGTCCTGCGCTCACCACTCTGCCTCCGTCCTGCGCTCACCACTGAGCCTCCGTCCTGCGCTCACCACTGAGCCTCCTTCCTGCGCTGACCACTGAGCCTCCATCCTGCGCTGACCACTGAGCCTCCATCCTGCGCTGACCACTGAGCCTCCATCCTGCGCTGACCACTGAGCCTCCATCCTGTGCTGACCACTGAGCCTCCATCCTGTGCTGACCACTCAATCCTGTGCTGATCACTCAGCCGCCGTCCTCTGCTGACCACAGAGCCTCCGTCCTCTGCTGACCACAGAGCCTCCGTCCTCTGCTGACCACAGAGCCGCCGTACTCTGCTGACCACAGAGCCGCCGTACTCTGCTGACCACAGAGCCGCCGTCCTCTGCTGACCACAGAGCCGCCGTCCTCTGCTGACCACTGAGCCTCCATCCTGTGCTGACCACTGACGCTCCATCCTGTGCTGACCACTCAATCCTGTGTTGACCACTCAGCCGCCGTCCTCTGCTGACCACAGAGCCGCCCTCCTCTGCTGACCACAGAGCCACCCTCCTCTGCTGACCACAGAGCCGCCCTCCTCTGCTGATCACAGAGCCGCCCCCTCTGCTGACCACAGAGCCGCCCTCCTCTGCTGACCACAGAGCCGCCCTCCTCTGCTGACCACAGAGCCGCCGTCCTCTGCTGACCACAGAGCCGCCGTCCTCTGCTGACCACAGAGCCGCCCTCCTCTGCTGACCACAGAGCCGCCCTCCTCTGCTGACCACAGAGCCGCCCTCCTCTGCTGACCACAGAGCCGCCCTCCTCTGCTGACCACAGAGCCGCCCTCCTCTGCTGACCACAGACCCGCCGTCCTCTGCTGACCACAGAGCCTCCTTCCTGCGCTGACCACTCTGCCTCCTTCCTGCACTGACCACTCTGCCTCCTTCCTGCGCTGACCACAGAGCCGCCGTCCTCTGCTGACCACAGAGCCGCCCTCCTCTGCTGACCACAGAGCCACCGTCCTCTGCTGACCACAGAGCCGCCGTCCTCTGCTGACCACAGAGCCGCTGTCCTGCGCTCACCACTCTGCCTCCTTCCTGTGCTGATCACTCTGCCTCCTTCCTGCGCTGATCACTCTGCCTCCATCCTGCGCTGATCACTCTGCCGCCGTCCTCTGCTGACCACAGAGCCGCCGTCCTCTGCTGACCACAGAGCCGCCGTCCTCTGCTGACCACAGAGCCGCCGTCCTCTGCTGACCACAGAGCCGCCGTCCTCTGCTGACCACAGAGCCGCTGTCCTGCGCTCACCACTCTGCCTCCTTCCTGCGCTGACCACTCTGCCTCCTTCCTGCGCTGATCACTTTGCCGCCGTACTCTGCTGACCACAGAGCCGCCGTCCTGCGCTCACCACTCTGCCTCCTTCCTGCGCTCACCACTCTGCCTCCTTCCTGCGCTGACCACAGAGCCGCCATCCTCTGCTGACCACAGAGCCACCGTCCTCTGCTGACCACAGAGCCACACTCCTCTGCTGACCACAGAGCCGCAGTCCTGCGCTCACCACTCTGCCTCATTCCTGCGCTGATCACTCTGCCTCCTTCCTGCGCTGACCACTCTGCCTCCTTCCTGCGCTGATCATTCTGCCGCCGTACTCTGCTGACCACAGAGCCGCCGTCCTGCGCTCACCACTCTGCCTCCTTCCTGCGCTGACCACTCTGCCTCCTTCCTGCGCTGACCACTCTGCCTCCTTCCTGCGCTGACCACAGAGCCGCCGTCCTCTGCTGACCACAGAGCCGCCGTCCTCTGCTGACCACAGAGCCCCTGTACTCTGCTGACCACACAGCCGCCGTACTCTGCTGACCACACAGCCGCCGTACTCTGCTGACCACACAGCCGCCGTACTCTGCTAACCACACAGCCGCTGTACGCTGCTGACCACACCAGCCGCCGTCCACTGCTGACCACAGAGCCGCCGTCCTGCGCTCACCACTCTGCCTCCTTCCTGCGCTCACCACTCTGCCTCCTTCCTGCGCTGACCACAGAGCCGCCGTCCTCTGCTGACCACAGAGCCACCGTCCTCTGCTGACCACAGAGCCGCCCTCCTCTGCTGACCACGGAGCCGCTGTCCTGCGCTCACCACTCTGCCTCCTTCCTGCGCTGATCACTCTGCCTCCTTCCTGCGCTGATCACTCTGCCTCCTTCCTGCGCTGATCACTCTGCCTCCTTCCTGCGCTGATCACTCTGCCACCGTGCTCTGCTGACCACAGAGCCGCCGTACTGCGCTCACCACTCTGCTTCCTTCCTGCGCTGACCACTCTGCCTCCTTCCTGCGCTGACCACTCTGCCTCCTTCCTGCGCTGACCACAGAGCCGCCCTCCTCTGCTGACCACAGAGCCGCCCTCCTCTGCTGACCACAGAGCCGCCCTCCTCTGCTGACCACAGAGCCACCCTCTGCTGACCACAGAGCCGCCCTCCTCTGCTGACCACATAGCCGCCCTCCTCTGCTGACCACAGAGCCGCCCTCCTCTGCTGACCACAGAGCCGCCGTCCTCTGCTGACCACAGAGCCGCCGTCCTCTGCTGACCACAGAGCCGCCGTCCTCTGCTGACCACAGAGCCGCCGTCCTCTGCTGACCACAGAGCCGCCGTCCTCTGCTGACCACAGAGCCGCCGTCCTTCGTCTGACCACAGAGCCGCCGTCCTCTGCTGACCACAGAGCCGCCCTCCTCTGCTGACCACAGAGCCGCCCTCCTCTGCTGACCACAGAGCCGCCCTCTCTGCTGACCACAGAGCCACCCTCTGCTGACCACAGAGCCGCCCTCCTCTGCTGACCACACAGCCACCGTCCTGTGCTGACCACACAGCCGCCGTCCACTGCTGACCACACAGCCGCCGTCCTCTGCTGACCACCAAGCCGCCGTCCTCTGCTGACCACCGACCCTCCGTCCTGCCCTGACCACCGACCCTCCGTCCTGCGCTCACCACTCTGCCTCCGTCCTGCGCTCACCACTCTGCCTCCGTCCTGCGCTCACCACTGAGCCTCCTTCCTGCGCTGACCACTGAGCCTCCATCCCTGCGCTGACCACTGAGCCTCCATCCTGCGCTGACCACTGAGCCTCCATCCTGTGCTGACCACTGAGCCTCCATCCTGTGCTGACCACTGAGCCTCCATCTTGTGCTGACCACTCAATCCTGTGCTGATCACTCAGCCGCCGTCCTCTGCTGACCATAGAGCCTCCGTCCTCTGCTGACCACAGAGCCTCCGTCCTCTGCTGACCACAGAGCCTCCGTCCTCTGCTGACCACAGAGCCTCCGTCCTCTGCTGACCACAGAGCCGCCGTACTCTGCTGACCACAGAGCCGCCGTACTCTGCTGACCACAGAGCCGCCGTCCTCTGCTGACCACAGAGCCCCGTCCTCTGCTGACCACTGAGCCTCCTTCCTGTGCTGACACTGACCCTTCATCCTGTGCTGACCACTCAATCCTGTGACCCTCAGCCGCCGTCCTCTGCTGACCACAGAGCCGCCCTCCTCTGCTGACCACAGAGCCGCCCTCCTCTGCTGACCACAGAGCCGCCCTCCCTGCTGACCACAGAGCTGCCCCCCTCTGCTGACCACAGAGCGCCCTCCTCTGCTGACCACAGAGCCGCCCTCCTCTGCTGACCACAGAGCCGCAGTCTGCGCTCACCACTCTGCCTCATTCTGCGCTGATCACTCTGCCTCCTTCCTGCGCTGACCACTCTGCCTCCTTCCTGCGCTGATCACTCTGCGCCGTACTCTGCTGACCACAGGCCGCCGTCCTGCGCTCACCACTCTGCCTCCTTCCTGCGCTGACCACTCTGCCTCCTTCCTGCGCTGACCACTCTGCTCCTTCCTGCGCTGACCACAGAGCCGCGTCCTCTGCTGACCACAGAGCCGCCGTCCTCTCTGACCACAGAGCTCCTACTCTGCTGACCACACAGCCGCCGTACTCTGCTGACCACACAGCCGCCGTACTCTGCTGACCACACAGCTGCCGTACTCTGCTGACCACACAGCCGCCGTACTCTGCTAACCACACAGCCGCCGTACGCTGCTGACCACACAGCGCCGTCCTCTGCTGACCACAGAGCCGCCGTCCTCGCTCACCACTCTGCCTCCTTCTGCGCTCACCACTCTGCCTCCTCCTGCGCTCACCACTCTGCTCCTTCCTGCGCTGACCACTCTGCCTCCTTCCTGCGCTGACCACAGAGCCCCGTCTTCTGCTGACCACAGAGCACCGTCCTCTGCTGACACAGAGCCGCCCTCCTCTGCTGACCACGAGCCGCTGTCCTGCGCTCACCACTCTGCCTCCTTCCTGCGCTGATCACTCTGCCTCCTTCCTGCGCTGATCACTCTGCCTCCTTCCTGCGCTGATCACTCTGCCGCCGTGCTCTGCTGACCACAGAGCCGCCGTCCTGCGCTCACCACTCTGCCTCCTTCCTGCCTGACCACTCTGCCTCCTTCCTGCGCTGACCACTCTGCTCCTTCCTGCGCTGACACAGAGCCGCCCTCCTCTGCTTACCACAGAGCCGCCCTCCTTGCTGACCACACAGCCACCCTCTGCTGACCACAGAGCCCCCCCTCTGCTGACCACAGAGCCGCCCCCTCTGCTGACCACAAGCCGCCCTCCTCTGCTGACCACAGAGCCACCCTCCTCTGCGACCACAGAGCCGCTGTCCTCTGCTGACCACAGAGCGCCGTCCTCTGCTGACCACAGAGCCGCCTCCTCTGCTGACCACAGAGCCGCCGTCCTCTGCTGACCACAGAGCCGCCATCCTCTGCTGACCACAGAGCCGCCGTCCTTCGTCTGACCACAGAGCCCCGTCCTCTGCTGACCACAGAGCCTCCCTCCTCTGCTGACCACACAGCCGCCGTCCTCTGCTGACCACACAGCCGCCGTCCACTGCTGACCACACAGCCGCCGTCCTCTGCTGACCACCGAGCCGCCGTCCCTGCTGACCACCGACCTCCGTCCTGCCCTAACCACCGACCTCCGTCCTGCCTGACCACCGACCCTCCGCCTGCGCTCACCACTCTGCCTCCTCCTGCGCTCACCACTCTGCCTCCGTCCTGCGCTCACACTCTGCCTCCGTCCTGCGCTCACCACTCTGCCTCCGTCCTGCGCTCACCACTCTGCCTCCGTCCTGCGCTGACCACTCTGCCTCCGTCCTGCGCTCACCACTGAGCCTCCTTCCTGCGCTGACCACTGAGCCTCCATCCTGCGCTGACCACTGAGCCTCCATCCTGCGCTGACCACTGAGCCCCATCCTTGCTGACCACTGAGCCTCCATCCTGTGCTGACCACTGAGCTCCATCCTGTGCTGACCACTCAATCCTTGCTGATCACTCAGCCGCCATCCTCTGCTGACCACAGAGCCTCCGTCCTCTGCTGACCACAGAGCCTCCATCCTCTGCTACCACAGAGCTCCGTCCTCTGCTGACCACAGAGCCGCCGTACTCTGCTGACCACAGAGCCGCCGTACTCTGCTGACCACAGAGCCGCCGTACTCTGCTGACCACAGAGCGCCGTACTCTGCTGACCACAGAGCCGCCGTACTCTGCTGACCACAGAGCCGCCGTCCTCTGCTGACCACTGAGCCTCCATCCTGTGCTGACACTGACCCTCCTCCGTGCTGACCACTCATCCTGTTTGACCACTCAGCCGCCGTCCTCTGCTGACACAGAGCGCCCTCCTCGCTGACCACAGAGCGCACTCCTCTGCTGACCACAAGCCGCCCTCCTCTGCTGACCACAGAGCCGCCCCCTCTGCTGACCACGCCTCCCCCCTCTGCTGACCACAGAGCCCCCCTCTGCTGACCACAGAGCCGCCCCCTCTGCTGACCACAGAGCCGCCCTCCTCTGCTGACCACAGAGCCGCCCTCCTCTGCTGACCACAGAGCCGCCTCCTCTGCTGACCACAGAGCCGCCGTCCTCTGCTGACCACAGAGCCGCCGTCCTCTGCTGACCACAGAGCCCCCGTCCTCTGCTGACCACAGAGCCCCCGTCCTCTGCTGACCACAGAGCCCCCGTCCTCTGCTGACCACAGAGCCCCGTACTCTGCTGACCACAGAGCCCCGTCCCTGGCTGACCACAGAGCCCCGTCTATCTGACCACACATGAGCCCCCCTCTGCTGACCACAGGCCCCTCTCTGTGCCACAGAGCCGCCGACATCAGTGCAACCACGAGCCGCCGTATACAGTGCAACCACTGAGCCGCCATATACAGTGCCAACCACTGAGCCACCGAATACAGTGCTAACCACTGAGCCACCGTATACAGTGCCAACCACGAGCCACCGTTACATGCTACCACTAGAGCCACCGTATACAGTGCTAACCACTGAGCCCCATACAGTGCAACCACTGCGAGCACACTGAGCCACCGTAACCTGTGACCAGAGCCTACGTGACCACAGAGCCCCTACTTGCTAACCACGAGCCCCTATATACAGTGCTAACCACAGAGCCCCGTACAGTGCTAACCACGAGGCCACCATATACATGCTAACCACTGAGCCACCGTATACAGTGCTAACCACTGAGACCACCATTACAGTGCTCAACCACTGATGCCACCGTATACGTGCTAACCACGAGCCACCTTACATGCTAACCACATGAGCCACATATACATGCTGACCACTAGACGCCCTACCTACGTGCTGAACCACTGAGCCCACCTACACGTGCTGACCACTGAGCCACCATACTTGCTAACCACAGAGCCACCATACATTGCTAACCACTGAGCCACCATTCATGCTGAACCACAGAGCCACCATTACAGTGCTGACCACTGAGCCACCCTATGACAAGAGCCACCACTGAGCCACCCATCAGTGCTAACCACTGAGCCAGCCGTACTGCTAACCACTGAGCCCCATATACAGTGCTACCACTAGAGCCACCGTCTACAGTGCTAACCACAGAGCCACCTCATACAGTGCAACCACAAGCCACCGTCTACAGTGCCAACCACTGAGCCACCATATACATGCTGCACCACTGAGCCACCGTATACATGCTAACCACTGAGCCACCATATACAGTGCCAACCACTGAGCCACCAGATACATGCTAACCACTGAGCCACCATATACAGTGCAACCACTGAGCCACCTATACAGTGCTAACCACTGAGCCACCATACAGTGCAACCACTGAGCCACCATATACAGTGCTAACCACTGAGCCACCTATACAGTGCTAACCACTGAGCCACCGTATACAGTGCTAACCACTGAGCCACCGATACAGTGCAACCACTGAGCCACGTATACTGCACCACTGAGCCACCTATACAGTGCTAACCACTGAGCCACCATATACAGTGCTAACCACTGATGCCACTATACCAGTGCTAACCAGCACCATATACAGTGCTAACCACTGAGCCACCGTATACAGTGCTAACCACTGAGCCAACGTATACAGTGCTAACCACTGAGCCACCGTATACAGTGCTAACCCACTGAGCCACCATATACAGAGCTAACCACTGAGCCACCGTATACTGCTACCACTGATGCCACTATATACAGTGCTAACCACTCAGCCACCATACAGTGCTAACCGCTGACCCACCATATACAGTGCTAACCACTGAGCCACCATACAGTGCTAACCACTGAGCCACCATACAGTGCTAACCACTGAAGCCACCATATACAGTGCTAACCACTAAGCCACCAGTATACAGTGCCAACCACTCAGCCACCGATACTCAGGCTACCCACTGAGCCACCATATACAGTGCAACGACTGAGCTACCATATACAGTGATAACCACTGAGCCAGCATATACAGTGCATAAACACTGAGCCACCGTATACAGTGCTAACCACTGAGCCACCATATACAGTGCCAACCACTGAGCCACCATATACAGTGCCAACCACTGAGCCACCATATACAGTGCCAACCACTGAGCCACCGTATACAGTGCTAACCACTGATCCACATATACAGTGCTAACCACTCAGCCACCGTATACAGTGCTAACCACTGAGCCACCATATACAGTGCAACCACTGAGCCACCATAAAAGTTCTAACCACTGACCACCATACAGTGCTAACCACTGAGCCACCATATACAGTGATAACCACTAAGCCACCATACAGTGCAACCACTAGCCACCGTATACCAGTGCTACCCACTGAGCCACCATATACAGTGCCAACCACTGAGCACCATATACAGTGCTAACCACTGAGACACACCGTATACAGTGCTAACCACTGAGCACCATATACAGTGCTAACCACTGAGCCACCGTATACAGTGCTATACCACTGAGCCACCGTATACATGCTACCCACTGAGCCACCTATACAGTGCCAACCACTGAGCCACCTATACAGTGCTAACCACTGAGCCACCGTATACATGCTAACCACTGAGCCAACGTATACAGGCTAACCACTGGAGCCACCGTATACTCTGCTACCCACTGAGCCACCATATACAGTAGCTAACCACTAGCCACCGATAACTCTGCTACCCACTGAGCCACCATATACAGTGCTAACCACTGAGCCACCATACAGTGCTAACCACTGAGCCACCGTATACAGTGCTAACCACTGAGCCACCATATACAATGCTAACCACAAAGGCACCGTATACAGTGCAACCACTGAGCCACCATATACAGTGCTAACCACTGAGCCACCATATACAGTGCCAACCACTGAGCCACCATATACAGTGCTAACCACTGAGCCACCATATACAGTGCCAACCACTGAGCCACCGTATACAGTGCTAACCACTGAGCCACCGTATACAGTGATAACCACTGAGCCACCATATACAGTGCTAACCACTGAGCCACCGTATACTCTGCTACCCACTGAGCCACCTGTATACACACAATTCATTTCATCGCACTCCCCTAACTATTAGTAAATAAACTATATATGGATTCTAGACTACCCGATTCTTTAGAATCGGGCCGCCATCTACCATGTTTTCCCGAAAGTAAGCCCCCCCCCCAATTGTAAGGCCGCCTAGGGGTAAAGGGGGGGCCTGCTAATGTAAGGCCTCCCCCGAATATAAGGCCTTACAACCGGGGGGCTAATGTAAGGCCCCCCCTGCTGCTGGCACACTGCCCCCCCAGCTCTGAGGCTCCCCTGCTGCTGCTTACATCTTACCCTACAGCGTCTTCTTGCAGCAGCCAGCGCGTCGGTCCTCCGGTCCCGTCTTCAGCTGTTTCCCCGATCATGTGACCGGCCGGTCGCACTAGCGATGACGTCATGCGCTGCGACGGGTCACATGATCTGGGAAACAGCTGAAAACGGGAACGGAGGACCAACGCGCTGGCTGCTGCAAGAAGACGCTGGAGGTAAGATGTAAGCAGCAGCAGGGGGGCCTCAGAGCTGGGGGGGCAGTGTGCCAGCAGCAGGGGGGGCCTCAGAGCTGGGGGGGCAGTGTGCCAGCAGGAGGGGGGCTGTATACCACACTGCTGGGCTGTATACCACACTGCTGAGCTGTATACCACACTGCTGGGCTGTATACCACACTGCTGGGCTGTATAGCACACTGCTGAGCTGTATACCACACTGCTGGGCTGTATACCACACTGCTGAGCTGTATACCACACTGCTGGGCTGTATACCACACTGCTGGCTGTATACCACACTGCTGGACTGTATACCACACTGCTGAGCTGTATACCACACTGCTGGGCTGTATACCACACTGCTGGGCTGTATACCACACTGCTGGACTGTATACCACACTGCTGAGCTGTATACCACACTGCTGGGCTGTATACCACACTTCTGGGGGCTGTATACCGGGGTGGCGGTCTGCTGTATTTCCCACCCTCGGCTTATACATGACTATATACGATGTGTGTGTGTGTGTGTGTATGTGAGTAGGCTGGGGCTGCCAATATAAGAACCCCCCCCCCCCCCCCCCCCCCCCCCCGAAAGTAAGACAGGGGGCCACTTTTGGCCCCCCAAAAATTGTAAGACAGGGTCTTACTTTTGGGAAAACACGGTAGTATATTATAATCATGAACAGTGTTAATCCTCCTTCAGTAAGAAAGTAAGAACTGATCTGACAAGCACAGCTTCTGTAGGTTCTTTCTCCCCCCTCCCCTCCCCTTCACCTCCCAATACCTTCCTGACTCTTGATGCTTTGTGAATCCTGATATCACAGTTGTCCTGCAGAGACTCAGGAGAGCAGATATAACTGTGCGGCTTCTCAGGCACATTGTTCCCCAACACATATTCTTTCTCTTGCATCAGATTATAATGTAACCAGCGGGGGTGTTGATACATCTGATCAGATGAGCTCCACTGTAATCATCAGCAGAAGCTCCAGGCGCGGACAATGCTCATATTATCCCCTATGTAGAATGTGTCACATTGCGGCGCCTCTCTCTTCCTGGCCTCACACAGGGGGGAGCGTGTGTATAGAGGTGTGTGATGTTGTGGTGACACATAATGTAGAGGATCTGGATTGTGCTCACACCTCCGGCTTTGTGCAGTTATAGAGGTTTTCCCTCCATTCTCTGATCTCTATAGAGGATTCTCCTGTCTCCTCATGTGCTCGTGAGCTCCCCCTGCTGGACTCGCACTGGATACACATTTCTCTGCTCTTCTTTATTGTTATGGATCTCGGCTTTCTGTTATTTTTACAGTTTTAAGTCTCCAAGAGGAAACCAAAGTCATGAGAAGACCCTGCTCACTCCGCACCTCTCCCCCCTTCATGGAGGCAGTCCCATGTAAATAATATCAACCCCTACAAATCCGCAACATCACCCCCTGTCCTGATCAGCCCAAACCACACAAGACCAAGCACCCCCTCCCTGCACCCTATGTAAGTACCACCACCCCTCCCTGCACCCCTGTATGCAGCCCTATGTAAGTACCACCACCCATCCCTGCACCCCTGTATGCAGCCCTATGTAAGTACCAGCACCCCTCCCTACACCCCTGTATGCAGCCCCATGTAAGTACCACCACCTCTCCCTGCACCCCTGTATGCAGCCCTATGTAAGTACCAGCACCCCTCCCTGCAGCCCCATGTAAGTACCACCACCCCTCCCTGCAACCCTGTATGCAGCCCTATGTAAGTACCAGCACCCCTCCCTGCACCCCTGTATGCAGCCCTATGTAAGTACCACCACCCCCTCCCTGCACCCCTGTATGCAGCTCCATGTAAGTACCACCATGCCCTCCCTGCAGCCCCATGTAAGTACCACCACCCCTCCCTGCAGCCCCATGTTAAGTACCACCACCCCTCCCTGCAGCCCCATGTAAGTACCACCACCCCTCCCTGCACCCCTGTATACAGCCCTATGTAAGTACCACCACCCCTCCCTGTATGCAGCCCCATGTAAGTACCACCACCCCTCCCCGCAGCCCCATGTAAGTGACGTCCCCCAGCAGCACATAACCTCCTTCTTCTCTCCCTGTTCAGCCCCCATTATCCCGCCCCATACAAGCAGCAGCAGCTCCTCCCGGTGCAGCAGGAACATCCGGGGATCATCAGTCGTACTCACAGCCACGCCCACTGTGACGTCATCCCTCCCCACGTGCTCTATTAAACGCGGTTTACTTGTCACGTGACCCTCCCCCTGAGCCACAGAACAGAGGAGGCCCCGCCTCTTCCGGTCTCTTCCCTCACCGGCTCTAAGTGCGGAGTGTGCGGCCCCGGGAGATGTGAGTGATAGAGAAAGAGCGGGAGAGCCGGTCCCCATGGCAACCAATCCGATCACTGCTTCCATTCCCTGCTGTGTGTGAGGCATGAGAGCCGGAGAGCGTGGGGACGGGCCCGTCACCCTGGTGGGGGCCCCAGCGTGGGGACGGCCCCATCACCCTGGTGGGGGCCCCAGCGTGGGGACGGCCCATCACCCTGGTGGGGACGGCCCATCACCCTGGTGGGGGCCCCAGCGTGGGGACGGTCCCGTCACCCTGGTGGGGGCCCCAGCGTGGGGACGGTCCCGTCACCCTGGTGGGGGCCCCAGCGTGGGGATGGCCCTGTCACCCTCGGGGCCACATATACTGTGAAGGAGATAAGTATTTGACCCCTTGCTGATTTTGTACATTTGCCCCCTGACACAGACATGATCAGTCTATAACTTTAACCTTCCTAGCGGTATTCCAGAGCCTGACTCGGGGTTAACATTCACTGCCAGAAGCGGTAACCCCAAGTCAAGCTCGGGCTTACCCGTGGTCGCGGCAGATGCGGTGAAAAAAACGCATTTGCCGCATAGCCGCCGCACTTGCGGCGCGGTTGCGGTAATCGCCATAGTAAGTATAGGGGGACTTGCGGCAAGTGCGGTTTTGCACTTGCGGCAGGTGCGGCCGCGAAAAAAAAACGCGGCTGACCCCAAGTCCCCCTATACTTACTATGGCGATTACCGCAACCGCGCCGCAAGTGCAGCGGTTATGCGGCGGCTATCGCGGCAGATTGTTTATTTTTCACCGCATCTGCCGCAATTTCAAAAAAACGCTAGTGTGAAAGTACCCTTAGTACAAAATTCCAGACATAATCATACCGCCAGGTATAAGATTATTGATTATTGAATAAAATTATATTATTTATTTAATTATAATTCATGATTTTATGTTTCAAACTTTATCACATCTGAGAGGTCTACTAGAGTCTTCTTTGATCAGGTAATTACTAAGAATTGCAGGCCGACAGTACATAACACCAAATTTCCATGCAAAAAATGGTACCGCTTTTAGCACAAAATTCCTGACATAATCATACCGCCAGGGAGGTTAAGGCCTCGTGCACACGCTGAGTATTTGATGAGTTTTTTACCTCAGGATTTGTAGACAAAACCAGGAGTGGAGCAATCAGAGGAAAAGTCAAATAGAAACAGGTCACCACTTCTGTATTTAATTATCCACTCCTGGTTTTCGCTACAAATCCTGAGGTAAAAAACTCATCAAATCCTGAATGTGCACGTGGCCTAAGGGTCGGGTAATTTTACCAGTAAGAGAAGATCTTACATAATTGCCAGTTGTCGCTGTAACCGTATCCCAGAATCCACTGCGGCACTGTCAGCCGCACAGTTCGACATACTGAGATACCCAAGTGATGGGTATCTCAATATGGCGGCCACTAGCGGTGCCACTGCCCGCTCTCCTCCCCCGTCCGGTCTCCCCCTTTGTCCAGTCTCTGCTGCCCCCCTCGCAGGACCCCTCTCCCTCCCTGAATGCCTCTGGCTCACCTATCTCTCATTGCCTATAGGACCTTTGGTGATGTCAGTCATGTGATTGATCACATGACTGTGACATCACTAGATGTTTCTGACAGATCTACACTGCACCCAGCTCAAGGACGGGGCGGGTGGGAAGAGACTGCCGCGTAGGGGACAGAGCCTGCCGCAGAAGGGATAGACAGTTGCAGAGGGGACAAACAGGGGGACAGGTGGTAGAGACAGTCATGAGCAGAGACAGCCACAGAGGGGAGAGACAGCGCACAGACACTGCCCTTCTGATGCGATCGCTTCGAGCCTATTTCTAGTCACAAATAAAATCCAGAATATCACATTGTCTAAATTATATACTGTACTAGATGGCGGCCCGATTCTTAAGAATCGGGTAGTCTAGAATCCATACATAGTTTATTTACTAATAGTTAAGGGAGTGCGATGAAATGAATTGTGTGTATACGGTGGCTCAGTGGTTAGCACTGCGCGGTGGCTCAGTGGTTAGCACTACGCGGTGGCTCAGTGGTTAGCACTGCGCGGTGGCTCAGTGGTTAGCACTGCGCGCGGTGGCTCAGTGGTTAGCACTGCGCGCGGTGGCTCAGTGGTTAGCACTGCGCGCGGTGGCTCAGTGGTTAGCACTGCGCGCCGTGGCTCAGTGGTTAGCACTGCGCGCCGTGGCTCAGTGGTTAGCAGTGAGTGCGGTGGCTCAGTGGTTAGCAGTGAGTGCGGTGAGATTGGTCAGCGCAGCGCCGTGGGCAAAGTGGTCAGCACAAACATACACACACATACACACACTCCGCTATACTTACCACCGACCCTGCGTCTGCCCCGCCGCCTGGATCCTGAGTTGACATGTCGCCGCCCTTCGGACGACTGGATTCAATATGTCGTCCAGGTAGTTTGGCGAGACATCTTGGACGCTATATTGGATCTAGTAGTTTGGGGGCGGCGACATGTCGACTGAGGATCCAGGCAGCGGACGCAGGCCCGGTGGTAAGTATAGCGAAGTGTGTGTGTGTGTACAAAGTTGAGGGAAGTGCAGACAAAGTGACGGAAGTGCCTACATACACAGATATATACACATACTGTACATTGCATATGGAGGGGAGAGGAGAGCGGAGGCTGGAGGGCAGAGGACAGGGAGAGGAGAGCGGAGGCTGGAGGGCAGAGGACAGGGAGAGGAGAGCGGAGGCTGGAGGGCAGAGGACAGGGAGAGGAGAGCGGAGGCTGGAGGGCAGAGGACAGGGAGAGGAGAGCGGAGGCTGGAGGGCAGAGGACAGGGACAGGAGAGCGGAGGCTGGAGGGCAGAGGAGAGCGGAGGCTAGAGGACAGGGAGAGGTAAGCGGAGGCTGGAGGGCAGAGGAGAGCGGAGGCTGGAGGGCAGAGGACAGGGAGAGGAGAGCGGAGGCTGGAGGGCAGAGGACAGGGGAGAGGAGAGCGGAGGCTGGAGGGCAGAGAACAGGGAGGGGAGAGCGGAGGCTGGAGGGCAGAGAACAGGGAGAGGAGAGCGGAGGCTGGAGGGCAGGGGAGAGGAGAGCGGAGGCTGGAGGGCAGAGAACAGGGAGGGGAGAGTGGAGGGCAGAGGACAGGGAGAGGAGAGCGGAGGCTGGAGGGCAGAGGACAGGGAGAGGAGAGCGGAGGCTGGAGGGCAGAGGAGAGCGGAGGCTGGAGGGCAGAGGAGAGCGGAGGCTGGAGGGCAGAAGAGAGCGGAGGCTGGAGGGCAGAGGAGAGCGGAGGCTGGAGGGCAGAAGAGAGCGGAGGCTGGAGGGCAGAGGACAGGGGAGAGGAGAGCGGAGGCTGGAGGGCAGAGGACAGGGGAGAGGAGAGCGGAGGCTGGAGGGCAGAGAACAGGGAGGGGAGAGCGGAGGCTGGAGGGCAGAGAACAGGGAGGGGAGAGCGGAGGCTGGAGGACAGGGAGAGGAGAGCGAAGGCTGGAGGGCAGAGGACGGAGAGGAGAGCGGAGGCTGGAGGGCAGAGGAGAGTGGAGGACAGAGGCTGGAGGGCAGAGGACAGGGAGAGGAGAGCGGAGGCTGGAGGGCAGAGGACAGGGAGAGGGGAGCGGAGGCTGGAGGGCAGAGGACAGGGAGAGGGGAGGCTGGAGGGCAGAGGACAGGGAGAGAAGAGCGGAGGCTGGAGGGCAGAGCACCGGGAGAGGAGAGCGGAGGCTGGAGGGCAGAGGACAGGGAGAGGAGAGCGGAGGCTGGAGGGCAGAGGACAGGGAGAGGAGAGCGGAGGCTGGAGGGCAGAGGACAGGGAGAGGAGAGCGGAGGCTGGAGGGCAGAGGACAGGGAGAGTAGAGCGGAGGGCAGAGGACAGGGAGAGGAGAGCGGAGGCTGGAGCGCACAGGACAGGGAGAGGAGAGCGGAGGCTGTAGCGCAGAGGACAGGGAGAGGAGAGCGGAGGCTGGAGGGCAGAGGAAAGCGGAGGCTGGAGGGTAGAGGACAGGGAGAGGAGAGCGGAGGCTGGAGGGTAGAGGAGAGCGGAGGCTGGAGGGTAGAGAAGAGCGGAGGCTGGAGGGTAGAGGAGAGCGGAGGCTGGAGGGCAGAGGAGTGCGGAGGCTGGAGGGCAGAGGAGAGGGGAGGCTGGAGGGCAGAGGAGAGGGGAGGCTGGAGGGCAGAGGGGAGGCTGGAGCGCAGAGGCACAGCTGTAATGACAGAGATAGGCGTGGCATGCTGGGAGCTGTGGTGCCACACACTGCTCTGTGACCTGGCTGCAGCTCCTTCATGCACCTCAGTGAGGACAGGTTGTCCCCAGGAGCCGGCTTCTTTTCCTCTTCCCCTCCGTGTCTGTTCCCTTCGGTGTCGGCTTCTTCCTGGAGCTGCCTTCTCCTCCTCCTTGTCACTGAGCAGCCACCTGAAGGAGGCATGGAGAGGCTGCACTTCCAGGGGGCTGCGGGGGCCATAGATGACTACATGGAGTCCAGGAGGTGAGGAGAGGGTGCAGACTGTGCGCAGGATAAAGCGCCATTGCTGGCTTTGACAGACAGTGGAGCGTATTCTGTGAAGACTCGCAAAGCCTTTGCGAGTTAGGCTTTGCGAGGCAGCCACGGACACGACGACGGAAACAGTGCCGAAAGTTACGTTAGGGTGATTATATATTAGATTTTTCAGAACATAAGATGCACTATTTACCCCCAACGTTTTGGGGGAAAATGGGGGGTGCATCTTAAGGTCCCAATGTAAGGAGGGTGGCTGCATGGGACTGTGGGGCCAGCTCTGGAGTGTGTCCGGGGGCTGGAGCTGTCTGGTGCAGGAGCCAGAGGAGGTCACTTGCTCCCACTCATGTAATATGCACTACTGAAACCGCACCGCAGTGATGGACAAGGGGAGTGGCACATATATGTGCCTATATTTCCCCCTGTGATTGCACACGCAGTCCACCCCCCCCCCCCCCCCCACTGTGCTAGATATGGACCCCCATGCTGCTGCACATAATAAAATAAGCCCGTTACTCACCTTTTCCAGCGGTGTCCTGTCTCCCTCCGTTCTGCTGCTCTCCTCCACTTCCTGGTTCTCTCTGTAAAGCCGGTCATGTGATCGGCTCAGCAGTGACATCCGGCTTTACAGAGAGAAGAACCTTGAAGTGGAGGAGAGCAGCGGGACGGAGGGAGACAGGACACCGCTGGAAAAGGTGAGTAACGGGCTTGTTATTTTATTATGGGGAGCAGCATGGGGGTCCATATCTAGCACGGTGGGGGTCGCGTGCCATCACTGGGAGCCATGATTGAGCACAAGGGGCTGTGTGCAATCACTGGGTGATGTGTGCCAGCCATAACCAGATTAAGGGGCCATATTTAGGATGGGGGGGGGCTATATCCCAGGATGAGGGACATATATCCTATATGGTTTGTAAAGGTCCCGTTACACATAGCGATGCTCCAGCGATCCCCACAATGATCCGACCTGGCCGGGATCGCTGGTACATCGCCATGTGATCATTTGGGAGATGCCAGACAGGCAGACTGTCTGCCATCTTACTAGCGATGCGCCGACACCCAACGGTCGTTGGGATCGTTCAGGGTCTCGGGCACAGACTGGGGATCGCTGATCGTTGCTCCTGTCACACACACGATACATGCTGCCCAGCGGGAGATCGCCGATCAATAAATGGTACAGGCCATTCGTTACCGATCTCCCAGCGGGGGGCCCATAGCTGCTACGTGTCACACGCAGCGAGATCGCTTGCATGTCACAAAACCTGTGACGTTGCAGCGATATCGTTAGCGATCTCACTATGTGTAACGGGGCTTTAAGACAGACACTGATATTGTAAGATGAACCCCATTTAACATTACAAAATTTTTTTTTACTCTTTTCCCTCACCAAATTTGGGAGTGCGTCTTATGGTCTGAAAAATATTGTAAATGTATTTGCGTTTTGTAGAGAGAAATAAGTGTTTGATCCGTCTGGTAAACAAGACTTAATACTTGGTGGTAAACCCTTGTTGGCAGCGCAGCAGTCAGACGTTTCTTGTAGTTGATGTTGAGGTTTGCGCACACATAGGAGGAATTTTGCTCCACTCCTCTTTGCAGATCATCTCTAAATCATTAAGATTTTGAGGCTGTCGTCTGGCGACTTGGAGCTTCAGCCCCTCCATAAGTTTTCTATGGGATTAAGGTCTGGACACTGGCTAGGCCTCTCCATAACCTTAATGTGCTTCTTTTTGAGGCACTCCTTTGTCGCCTTGGCTGTATGTTTTGGGTCATTGTCGTGCTTGAAGACCCAGCCATGACTCATTTTTAATGTGCTGTTGGAGGGAAGGAGTTTACAGTGCATGGCTCCATCCATTGCCCCATTGATGCGGTGAAATAGTCCTGTGCCCTTAGCAGAGAAACATCCCCAAAACATATTGTTTCCACCGCCATGCTTGACTGTGGGGATGGTGTTCTTTGGGTCATGGGCAGCATTTCTCTTTCTCCAAACACGCCTAGTCTCTGTGCTGCCGCCTGTCTGTCGCCCCATCCTCAAGTGCACTTTAGCATCTCAATTCATGCAGGCGCACAGAGAGGAACAGTTAGGAGCAGGTCCCGGCTGCTGATACCGCCCTTTTTAGTGACGTCAGCGGCAGAGCCCGCCCTGGTAAAGCTTAAACTGTATGCATGCAGCAGA
This sequence comes from Allobates femoralis, assembly GCA_033576535.1. NCBI lineage: Eukaryota > Metazoa > Chordata > Amphibia > Anura > Aromobatidae > Allobates > Allobates femoralis. The sequence continues at coordinate 13,783,648 of JARQOC010000013.1, forward strand.
GTGGGCTCTGCCGCTGACGTCACAAAAAAGGGCGGCATCAGCAGCCGGGACTCTCTCCTAACTATTCCTCGCTGTGTGCATGCATGAATTGAGACGCTGACGCGCAGGCGGAGGAGGGGGCCGCAGGCAGGAGGCGGCACAGAGAGGCTGGAAGGACCATCTGAGCAGCGAGGAGAGCGAGATAAGTGAACTCCCTCCAGACTTCTTAACTGATAATTTTCAAAGTGTTTCTAATAGGTTATAGGGGGGAAGAGAGACACGGGGGACACCTTCCCTGAATGCAGCAGACACACTGCATTTAATGATGCATTCAATTTTCAAAGCACCAGGGGGTGACAGGTCCTCTTTAATGCCAAAATCTCAATGTTTGTTTCATCTGACCACAGCACCTTCTCCCAATCACTCTCACAATCACCAAGGTGTCATTGGCAAACTTCAGACAGAGGCACATGTGCCTTCTTGAGCAGTGGGACTTTGCGGGCACTGCAGGACTTTAATCCATTATGGTGTAATGTGTTACCAATGGTTTTCTTGGTGACAGTGGTCCCAGCTTCCTTGAGATCATTATCAAGTTCCCCCGTGTAGTTTTAGGCTGATCTCTCACCTTCCTCATGATCGTGGATACCCCACGAGGGGAGATTTTGCATGGAGCTCCAGATCGATGTGGATTGACATTATTTTGTATTTCTTCCATTTTCTTACTATTGCACCCACAGTTGTCTCCTTCTCCCCCCCAGCTTTGTCTTACTTATAATCTTGTAGCCCATTGCAGCCTTGTGCAGGTTTAGGATCTTTTCCCTGACATCCTTAGGGCGGCTTCAGACTGCGGCAGCGTCCGGTCCGGGGCTGTCAGGAGTGACAGCCTGGAGCGGAGTTTTTCTGCATAGAATCCTGTCGGGCTGCACGGAGCTGGATCGCGCCGGGTGGTAATTAGCTGCTATCCGGCTGCCAGCTCGCCGGATGTATCCTGCAGAAGTGTGGATTTGTCTGCCGATTCCAAAAATGTTGCATGCACCGGTTTTGGAATCGGCAGACAAATCCCCACTTCTGCAGGATACATCCGGCGAGCTGGCAGCCGGATAGCAGCTAATTACCACCCGGCGCGATCCAGCTCCGTGCAGCCCGACAGGATTCTATGCAGAAAAACTCCGCTCCAGGCTGTCACTCCTGACAGCCCCGGACCGGACGCTGCCGCAGTCTGAAGCCGCCCTTAGAAAGCTCTTTGGTCTTCCCATGTTGTAGAGGTTAGAGGTGACTGATTCGTTGAGTGTGTGGGCAGGAGTCTTTATGGTGGGTTTACACACACCAATTTATCTGTTCAATATCTGAACAGATCTCTGGTTGCAGTGAAATCATGGACACATAGTTCCATTTTGTGGCTGTGTACAACATGGAGCAATGTGTCCATGATTTCACTGCAACCAGAGATCTGTTCAGATATTGAACAGATAAATTGGTGTGTGTAAACCCACCATTATACAGGTGACAATGTAAGACAGCTGCCTGTAATGCAGGTAACGAGGTGATTAGGAGTGTCTATCTAGTCTGTAGGAGCCAAAACTCCTAATGCTTGGTAGGGGATCATATACTTATTTATCAGTCATCAACGACAGCACCCAGAACGAGAGAGGGATCCGCCCTCCAAGGACAGGGAACCATCAGGCTTTAAAAGGGGCAGTTCCTCTCCCCATGGCAGTTGTTTACAGAGTCTGACAAACAGACCTCCAGAATATAGTTAGTCCATCACGACCCCAAACACCACGTGTAACACAAAAAACACCGAGAGGAGGAGAAGTGATGAACCCTCAACAATGGGAGGGAATATGTGGGTGAGGTCATGGACTCCGAAAAAAAAACACTTACCAGTAAGTAATTATGTGTTTATCGGTTGTCCATTACAGTACCCAGAACAAGAGAATTAAAGAGAATCGTAATCTAGGGAGGGACCACGGCCTGTAGTACCCTACTACCAAAAGTGATATCAGCACCAGAAAGATCTAATCTATAGTGCTGATAGAACGTAGAAGGCGAAGACCAAGTCGCTGCTCTACAGATTTAATCAAAAGATACACCTGACCTTTCAGCCCAGGTAGCAGCCACAGCCCTTGTGGAATGAGCCATGAGGGTCTTCTCCACTGTTTTGCCACTTGCACTGTAGGCCATGCTACTAGCGTCCATCGAGCTAAGGTGGCCTTGGAGGCCCTGCGACCTTTTATCTGGCCCTAAAAACAAACAAACAAACAGGGACCTATCCTTCTTCCAAGGGCTCGTGGCCTCTCAGTGTCTTTCTAAGCATCATTTGACATCCAAGGAGTGCATCTTTAGCTCTTTGTCATTTTTGGGATTACTGTAAAAAGTGGGCAATACAATCTCTTGCGACCTCTGAGAGGTGGAGACTACCTTAGGGAGGGATGCAGGGTCCGGTCATAAAACCACTCTATCGTCATGAAACAAGGTAAAAGGAGGGTCAGCTGAGAGGGCCTGAATGTCCCCTATCCGTCGGGCCAACGCCAGTGCTACCAATGCCGTGAGTACAAGGTTGAGATCCCAAGGGGCTGAATTAATGGCTTTAAAGCTTCTTTGAGATCATTAAGTTCTCCCGTGTAGTTTTAGGCTGATCTCTCACCTTCCTCATGATCGTGGATACCTGACGAGGTGAGATTTTGCATGGAACTCCAGATCGGTGTGGATTCACCTTATTTTGTATTTCTTTCATTTTCTTACTATTGCACCCACAGTTGTCTCCTTCTCCCCCCCAGCTTTGTCTTACTTATGGTCTTGTAGCCCACTCCAGCCTTGTGCAGGTCTAGGATCTTTTCCCTGACATCCTTAGAAAGCTCTTTGGTCTTCCTATGTTGTAGATGTTAGAGGTGACTGATTCATTGAGTGTGTGGACAGGAGTCTTTATACAGGTGACAATGTAAGACAGCTGCCTGTAATGCAGGTAACGAGGTGATTAGGATTGTCTATCTAGTCTGCAGGAGCCAAAACTCCTAATGCTTGGTAGGGGATCATATACTTATTTATCAGTCATCAACGACAGCACCCAGAACGAGAGAGGGATCCGCCCTCCAAGGACAGGGAACCATCAGGCTTTAAAAGGGGCAGTTCCTCTCCCCATGGTAGTTGGTTCCTTGTCCTTGAACGGGGAGCCCAGGAACGACCGTTCCGGAAGCGTAGGACCCTGAAGGGTCTTACCTGTGAGTTGGCATGGAGGACCGTGCGGCGCAATTCAGGAGGGTGCGGCACGAGGTGGCCTGAACAGGCCCCGTAGCTTTGGACATCTGGGCTGTGGCTCACGGTGAGGAGGCTCCGGCAGGAACGCTGGGGCCTTTGGAGCCGGCGGTGCCATGTGGGATGTGGCGGCGCCGGGTGTCCAGGACTGCTCACGCACCTGGCCGGTATAGACAGGCCGGGTGCTGAGTGCACTGGACTTCCAGGGGCGGGCCTAAAACGTCACGTGCAGTGGCACCCACTGATTGGCGGCCGCCGCACCTGGTGTAACGTCAGAGGGCGGTCCTGATGACGCAGCCAGTCAGGTGACGCACACAGACTTCCGGATTTGAGCTGGGAACGCCGACAGGGAAAACTGCGGGCATAAAGGCGGGAGTCTATGCTGGGTCTATGACGCTCCCAGGCCGGCTTCAGCATGCCATCTTTGCATGCTCTGAAGCCGGCCTGGGTGTACGTGACGTGGCGGGCGGAAGTGACTTGGGGCCTGCAGCATGTGACCCGCTCATTGCGAGGACGCGATGGGTGGGTAATTTGAATCCTAGAAGAAGATGGACAGCAGCGAGCGTGGCGAGGAGACCCGCCTATCTGACAAAAGACCCTGGAGGAACGCCCATCAGTCAAGGATTTGGTAAGTATAAAAAGTGATTTATTGTGCATGCAGTTAGGTAGATTTAGTCAGTCAGGGATGATTAGAATAGTAAATTTAGGCTTCAGGGACAGATATTTATAGGTTAGATAGTGATTAAGTGGTTGGTTCCCTTTAAAGCCATTAGTTCAGCTCCTTGGGATCTCAACCCTGTACTCACGGCATTGATAGACCCTCCATCTGAGCGACTGCCAGATGTCCCTAATTAAAGTCCTTTCCCTTAAAACCGTCTTATTGGTAGCACTGGCGTTGGCCCGACGGATAGGGGACATTCAGGCCCTCTCAGCTGACCTTCCTTTTACCTTGTTTCATGACGATAGAGTGGTTTTATGACCGGACCCTGCATACCTGCCTAAGGTAGTCTCCACCTCTCAGAGGTCGCAAGAGATTGTCATTTTTGGGATTACTGTAGAAAGTGGGCAATACAAAGAGCTAAAGATGCACTCCTTGGATGTCAAATGATGCTTACAAAGACACTGAGAGGCCACGAGCCCTTGGAAGAAGGATAGGTCCCTGTTTGTTTGTTTTTAGAGCCAGATAAAAGGTCACAGGGCCTCCAAGGCCACCTTAGCTCGATGGACGCTATTAGCATGGCCTACTGTGCAAGCGGCAAAACAGTGGAGAAGACCCTCAAGGCTCATTCCACAAGGGCTGTGGCTGCTACCTGGGCTGAAAGGTCAGGTGTATCTATTGATCAAATCTGTAGAGCAGCGACTTGGTCTTCGCCTTCTACGTTCTATCAGCACTATAGATTAGATCTTTCTGGTGCTGATATCACTTTTGGTAGTAGGGTACTACAGGCTGTGGTCCCTCCCTAGATTACGATTCTCTGTAATTCTTTTGTTCTGGGTACTGTAATGGACGACCAATAAACACGTAATTACTTACCGGTAATGTGTTTTTTTTCGGAGTCCATGACCGCACCCACATATTCCCTCCCATTGTTGAGGGTTCATTACTTCTCCTCCTCTCGGTGTTTTTGTGTTACACGTGGTGTTTGGGGTCGTGATGGACTAACTATATTCTGGAGGTCTGTTTGTCAGACTCTGTAACCAACTGACATGGGGAGAGGAACTGCCCCTTTTAAAGCCTGATGGTTCCCTGTCCTTGGAGGGCGGATCCCTCTCTCGTTCTGGGTGCTGTCATAGACTCCGAAAAAACACATTACCGGTATATAATTACATGTTTCCCTGACATCCTTAGAAAGCTCTTTGGTCTTGCCCATGTTGTAGAGGTTGGAGGTGACTGATTCATTGAGTGTGTGGAGAGGAGTCTTTATACAGATGGCAATGTAAGGCAGCTGTCTGTAATGCAGGTAACAATGTGATTAGGAACATCTAACTGGTCTGTAGGAGCCAGAACTCCTAATGGTTGGTAGGGAATCAAATACTTATTTTCCTATCGCCACGACAGCACCCACTGAGAGAAGGGATCCACCCACAGGGACAGGAAACCTACAGATACAAAGGGGCGGTCCGCCTTGCCTCTTCAGTTGGTTTCCTGTCCTTATGGGAACCTGCAGCATGGATGTGTTACCTGGGTCCTGATGCCTCTGTGCAGTGCCTGTGGGGACGCCAGAGTCCGGGTCTCCTATTGCAGTGTCGGGTGAGCCCTGCTTGTCAGAGTCCTCCCTCCGCTGGGATGGATGGCGCATTCCCATGGTTCGGGTACTGCCGCCATGGGGCGCGTTGCAGGTTGAGGGGTTCTCCCTGCATATATCCGCAGATTGCAGACATCGGCCGTCCTGTGCCTCGTCCAGGCTGGTTCCGGGTTCCTCTGCCCGATAACCTGGAAGTGGTTGAATGGCTTCCGGGGGGACAGAAGAGGTGTATCGGCCGGCGGGAATGGGCGGAGGCATGTCCTTAGAAGGAAATAGGCCGGTGTCCTAGCACTCCTAATTATAGGAAGACCATTAGGAAGCAGCCATTTTCACAGAAGAAATCAGACTTCAAATGGGAGCCCACCAAACATAAGCAGAAATGTGCTTACTTCAGGATTCCTCCTCGTCCAAAAGTAAACACAAGTCCTGCTAATCTAGACCACCCCCCCTCGTTCGGTGGTAGATTGAAATATTTTTACAATAAGTGGATCCAAATTACATCCAGTAAATGGATTCTCGATCTCATTTCATCTGGGATTAAAAATAAATACCATATTTTTCGGATTATAAGACGCACTTTTGTCCCCCCAAACTTTGGGGTAAAGTGAGGGGTGCGTCTTATAATCCGAATATACGGATCATATAGTACATTATATAGGGGATGGTGGGGGCAGCTCTGGAGTGTGCCCGGGGTCCAGTGTGCTGGCTGGGGGCTGCAGGAGGGAGCGGGAGATCTCCTGCTCCCGCTCATTTAAAATGCACTGCTGCTGTCCATCACCGCGGTGCTGAAATCGCACCGCGGTGATGGGACTGAGGGTGCAGCGCATATTACACTGCCTGTGCCCCCCCCAGTGATTACACATGCCTCCCCCCTTGCTGCATATGGCCCCCCCAAGCTGCTGCCCATAATAAAATAACAAACGTTTTCCTCACTATTTCCAGCGATGAGCTGCCTGTCTCGCTGCTGTCTCCCTCTGTACAAGCTGCGTCCGAACTTCCTGCTTCTCTGCCTGTGATGTGACTCTCTGTTGAGCAGCTCACATTACAGGCTGAGAAGCAGGAAGTTCGGACGCAGCTTGTACAGAGGGAGACAGCAGCGAGACAGGCAGCTCATCACTGGAAATAGGAAAACATTTGTTATTTTATTATGGGCAGCAGCTTGGGGGGGCCATATGCAGCATGGGGGGAGGCATGTGTAATCATAGGGGGCCATATCCAGCACTAGGGGGCCATATCCAGCACTAGGGGGCCATATCCAGCACTAGGGGGCCATATCCAGCACTAGGGGGCCATATCCAGCACTAGGGGGCCATATCCAGCACTAGGGGGCCATATCCAGCACTAGGGGGCCATATCCAGCACTAGGGGGCCATATCCAGCACTAGGGGGCCATATCCAGCACTAGGGGGCCATATCCAGCACTAGGGGGCCATATCCAGCACTAGGGGGCCATATCCAGCACTAGGGGGCCATATCCAGCACTGGGGGGCCATATCCAGCACTGGGGGCCATATCCCAGCACTGGGGGGCCATATCCCAGCACTGGGGGGCCATATCCCAGCACTGGGGGGCCATATCCCAGCACTGGGGGACGTGTGCCAGCACTGGGGGACGTGTGCCAGCACTGGGGGACGTGTGCCAGCAGCGGGGGACGTGTGCCAGCAGCGGGGGACGTGTTCCAGCAGCGGGGGACGTGTGCCATCACTGGCGGACTTGGGCCATCACTGGCGGACTTGGGCCATCACTGGCGGACTTGGGCCATCACTGGCGGACTTGGGCCAGCACTGGGGGACGTGTGCCATCAATGGGGGACGTGTGCCAGCAGTTGGGGACGTGTGCCAGTACTGGGAGAATTGTGCCATCAATAGGGGACGTGTGCCAGCACTGGGGGACATGTGCCAGCCATAAACCGATTAAGGGGGCCATATCTAGGATGAGGGGGCTATATCCCAGGATGAGGGACCATGTACCAGGAAGTGGGGGCTAATAGAGACATATACCCTATATGATTTTTAAGACGGACACTGGCATTATAAGACGGACCCCATTTAACATTAAAAATTATTTTTTTCTCTTTTCCTTCATTAAATTTGGGGGTGCGTCTTATAATCAGGTGCGTCTTATAAAGCGAAAAATACGGTAAATGGATTTTCAGAGAATCTTTAGGGATTTCTTTCTTCAAACTAGTCTGGATTGATAGAGGTTCCTGGGGGCCAGGAGGGGAGTGGGTTTCATTTCCCTCTATTTCTGGTTCACAAACCTGATGGTTCTTCTAGAACCATTATCAAATTAAGGAGGTTGAATTCCTTCCTCAAATTCCAAACCTTTAAAATGGAATCCAGAAAATCTACAATTTGGCTTCTGTTTCCCAGGTGTTTCATATCCGTCCTTGATCTAAAGGACACATATTATTCCCTTGTTATCCATCAAGACCAACAGAGTGGAGAAGTCTACACTTCCTGACTAAATCATATCATGTCGTCCTTACAGGATCAGGATTTGTATCATAAACCTGCAAAAATCAAGACTGACTCCATTAACTTTGCAGAGCTTTCTAGGTCTCCACCAAGTTTCAGTGACTCTGCAGTGCTCTCTACCAGAAGACAAGCTTCTGAACTTTATCAGCAGAGTCCGCAGGGTAGTGAACAATCTCTGAGAGACACCATGTCCCTGATGGGGTCCCTGACATTCTACATCCCGGCACTCAAGTGGGCACAATTCCACTCCTGAGATTTGCAATACGACATGCTCAGAGAAAACAAGAACTTGAAAGGACACCTAGAAGGTAGGATGCGTCTGTCAGCATCTACAATGGATTCTCTATGTTGGTGGCTAGATCCAATGGTGTCCCATGGGTCCTAACACCAGACAACATAGTCACAACAGATACCCTTCGGGGTAGGGGGTTCATATAGACGATCGCTAGCCCAGGGAAGGTGGAGAGTGAGAGATGCGATAGGCTCCTCAAATCTGAAGGAGTTGAAGGCAGTACAGTATGTTCTCCTCAGATTATTACCCATTCTACAGGATTCCCATATGCAAATCCACATTGGCAATACTACAATTAGTTGTCTATCTGAACCACTGGTACACGCTTTCCTTCTCTGATGTCCACTGCGGTGTAGATTTTTCGTACTAGCAGAGAAACATCATCTTCCTCTCAGCCCTAGAATAGACGATGTCAGAGTCAATGACCTCAGTCGCCATTCTCTACACCAAAGGGAGTGGGCCTTGAATAGGCAGGTTTCAAGCAAATAGTACTGTTATAGTTGCAACAGCCCTATTTGCAACCAGAAGCAACAGTCAGGTCAGACGGTTTGCTTTGCTGCAGCCATCGGATCACCCTGAGGTGATGGATGCTCTATGAGCTTGATGGTCTTTGGATTTAGCTTATGCCTTTCCTTCAATGTGTATGAATCTCTCTAGTCCTCAGAAAGATCAGGGAAGAAGGAGGAAGAGTGATCCTCATCTCTCCTTTCTGGCCCAGGAGGCCTTGGTTTTCGTGGCCGAAAGCTATGTCAGTAACCGACCCATGGATCCAATCAACAGGTCCGGAGTTGCTCTCTCAGGGTCATCATCTCATCTCATCAAGCTCAAGTGGAAGGTCTCCATCTGATGGCATGGAATTTGAGACGCAGCTTCTGAAGTAGAGAGAATTCTCTGAAGCCTTAGTATTTACTCTTCTAAGTAGAAAAGAGGTTACCACAAGGATTTATGGTAGAGAAGGGAAATAATTCCTACAATTCTGTCGCCTTACGACCCAGGCTCCTATCCCAGCTATCCTAGAATCTTTACAGAGGGGTCGTGAGCTGGGTCTATCTGTCAGCTCCTTAAAAGTGCAAATCTTGGCTCTGAGTGCATTATACAATTGCAATATAGCACGGATACATGGGTCTCTAACTTTATACAGGCTTGTGAGTGTAGTGACCCTGTACACAAAGCCAGACTGACACCCTGGAACCTGAACTTGGTTCTGGACACTTTGACAGGTCCCCCCTTTTTGAACCCTGACTTATACCTCTATTAAGATTCTGACTTTGAAGATGGCCTTACTGTTAGCCCTGACGTCATCTCGAAAGGTGGGCGACATACTGGCTCCTAAAATAGATACCCCTTCCGTTTCGTATTTCAAGACAAGCCAATCCTAAAACCAGATCCTGCTTCTCTACCAAAGGGTTCTTCTAGATTTCATAGGAATCAGGAGATATGTCTACCTTTCTTTATGAGAACCCGTCTACACCAGAGGAACACAAGTTCCATATGTTTGATGTCAGAGAGTAGTGCTTGAGTACATAGCTAGAACTCAGTTCTGGAGGAAGAGTAGGGCTCTGTTTGTCTCCTTTCAGGGCCACAGAAAGGGGTCTGGCATCACAGAGGACTCTCTATCCTGATGGATACGAGAAGCAGTCTGCTCAGCCTACTCTGCCAAAGGTGAGAGTCCTCCTGACGGCATAAGAGCCCATTCTACCAGGGCCAGGGCCTCTTCTTGGGCTGAGAGAGCTGATATCTCTATAGATTAATTTTTAAGGCGGCAACTTGGGTCTCACCTTCCACCTTCTTCAGACACTATCGCCTTGATTTGTCTTCTTCCTTTGACCTTGATTTCGGGAGTTCCGCTCTCAATACTGTGGTCCCTCCCAGGTGATGGTGTCTGAAAGTCTGTCAGTGGGTGATAGGAAAATCTGAGATTACTTACCTGTAATCGTATTTTACGGAGTCCATGACCGCACCCACTCACTTCACCCCCGTAATTGTTAGTATTATTACTATTATTCACCAGTTTTGTACACTTAAGAAAAGGTGTTTGTGTGATGGTATTCTGATGTACTAATCAAAATGTTCGTGTGTTTATACAGTTATGGTGGTTCCTCCAAACTCTCTGTAACCAACTGAGGAGGCGAGGGCGACCGCCCCTTTTTATCTGTAGGTTTCCTGTCCCTGTGGGTGGATCCCCTCTCAGTGGGTTCTGTCGTGGACTCTGTAAAATACCATTATCGGTAAGTAATCTCAGATTTCTCTCTGCAAAATGCAAATTTATTATAATTTAGACAATGTGATTTTCTGGATTTTATTTTTGATATTCTATCTCACTGTTAAAATTAACCAACCCTTAAAATTATAGACTGTTCATGTCTTTGTCAGTGGGCAAAGTTACAAAATCAGCAAGGGGTCAAATTAGGGCTGGGCGATTAATCGAATTAATTCGATTAATTCGCCCCCTGCTGTGGCCACGATTGTGGTTTTATTAACAATCGTGTAATTCGATTTAAAATGGCGCCGCTTTGCATTGTGGGTGTTGTAGTTTCTTAGGAGGAGCAGCCGTCACTATGTACAGGGAAAGAACTTCAACTCCCAGCAGACATTGCCTGTGTTGGCCGGGTCGTAAATCCCCCCCCTCATACACCGTCCCCGCCCCCCCCCCCCTCGTCATCATCAGGCCCGCTCATTGGCCCGTGCTCTTGCCCTCCTGCACTGCGCGGGAAGAGAAGAAATGAGAGCCGATGAAGAGGATTGTGCTGGAGGAAGGAGAAGCTGAGAAGCAGCTCCAACCTCCGGGTAAAAAGGTGAAAGACCTGCTGTGACTGTGCTGTGCAGGCAGAGAGAAGGAGTGAGTGGGGGAGGGGCTGCCCGGGGACAGCTGCTGGGAGCAGGAGAAGCTGGGTATGTAGCCTCTTCCTGCAGCAGAAAGAAGTGTATGTGTGAGGTATCTGTAAAATGTGTGTTTGAGTGAGTTGTGTGTCTGTATGTGTGTGAGTTGTCTGTGTCTTCTGTGTGAGTTGTGTGTCATGTCTCTGTGTCTTCTGTGTGAGTTGTGTGTCATGTCTCTGTGTCTTCTGTGTGAGTTGTGTGTCATGTCTCTGTGTCTTCTGTGTGAGTTGTGTGTCATGTCTCTGTGTGTCATGTCTCTGTGTGTCATGTCTCTGTGTGTCATGTCTCTGTGTGTCATGTCTCTGTGTGTCATGTCTCTGTGTGTCATGTCTCTGTGTCTTCTGTGAGTTGTGTGTCATGTCTCTGTGTCTTCTGTGTGAGTTGTGTGTCATGTGTCTGTGTCTTCTGTGAGTTGTGTGTCATGTGTCTGTGTCTTCTGTGTGAGTTGTGTGTCATGTGTCTGTGTCTTCTGTGTGAGTTGTGTGTCATGTGTCTGTGTCTTCTGTGTGAGTTGTGTGTCATGTGTCTGTGTCTTCTGTGTGAGTTGTGTGTCGTGTGTGTCTTCTGTGTGAGTTGTGTGTCATGTCTCTGTGTCTTCTGTGTGAGTTGTGTGTCATGTGTCTGTCTTCTGTGTGAGTTGTGTGTCATGTCTCTGTGTCTTCTGTGTGAGTTGTGTGTCATGTCTCTGTGTCTTCTGTGTGAGTTGTGTGTCATGTCTGTGTCATGTCTCTGTGTGTCATGTGTCTCTGTGTGTCATGTGTCTCTGTGTGTCATGTGTCTCTGTGTGTCATGTGTCTCTGTGTGTCATGTGTCTCTGTGTCATGTGTCTCTGTGTGTCATGTGTCTCTGTGTCATGTGTCTCTGTGTGTCATGTGTCTCTGTGTGTCATGTGTCTCTGTGTGTCATGTGTCTCTGTGTGTCATGTGTCTCTGTGTGTCATGTGTCTGTGTGTCATGTGTCTCTGTGTGTCATGTGTCTCTGTGTGTCATGTGTCTCTGTGTGTCATGTGTCTCTGTGTGTCATGTGTCTCTGTGTGTCATGTGTCTCTGTGTGTCATGTGTCTCTGTGTGTCATGTGTCTGTGTGTCATGTCTCTGTGTGTCATGTGTCTGTGTGTCATGTCTCTGTGTCATGTCTCTGTGTGTCATGTGTCTCTGTGTGTCATGTGTCTCTGTGTGTCATGTGTCTCTGTGTGTCATGTGTCTCTGTGTGTCATGTGTCTCTGTGTGTGAGTAGCGGGGTGCAGAAGGACAGAGGAGCAGCAGAAGGGACAAATGAGAGGAGGACGGGGTGCAGGAGGACAGCCGAGCAGCAGGAGGGACAGGGAAGAGAAGGACAGGGGTGCAAGAGGAGCAGCAGAAGGGACAGAGGAAAGCAGGACGGGGGTGCAGGAGGACAGAGGAGAGCAGGACGGGGGTGCAGGAGGACAGAGGAGCAACAGGACCAGGGTGCAGGAGGACAGAGGAGCAGCAGGAGGGACAGCAAAGAGGAGGACAGGGGTGCAGGAGGACAGAGGAGCAGCAGGAGGGACAAAGGAGAGGAGGACAAAGGTGCAGGAGGACCGAGGAGCAGCAGGAGGGACAGCGAAGAGGAGGACAGGGATGCAGGAGGACAGAGGAGCAGCAGAGGGACAAAGGAGAGGAGGACAGGGGTGCAGGAGGACAGAGGAGCAGCAGGAGGGACAAAGGAAAGGAGGACGGGGGTGCAAGAGGAGCAGCAGGAGGGACAGAGGAGCAGCAGGAGGGACAAAGGAAAGGAGGACGGGGTGCAAGAGGAGCAGCAGGAGGGACAGAGGAGAGGAGGACGGGGGTGCAGGAGCACAGAGGAGAGGAGGATGGGGGTGCAGGAGGAGCAGTAGGAGGGAGAGCGGAGAGGAGGACAGGAGCAGCAGGAGGGACAAAGGAGACGAGGACGGGGGTGCAGGAGGACAGAGGAGAGCAGGACGGTGGTGCAGGAGGATAGAGGAGAGCAGGACGGTGGTGCAGGAGGACAGAGGAGAGGAGGACGGGGGTGGTGGAGGACAGAGGAGAGGAGGATGGGGGTGCTGTATACATATACTGTGTGTATGATATATACTGTGTATGCTGTATACATATATAAAAAAAAATTGAGATTTAAATCGAAAATCGTCCATAGGTTTAAATAAAATCGAGATTTTGATTTTTTTCCAAAATCGCCCAGCCCTAGGTCAAATACTTATTTCCCACTACTCTGTGGCACAGTTACCCCCCGGGGGCACATGTACTGTGTGGCACAGTCACCCTCAGGCGTGTACAGCATTGGGAAATGGAGATGTACAGACCTCCCCCCACCCCCGCCCCTTGTACTCTATCTTCCTGTGCGATGTCTCCCCCTTTTGGTCTCGCCCCCTGTGCACTGTTTCCTCACCCATGTGGTCTCTTCTACTGTGCTGTGTGCTGTGTTCTTCCTGCATGACGGTGATTGCAAGGAATCAGCACCGTCTCACAGATGAATTTATGCTGCCGGAGTTTGACTATTCATAAGCAGCCGTTCAGAAGCTGGAGAGAACACACGCACAGGGAGGGAGAGAGAGTTACTCAAAGCCCAATACATCTGCCGGGGACATTGTCCGGTAAGTGGCACAGACGGTGTCCCCGACAGAGAGTGAATAAGTATAAGACTGGCATCACCATAGACGTAGGTGCTGGCAGAAAATAATACTTGCAGAAAAAGATATCTGCCGCGACACTACTATATTTATGAGAAATGTAGATCAATGAGTGGCACTAGAGAAAAGAGGATCAAACCGTATTGTGCATATGTGTAATGCAGAAACTGCCCTGTGCTAAATATGAAAATCAGAGGTCTTAGTCTCGATAGTGGCCACTAAAGATTAAGCCTGGCATCCACTTCAAGGAGCCTCCACTGCCAGGGCCTGACACTATGCCCTAGTGAGATGGTGAAATGTGTATAGGCTTATATGTCCATGGATGTAATTAAAAACAATGATCAGGTGTGTGTTAGGACCTCACAAAGGTGTCCATGTGTGGCTACCAGACTAAGGAAGGGAGAAAAGGGAAAAATCATATATAATGGGAGCTCAGTGAAAACAGACAATATGTGAATAAGTATAAGACTGGCATCACCATAGACGTGTCGCGGCAGATATCTTTTTCTGTAAGTATTATTATTTTCTGCCAGCACCTACGTCTATGGTGATGCCAGTCTTATACTTATTCACATATTGTCTGTTTTCACTGAGCTCCCATTATATATAATTTTTCCCTTTTCTCCCTTCCTTAGTCTGGTAGCCACACATGGACACCATTGTGAGGTCCTAACACACACCTGATCATTGTTTTTAATTACATCCATGGACATATAAGCCTATACACATTTCACCATCTCACTAGGGCATAGTGTCAGGACCTGGCAGTGGAGGCTCCTTAAAGTGGATGCCAGGCTTAATTTTTAGTGGCCAGTATCGAGACTAAGATCTCCGATTTTCATATTTAGCACAGGGCAGTTTCTGCATTACACATATGCACAATACGGTTTGATCCTCTTTTCTCTAGTGCCACTCATTGATCTACATTTCTCATAAATATAGTAGTGTCGTGCCCGACAAAGTGTGGGCCCCCTTGTTTTTTTCCGGGCCCTGGCGTTTGCCCGGGGCTGGTGTCAGCCCTGCCGCCCACCATCATGCCTCACCATGCTTTACACTGCAGCCACTCTCCTTGTACTGATCTCCGGCTGATCTATTTACACTGCACAAAGTTTTACCAAATTCAGCTGTAGTGTAAAGAATGGAGGAGAAAGCTGCAGCCTGAGCCCCTGGTGTCAGGCTTCAGAAAAACACCGGCCCCTGGGGAACAGAGCAGCTGTGAACGGCCACCATGTTCTCCTCCATCTTGTTGTTCCTCTGTTACTGTGACGGGCCGCCATGTTCTGTCCCATTTTGTTCCTCTGTCGCTGTGACTGACCGTCCTGTTCTCCTCCATTTTGTTGTTCCTGTGTTGTTGTGACCGGCTGCCATGTTCTCCATCTTCAAGAGAACCTATCACCACTATGACCTTTCTAAACTATTTCTATAGGCCTACAAGTAATAGGATGGTGAGAATAGACTTAGGGGCTCTCATACTTGCATTTTTCTGTCCTCTGACAGAATCCGGACACTGCAGATGCATGCTGGATCCGGTTTGTCTCTTATTGACTTTCAGTGTGGACTTCGGCACATGCGGTTGCATCCGGTCTTTGTCGGATGCCGCAGAAACCTTTTTTTTTTTTTTGCTGACCTTCTCACTAGTTTCCTGCCTTCCTTTTGCTGCTTCCGGGGCCACCCATTAAGCTTCATAAATATTCACTGCACTGAACAGCAATGTCCAATCACAGATGCTCACTCTCTGTGAGAGCATCAGTGATTGGCTGTTGCATGCAGACTGCGCTCCAACAATCTGTACCGGTGTTTGTGCTTGGTTGCCAAACACATCAGTGTATAACAACCAACCTGCTGTCATAGTGAGTAAAATAAATAAATAATGGGAAAAAATGCGTAGGGCTTCACTGTAATTTCATTCTCCGCACAGAGCGGACAGCTGCGGGCTGCCACCCTCAGCTGCCTAGTTTGACCTTGGTTGGCAATGAAAAACACAGGGGAGCACTTTTTTTGTAATTAATTTAAAATAGGTTGAAGCCCACAGATATTTTTTATTTTTAATTGCCAGCCAAGATAAATCTAGGCAGCTGGGGGCTGGTATTCTCAACGTGATGGGACCATAACCCCCCCCACACTACAAAATAGCAGCTGCCCCAGTAATTGGCAGCACCAATTTCTGGCGCTTTACCCAGCTCTTCCCGATGCCCTGGTGCAGGGACATCAGGGTGATAGAAGGGGTTAATGCCAGCTGATGATTGACAGCTTGTCATTAAGCCCTGGATTGGTAATGTCAGGTGTCTTTTGATACCCGTCCATTACCAATCAGGTCAGGGAACAATTATTAAACACACACAAAATTCCTTTATTAGAAATAAAACACACTAACAACCCTCATTTGCCCATTTATTAAGTCCCAACAACATCATCATCATCATACCCTCCACCGATAATCTACGAGGTCCCACGAAGAACAACATTCATCTCTGCTGCATGAGAAGTCGCCCTGAAGGCGTAAATGAGTCGGTCGACAGGGTAGGGGGTGCTCGGATAACGGGACGGGTTGCTACTTCAGTGGGAATCACGGCTGGTCGGGTCCCGGTCTCTGGACACTCAATGGCTGAGGGGGAAAACTATTTGGGATAGGGAATTATACATGACGCCACCTGTGGTACCTGGTAATGTAACTACCAGCGCTGCAGCCGGCCGCTGTGGTGATGGTGATGCAGCTTTGGGTGGTACAACTCCCCACAGGCGGAGCTTTACCTCAGGGCAGCGGGGTGGATGAGGGGAGTAGTAGTCTTTGGCTCTGTGATACTGTAGGAGCCTCTCAGGCGACGGATTAAATACAGTCAGAGTCCAGATTAGCGCAAACAGTTCTTTACTGGTACCAGGCAGATATTTAAGGTACATGGTACAGTCCAGTTTGCCGGAGAATTGGTTGCCACAGGCTTTGGGGTTCACCACAGAGTCTGTCAGAGATACCTTTCAACACTTCCCTGGTCCTGCTCTTTAGGGCTCTTATGGCTCTTTACTCCCCACTCACAAGTCTAGTCTCTGGTCCTCGGGATGTGTTGCTTCGAATCCTTGTTACCTCTCCGCGTCTTGAACCCGGATATGGGACAGATGTTGGACTTCTTTGATGGGTGCTGTGACTCCTTCTTATGAAGATCACAGCCTGCCGGTCAGTGGTTTGGGATAAACCTGGCAAACCACCTCGGTTCCGGTACACCGGTGGTGACCTGGACACTTCAGATGGCTGTCACCAAGTCTGAAGAGCTCACTTTCTTGTCTGGGTACCTCTTTAAGGTTGAGGTACCCTCCTGTCAGAGCTGCAGTCTCACCTGCGTCCGTCCTCCTTGAGTTCCTCACACCGTCTGACTGACTTCTGTCAACTGTCACTAACGTCACGTCTCCCGCTCAGCTAAGCTCCACCCACATGGGTGGGACCTACTGAATATACAGTCCCTGGAGCTAGGGTGTCTATAGCTGGGCTTATTGTAGTTTTGTATACAGACTTTGCAGTTCCCCCCTCTACCTGTGACTATGGAGGCACTAAGCCTCCTGTTTGGGTGCAGTACCTCCCTGTGGTGTCCCGCCAGAGGGGCGCCACAGAAGCATCCAATCATCACAAGCTCCGAGGACACAATGACGGCACCGAGAGCTGCGGCCGTGTCTGCGGTCAGGTGTCACCATGGCAACCGTGTCAGCTGACTGCAGACGGGGCTGAAGCTCTCGGGAACACATACAGTCACACACCACACACACATGCAGGATGACGGATGAACACGGTATGGCGTGTGCTTGTTCTTTAGGACGCTGGGGAGCGAGGGACCTGAAATACCCGTGACTACCCGGAAGCAAATGCCCTTAACACGGTGAAGCAATATGGCTGAAAGCCGCACTGCTCAGGGAAGGAAGCCACGTCACAAGCCCCTGGGGCCTGAATGGGCGGTGATTGGAATGTAAATCTAAAAAAAGGGGGCGACCTTCCGAACCGAACACCCCAGAGCCGGGAAGCCTCATTACCAGAAGGTGATCAGAGATGATATAGGAACAAGGCACCTGCTGTGAGGCTACAGGTCAGTCTGTTCTCACCATCCTATTACCTGTAGGCCCATAGTAATAGTTTACAAAGGGCAAAGTGTTTTTTTTAATTTTTATTTAATCATAAGAACATACAGTGCCTTGTGAAAGTATTTGACCCCCTTGAACTTTTCACCCTTTTGCCACATTTCAGGCTTCAAACATAAAGATATAAAATTCTAATTCTTTTGTGAAGAATCAACAACAAGTGGGACACAATCGTGAAGTGGAATGAAATTTTTTTGATATTTTAAACTTTTAACAAATAAAACACTGAAAAGTGGGGCGTGCAATATTATTCGGCCCCTTGGGTTAATACTTTGTAGCGCCACCTTTTGCTGCGATTACAGCTGGAAGTTGCTTGGGGTTTGTCTCTTTCAGTTTTGCACATCGAGAGACTTTGCTTTATGTTTGGGATCTTTGTCTTGTTGGAAGATAAATCTCCATCCCAGTCTCACGTCTTTTGCAGACTCTAAGGTAACCGTCACACGAGGACACCTCGCCAGAGATATCACCGGTGACGCATGGGAGCGCGCATGTTTTTGGCGCCCCACCAGCGCCGCCGACGCGTGTTTACACCTCCGGCGACTCACCGGCAGTATTACAGGCACCATCACCGCTGGGGTGTCCACAAACTCCAGCGGCGATCCTGTAACATGCAATCGCCATGTTACATCGGGCGATGTGTACACATCGCCCCAGAGTGCTCGTCTGATTTCAGAGCAGTGCTGGGAAACCAGGCGACCACTCTAAGGCGTCTATATCACCTCTTTACATTAGGCGATACACCGGCGATGTCGGCGGCGATAGGCTTAGGATTGAAATTGTGTTTGACAAGTTGACCTTCAAAATGTAATGAGTTCAGTGTTGGCTCTTGCGTTGTGTAAATGAAAGCCGCTACTTCTGTTTTTGATTGATTGGGCTTTAGCCTCCATTGTCGAAAATACTTTCCCATTACACTAAGATCTTCTGTTAGAACCTTCTCTGCTTCCTCCATTGTTTTGCTCACTATGGCAAGTGCCCAGTCATCGGCGTATCGATATTTCCATCATAGTGTGTCAGAAACGTCAGCTAGGTAAAAAGCAAACGAGATGCCAGCACTGATCCCTGGGCCAAACTATTGTTTAACGTCTGTTACAACTGGTTGTATCACCCATGATAAACTAATAGGTTCTATTTGCGATCATATTATTCAATAGGTACATCATTTTGTTTCATGGGATCACCTTCAGAAACTTGTATAGTAGTCCTCCATCCCCCCCACAGTGCCCTTTGCGGCAGAAAGATCGATGAACGCCACTGAGACCTTCTTATTCTTCTGAAATTCAGCTGCAATGAGAGTTGTCAGGGCTAAAACTTGGTCACTGCAATTTTTTTTTTTTTATCTATAATTTTATCGGAAATTTTCAATAAACAGAGGTAATCAAAGACAATAAGTCAAGTCAATACAATACAATGAATGGTGGTACATCTGGAGATAGGGACTATTTTAGCAAGAGTATATAGCCCCCAGGGGGGCATGCATCCAGACCAGTGCCACCCTCCCGCCATCTCCTGGGTATCCAGGGGAATCCAAAGCTGAGACAATCCAGCTTCCATAGACCCTCCCTGGGAACTCCCCCAGGGAAGGAGACACAAAGGCGGCAGTCACCTTCACTCCATAACCACCATAGGGCAGTCAGTTACAGGGAAAAGTAACAGAGAATCAAGAAGGAGAATAGGAGGATAGAGGAATCAGACAAGAAAGAAGAGAAAGGAAAGAAAAAGAAAGGGGGGGGGGAGGGAAAAGAGGAAGGGGGAACAAAACACCCCCAGGATCGGGGGGTTCCACGCACTCATACACCTTCTTGTGCAGAAAAGTAGTCCTACGGAGCCCAAACCTGATTGAACTGGTCTACCGTGGCCGCCACTAAGGCTGTCAGGTATTCCATCCTTCTTAAATCAGATATCCTGGCAAGCAGGTCGTTGAGTGTGGGTGGTTCTAGCCTCCTCCAGAACAGAGCAATCAGGCATCTGGCTGCGGTGAGAATATGTAAAAGAAGTTTAGAGGCCAGCTGGCCCACCCGTCCAATATAGGTGTTAAGGAGGTACACCAGCGGGTCCAGCTCCACATCAATATAAAGTACTTTAAAATAAGATTCCGGACAGACGTCCAGAAGCCCTTTAACCTTGGGCATGGCCAGAAAATATGGAGCAGAGTGCCGACCTCTAAGCTGCATCTCCAACACGTATCAGGGAGAAGAGGATTTAGCTTGTGGAGGGACTCAGGGGTATGGTACCAGAACATCAGGAGCTTATACTGATTTTTTTTTTGTACAAAGTGTATATTGATGTCCTGGCCGCCCTATCCCAAATATATTGCCAAGTCGGGAGGGGGATCTGTCTACCCAACAGTGCCTCCCACCTCTTCATGTATGGGAAGCTCTCGTCCCGCCCCCTGTCGACAGAAGCGAGCAGCTGGTAAATCTCGGAGATCAAACCCTTAGTATTTGTTCCCCTCCTGCAAATTTTTTCGAATTCTGATGGGACTGACACCCCCGAGGCACCATATAGCGACGTTGCGTATTCCCGAATTTGAAGGTACTGGTAGCATACCTTATTAGATAGGGGAGAGATAGTTTTCAAGTAGTCAAAGGGTTGGATCCCCATGGTCCTCTTATCAATAATGTCTGCAAACCGAAAGAGGCCCGCGGACAGCCATGGGTGAACCATGGCCGGCTCCATCCCACTTGGTAGGAGAGGGTGATAGATAAAGGAGACCATCGGTGATGCTGGGGAGGCCAACGTGAGTCTCCTCTGACAATACTTCCAATCATCCCTTGTTGCTTGCATTGGGCCTAGCAAGGGGACCGGTGGGTCTACCTGGACAGGCGGCCACAGTAAGGAGTTAAGAGTGGACCGGTGCTAACCACAATTTTTCGATCTTGGTCCATTTGTTGTAGGCCCATAGAACCAAGACGGTATCCTACGTCACTGCAGTTTTGAGCAGGTGTGAAGCCGGCTTGCTCTATGGGTATTGAGTCGAAAATCTTTAAGTTGATCTTGTTTTAGATTAAGAGTTCTAGAAGCTTCCATAGGCAACTCAATAGAGCGATGGGTCTGTAGATTGATGGATTGTCTTCAGGCTTCCCAGGTTTTAGCAATGCAATGACCTTGGCGTGTTTTAATTTACTAGGGACTTGAGCCTTCTCCATGATGTCTGAGAAGAACTTTGCCAGCCATTTTTTTTTTTTGCACAAGGTTCATAGTTTTTGAGAAATTCGGGATAAATCTCATCAAATTCGGGGGCTTTGTTACTTGTATTATCAGCGAGGGCAATTTCAATGTCGCAGGTTGTAAAGGGACGGGAGTATTCTTCAGTTGGTGTCACAGATTTTAGTAGCTTAAGCTTAATTTTAACTTCTATGGCCACTTCTATGGTCTGCGCTCGGTCATTAGGGGCTCTTGAGGTGTTCACAATGTGCGCTGCCATTTGGTTTGGCCCCTGACTCCTCCCTCCATGTGACATCATCACAGGTCCTGTAAGCACGCAGCGGCCATATATGTGGTGGCGGCTCTGCAGGTGGAGGTCTGTGCTGCACATTCCCCATTATTCTTTTTCTTACTTTCTATTCTCCTCTTGTCTCCATTTTTCCTCCTCGTATATAGAAATGTGTTTCTTCATCTTTGTGATTTTTTTTCTTCCCTTTTCCTTGTTTCTCCCCTGAATCCCCCGTCCTCCCTCCACTCACTGATCACCGGCTCTGACCTCTGGTGACCTGGACTGTGCTGAGCTGGATGATGGGAAGGATGTGCAGGGGTCAGGAGGGATTTACAGTGCAGATGTAGCAGAGTCGAGTGTACGAGGTGTGCGGAGCCGTGTGTGTATGAGGTGTACGGAGAGGTGACTTCTAGGAGTGCTGTTGGGACATTATACAGTAACGCTATGAAGGGATGGGGCAATGCTGACAATGCGGCTATCATTGTATGTGTCAGGTTCCTATAAGGTGTCAGGACGTCTCCGTCTATTTCTCCATGCAGGAGTGGGAGTATTTAGAAGGACACAGAGATCTGTACAAGGACATAGTCATGATGGAGGATCCCCTCACATCACCAGGTAATAGGACTAAATACACACGGCCTATAATGATCTGTATGTAAAGAATGAATTCAGTCCTGTATGTGTCTCCTCCAGGTCTATCCAGTAAGAGGACAACACCAGAGAGATGTCCCCGTCCTCTTCTCCCACAGGACTGTAATCCAGAAGATCCCGATGTTCCTCCGGATGATCAGGTAGATGGAGAGAAGGTGTGATGAGATCTCCCTATGATGTGTAGACGGCTGTGAAGATCTTGTCTCAGTCTTGTTTTCTCCCCCACTATTAGATGTGTTATACTTGTGTAATGAGATGGGTGGAGATGGCAGATTACAGCTGATAACAGATGGGACTTCTCCATCTGTCTGTGACTTTTACAATCTTTGTTTCAGGGTGAAGATCTGCCCCATATTAATCCTCCAGAGACCTATGTGAGGGGTGATGAGCGGAGGACAGAGGAGATCCCTACAGATCACCCCCCAGGTGAGTAGTGGCCTCTACAGTCACTTATTCTCCGCTTGGTACAATGATGTGTTGGATTTTGTATCTTCTATGTAACCCGTTCCCTGTTCTGTGCTCCGACCTCACAAGCTGCTCTGCACTTCTCAGCAGTCTATTAAGCAGTTGGTGGGGTCTCAGGCCCTGGACATACACTGACCTGCAGGCAATTAACCCTACACTGCCTTAGAAGTACCCATACAGTTGTCACCAAAAGTATTGACACCCCTGCAATTCTGTCAGATAATTCTCAGTTTCTTCCTGAAAATGATTGCAATCACAAATTCTTTGGTATATTATCTTCATTTAATTTGTCTTCAATGAAAAAAAACACAAAAAGAATTGTCCTAAAGTCAAATTGGATCTAATTCCACACCTAACATAAAAAAGGGGGTGGACAAAAGTATTGGAACTGTTATGGCAACTTTACACACACCAACTTATCTGTTCAACTTCTGAACAACTTACTGGTTGCAGTGAAATCATGGACACATTGTTCCATTTGTACACAGCCACAAAATGGAGCAATGTGTCCATGATTTCACTGCAACCAGTAAGTTGGTTAGAAGTTGGACAGATAAGTTGGTGTGTGTAAAGTGGCCATTAGATAAATCATGTGATGCTTCTCTAATTTGTGTAATTAACAGCACCTGTAACTTACCTGTGTCACCTAACAGGTGTTGGCAATAACTAAATCACACTTGCAGCCAGTTGACATAGATTAAAGTTGACTCAACCTCTGTCCTGTGTCCTTGTGTGTACCACATTGAGCATGGAGAAAAGAAAGAAGACCAAAGAACTGTCTGAGGACTTAAGAAACCAAATTGTGAGGAAGCATGAGCAATCTCATGGCTACAAGTCCATCTCCAGAGACCTGAATGTTCCTGTGTCTACCGTGCGCAGTGTCATCAAGAAGTTTAAAGCCCATGGCACTGTGGCTAACCTCCCTAGATGTGGACGGAAAAGAAAAATTGATGAGAGATTTCAGTGCAAGATTGTGCGGATGGTGGATAAAGAACCTCGACTAACATCCAAACAAGTTCAAGCTGCCCTGCAGTCCGAGGGTACAACAGTGTAACCCGTACTATCCGTCGGCGTCTGAATGAAAAGGGACTGTATGGTAGGAGACCCAGGGAGACCCCACTTCTTACCCCTAGACAAAAAAAAGCCAGGCTGAAGTTTGCCAAAACTTACCTGAGAAAGCCTAAAACGTTTTGGAAGAATGTTCTCTGGTCAGATGAGACAAAAGTAGAGCTTTATGGGCAAAGGCATCAACATAGAGGAGAATAAAAGAGGCATTCAAAGAAAAGAACACGGTCCCTACAGTCAAACATGGCGGAGGTTCCCTGATGTTTTGGGGTTGCTTTGCTGCCTCTGGCACTGGACTACTTGACCGTGTGCATGGCATTATGAAGTCTGAAGACTACCAACAAATTTTGCAGCATAGTGTAGGGCCCAGTGTGAGAAAGCTGGGTCTCCTTCAGAGGTCATGGGTCTTCCAGCAGGACAATGACCCAAAACACACTTCAAAAAGCACTAGAAAATTGGTTTGAGAGAAAGCACTGGAGACTTCTAAGGTGGCAGCAATGAGTCCAGACCTGGATCCCATAGAACACCTGTGGAGAGATCTAACAATGGCAGTTTGGAGAAGGCACCCTTCAAATATCAGGGACCTGGAGCAGTTTGCCAAAGAAGAATGGTGTAAAATTCCAGCAGAGCATTGTAAGAAACTCATTGATGGTTACCGGAAGCGGTTGATCGCAGTTATTTTGGCTAAAGGTTGTGCAACCAAGTATTAGGCTGAGGGTGTCAATACTTTTGTCTGGCCCATTTTTGGAGTTTTGTGTGAAATGATCAATGTTTTGCTTTTTGCTTCATTCTCTTTTGTGTTTTTTTCATTGAAGACAAATTAAATGAAGATAATAATAGCAAAGAATTTGTGATTGCAATAATTTTCAGGAAGAAACTGAGTATTATCTGACAGAATTGCAGGGGTGTCAATACTTTTGGCCACTACTGTATGTCCTTTGTTGGTGATACTTACTGACCTTGGACATATAGGTACGTCATGGCTAAAATGCGGCACCATAGCCGCGGTAACATCGATCGGGGTCGGTTTCCTGCTGATTATAACATAACACAGTAAAATATAATGTAACACAACGACAATCGCTGTGATTGGCTGTTTAGAATTCAACAGCCATAATGATTCTAATGTTCCAGCACATCCGTTATTTACACAGAGGGATGTGCTGCCGACAAGTCATTATTAATCTTCTATAAACTATAAGATCGATGACACTTTTCTATTGTGTGACGTTTACATTGGTGGTGAGACATAGGGAGGTGCAGATTTTGCAGGGAGCAGCTGGGACATGTAGTTCCACTGGCAGCAGATAGTGATATCACAGTATATGAAGGGGCTGCTGGAACCCTAGAAGATCCTTCATGTCCACAACAATTGTCAATAGTGGGAGGTTGCCCTTATGGAGATGGTATAATCCCACTGGCGGCTCCTATAGAGGAGATGTCTGGGTGCAGGTGGTGGAGCCCACGGTGTTAGTGTAATTGGACCAGACACAAGTGTGAACCTGCAGACATAACACTTCTTTACTGAAGAACATAACGGGTCTCTCTTAAAGGCACAGTACATGTAGTTCCAGCATAGGATATACTTAGTATTGTGTGTATAGAGGAGGTTCTGTCTCTTGTGAAGCCGCAGTTTCGGGGTCTCGGGGGAGCACAGATCACATCACTTACAATTGGAGAAATTGCTATGTCCAGTCCAGGAAAGCTTCTCTGATGAAGGGCCCTTCAGGGGTCGGCTCCTGTGGGGACACACTGTGTACCTCCATACTACTAAAGTTTTAGTCTCTACTGTTCCCTATTTATGGGATAAGAAGGACAAAGTTTATTGCATGGAAATCACGTGGTCCTGGATCCTGCTGGAGGTGAATAAAGAAGCCAGTATAGAGGAGAAACCTTGTTCAGTTTCATCTCTCCTGACTGTATGAAGCTTTACTCATTTGTGGAGGAGACTATATGAAGAAAGATGTCTCCTCATCATAGACTGGAATAGATGCTGGGAGTAGTAGTGCTTCCTCCCTCTCCCTGGACTGAACTGGTTTGTAGCAGGGTACATGAAGTGTCAGCACTGAGTGCAGAGGCTTCTCCCACAAGGTCTATGGCAGCTTGTGGTGAGGAGACCGAACACCTAATGTTCATATTCACACATCAGCCAGTAAAGGACAGCACAGTGCACAGCACAATGCACATTTATCAGTCCTCAATGTCCGCACATACAATGCATTATACATCTCCTAACTCACAGCGCCCACAGTAATTCCTGAACAGATCTACGGCCGCACCACAATATCACTCCGCGTTAGTACCAGGATACCGCACTGGGCAATATCTGGAATGGACATTACTAGAATTGATTGTTTATGCAATCTTTGCCCCCAAGTAATCAGATAATAGTTTTGCTATGTACCTTGAAGTTGTGTGGGATTTGTGTTTTTTTTTAATGGTATATTTAGGTATATACAATATTTCATGTTACATTATTCAAAAATATCAGTTTTATTCTTGGCAGATGACTGTACCAGGAGCTCCGCAGGACATCTGATATCTTCAGAATGCAAAGCAGATGATCATAGTATCACACAAGATACACGTGAACAGCATGATGATAAGTCTGATATACCTCCAGCCGATCACAGCAACAATCTGTCATCTGATAATATTAATGAAGTATTATCTCCAAAATCATCTCAGAAGGTTAAACAAAGTAAAAGAGGAAGAAGGAAGAAGCCACATTCATGTTCGGAATGTGGGAAATGTTTTTCTAAGAAATCACATCTTGTTATGCATGAGAGAATTCACACAGGAGAGAAGCCATATTCATGTTCAGAATGTGGGAAATGTTTTGCTGCGAAATCAGTTCTTGTTACACATGAGAGAATTCACACAGGAGAGAAGCCATATTCTTGTTCAGAATGTGGGAAATGTTTTACATGTGAATCAAATCTTGTTACACATGAAAGAATTCACACAGGAGAGAAGCCATATTCATGTTCAGAATGTGGGAAATGTTTTACATGTGAATCAAATCTTGTTACACATAAAAGAATTCACACAGGAGAGAAGCCATATTCATGTACAGAATGTGGGAAATGTTTTACACATAAATCATATCTTGTTACACATGAGAGAATTCACACAGGAGTGAAGCCATATTCATGTGCAGAATGTGGGAAATGTTTTACACATAAATCACATCTTATTAGACATGAGAGAAGTCATACAGGAGAGAAGCCATATTCATGTGCAGAATGTGGGAAATGTTTTACCGATAAATCAACTCTTGTTACACATGAGAAAATTCACACAGGAGAGAAACCATATTCATGTGCAGAATGTGGGAAATGTTTTACTCTGAAGTCAGTTCTTGTTGCACATGAGAAAATTCACTCAGGAGAGAAGCCATATTCATGTGCAGAATGTGGGAAATGTTTTACTCAGAAATCAAGTCTTGTTACACATGAGAAAATTCACACAGGAGAGAAGCTATATTCATGTGCAGAATGTGGGAAATGTTTTAGTAGGCAATCACATCTTGTTGTGCATGAGAAATTCACACAGGAGAGAAGACATATTCATGTGCAGAATGTGGGAAATGTTTTATTCAGAAGTCAGTTCTTGTTACACATGAGAGGATTCACACAGGAGAGAAGCCATATTCATGTGCAGAATGTGGAAATGTTATACAAGTAAATCAGCTCTTGTTACACATGAGAGACTTCACACAGAGAGAGGCCATATTCATGTGCAGAATGTGGGAAATGTTTTATTCAGAAGTCAGTTCTTGTTACACATGAGAAAATTCACACAGGAGAGAAGCTATATTCATGTACAGAATGTGGGAAATGTTTTACTCTGAAGTCAGTTCTTGTTACACATAAGAAATTCACACAGGAGAGAACCATATTCATGTGCAGAATGTGGGAAATGTTTTACTAGGCAATCACATCTTGTTATCCATGAGAGAATTCACACAGGAGAGAAACCACATTCATGTACAGAATGTGGGAAATGTTTTACTTTGAAGTCAGCTCTTGTTAAACATGAGAGAATTCACACAGGAGAGAAGCCATATTCATGTGCAGAATGTGGGAAATGTTTTACTTTGAAGTCAGCTCTTGTTAAACATGAGAAAATTCACACAGGAGAGAAGCCATATTCATGTGCAGAATGTGGGAAATGTTTTACTTTGAAGTCAGCTCTTGTTGCACATGAGAGAATTCACACAGGAGAGAAGCCATATTCATGTACAGAATGTGGGAAATGTTTTACTTTGAAGTCAGCTCTTGTTAAACATGAGAAAATTCACACAGGAGAGAAGCCATATTCATGTGCAGAATGTGGGAAATGTTTTACTTTGAAGTCAGCTCTTGTTGCACATGAGAGAATTCACACAGGAGAGAAGCCATATTCATGTACAGAATGTGGGAAATGTTTTACTAGGCAATCACATCTTGTTACACATGAGAAATTCATATATGAGAGAATTCACACAGGAGAGAAGCCATATTCATGTTCAGAATGTGGGAAATGTTTTGCTGCGAAATCAGTTCTTGTTACACATGAGAGAATTCACACAGGAGAGAAGCCATATTCTTGTTCAGAATGTGGAAATGTTTTACATGTGAATCAAATCTTGTTACACATGAAAGAATTCACACAGGAGAGAAGCCATATTCATGTTCAGAATGTGGGAAATGTTTTACATGTGAATCAAATCTTGTTACACATAAAAGAATTCACACAGGAGAGAAGCCATATTCATGTACAGAATGTGGGAAATGTTTTACACATAAATCATATCTTGTTACACATGAGAGAATTCACACAGGAGTGAAGCCATATTCATGTGCAGAATGTGGGAAATGTTTTACACATAAATCACATCTTATTAGACATGAGAGAAGTCATACAGGAGAGAAGCCATATTCATGTGCAGAATGTGGGAAATGTTTTACCGATAAATCAACTCTTGTTACACATGAGAAAATTCACACAGGAGAGAAACCATATTCATGTGCAGAATGTGGGAAATGTTTTACTCTGAAGTCAGTTCTTGTTGCACATGAGAAAATTCACTCAGGAGAGAAGCCATATTCATGTGCAGAATGTGGGAAATGTTTTACTCAGAAATCAAGTCTTGTTACACATGAGAAAATTCACACAGGAGAGAAGCTATATTCATGTGCAGAATGTGGGAAATGTTTTAGTAGGCAATCACATCTTGTTGTGCATGAGAAAATTCACACAGGAGAGAAGACATATTCATGTGCAGAATGTGGGAAATGTTTTATTCAGAAGTCAGTTCTTGTTACACATGAGAGGATTCACACAGGAGAGAAGCCATATTCATGTGCAGAATGTGGAAAATGTTATACAAGTAAATCAGCTCTTGTTACACATGAGAGACTTCACACAGGAGAGAGGCCATATTCATGTGCAGAATGTGGGAAATGTTTTATTCAGAAGTCAGTTCTTGTTACACATGAGAAAATTCACACAGGAGAGAAGCTATATTCATGTACAGAATGTGGGAAATGTTTTACTCTGAAGTCAGTTCTTGTTACACATAAGAAAATTCACACAGGAGAGAAACCATATTCATGTGCAGAATGTGGGAAATGTTTTACTAGGCAATCACATCTTGTTATCCATGAGAGAATTCACACAGGAGAGAAACCACATTCATGCTCAGAATGTGGGAAATGTTTTACAGATAAATCAGCTCTTGTTGCACATGAGAGAATTCACACAGGTGAGAAGCCATTTTCATGCTCAGAATGTGGGAAATGTTTTACAGAAAAATCAGCTCTTGTTGCACATGAGAGAATTCACACAGGAGAGAAGCCATATTCATGTACAGAATGTGGGAAATGTTTTACTTTTAAGTCAGCTCTTGTTATACATGAGAAAATTCACACAGGAGAGAAGCCATATTCATGTACAGAATGTGGGAAATGTTTTACTTTGAAGTCAGCTCTTGTTATACATGAGAGAATTCACACAGGAGAGAAGCCATATTCATGTGCAGAATGTGGGAAATGTTTTACTTTGAAGTCAGCTCTTGTTAAACATGAGAGAATTCACACAGGAGAGAAGCCATATTCATGTGCAGAATGTGGGAAATGTTTTACTTTGAAGTCAGCTCTTGTTAAACATGAGAAAATTCACACAGGAGAGAAGCCATATTCATGTGCAGAATGTGGGAAATGTTTTACTTTGAAGTCAGCTCTTGTTGCACATGAGAGAATTCACACAGGAGAGAAGCCATATTCATGTACAGAATGTGGGAAATGTTTTACTTTGAAGTCAGCTCTTGTTAAACATGAGAAAATTCACACAGGAGAGAAGCCATATTCATGTGCAGAATGTGGGAAATGTTTTACTTTGAAGTCAGCTCTTGTTGCACATGAGAGAATTCACACAGGAGAGAAGCCATATTCATGTACAGAATGTGGGAAATGTTTTACTAGGCAATCACATCTTGTTACACATGAGAGAATTCATATATGAGAGAATTCACACAGGAGAGAAGCCATATTCATGTGCAGAATGTGGGAAATGTTTTTGAATTACATCTAATCTTGGTAAACATAAGGTAATTTTGAGATACTATAAAATGAGATAATTCATGTTCAGAATTTGATAAATTTATAAGCATAAGAAAATGTAGACAGTGAAGCCTTTTTATACACAAGTATACGATGTTTAGAGACCTTAATATTTCTATGGTTCTTTTACCTTCCTGGAGTGATTCTCTTGCTCCTAATGGGAAGGGGCCGCGTTTTTACATTACTTAAAAAATAAAAAACAAATGTTACATAACCTGTTTTAACCAGTGTTGACTTGAATTGTACTCTCTTTTAATAACTTTTTAATGCAGCCACTGATTGCGGCCGTTTTAGGCTGGTTTCACACTTCAGGACTTTTCAGATCAGGCAAGATAAGGTTCTTCAGCAAATGCTTGATTCTTTCAGGATCCAGTTTTTGCCCATTCACTTTAATGGTGTCAGGTAGAATCCTGTTGCTTCCCCCCCCCCAATCCCTAGGTTAAACACTCCTCCAACCTTCTAGCCATTTTCTCCCCCAGCTCAGCATCCCCCTCCCCTTTGAGGCGCAGCCCGTCCCTAGCATAGAACCTGTAGCCAACAGAGAAGTCGTTCCAGTTCTCCAGGAACCCAAACCCCTCCTTCCTACACCAATTCCTGAGCCTCTTATCTCCCTAATCTCCTGTTGCCTCTCTGGTGTGGCGCGTGGTACAGGCAGTATTTCAGAGAATACTACCTTGGAGGTCCTTGCCTTAAGCTTGCAGCCTAATTCCCTGAAATCATTGCATAGGTAAAATTGTTTATACACCGGAGCAAACTAATAAGTGTAGCGGGTGGGTTTGCCGCTATAAGTCTGGGGGGCACCGTGTGTAGCCCTACCCTGATCATACAGTTAGGGCCACAAATATTTGGACAGTGACACAAGTTTTGTTATTTTAGCTGTTTACAAAAACATGTTCAGAAATACAATTATATATATAATATGGGCTGAAAGTGCATACTCCCAGCTGCAATATGAGAGTTTCCACATCCAAATCGGAGAAAGGGTTTAGGAATCATAGCTCTGTAATGCATAGCCTCCTCTTTTTCAAGGGACCAAAAGTAATTGGACAATGGACTCTAAGGGCTGCAATTAACTCTGAAGGCGTCTCCCTCGTTAACCTGTAATCAATGAAGTAGTTAAAAGGTCAGGGGTGGATTCCAGGTGTGTGGTTTTGCATTTGGAAGCTGTTGCTGTGACCAGACAACATGCGGTCAAAGGAACTCTCAATTGAAGTGAAGTAGAACATCCTGAGGCTGAATAAAAAGAAAAAATCCATCAGAGAGATAGCAGACATGCTTGGAGTAGCAAAATCAACAGTTGGGTACATTATTAGAAAAAAGGAATTGACTGGTGAGCTTGGGAACTCTAAAAGGCCTGGGCGTCCACGGATGACAACAGTGGTGGATGATCGCCGCATACTTTATTTGGTAAAGAAGAACCCATTCACAACATCAACTGAAGTCCAGAACACTCTCAGTGAAGTAGGTGTATCTGTCTCTAAGTCAACAGTAAAGAGAAGACTCCATGACAGTAAATACAAAGGGTTCACATCTAGATGCAAACCATCAATTCCAAAAATAGACAGGCCAGAGTTAAATTTGCTGAAAAACACCTCAAGAAGCCAGCTCAGTTCTGGAAAAGTATTCTATGGACAGATGAGACAAAGATCAACCTGTACCAGAATGATGGGAAGAAAAAAGTTTGGAGAAGAAAGGGAACGGCACATGATCCAAGGCACACCACATCCTCTGTAAAACATGGTGGAGGCAAT
The DNA here is from genome assembly GCA_033576535.1 of Allobates femoralis. NCBI lineage: Eukaryota > Metazoa > Chordata > Amphibia > Anura > Aromobatidae > Allobates > Allobates femoralis. The sequence continues at coordinate 13,815,494 of JARQOC010000013.1, forward strand.
GTGATGGCATGGGCATGCATGGCTTTCAATGGCACTGGGTCACTTGTGTTTATTGATGACATAACAGCAGACAAGAGTAGCCGGATGAATTCTGAAGTGTATCGGGATATACTTTCAGCCCAGATTCAGCCAAATGCTGCAAAGTTGATTGGACGGCGCTTCATAGTACAGATGGACAATGACCCCAAGCATACAGCCAAAGCTACCCAGGAGTTCATGAGTGCAAAAAAGTGGAACATTCTGCAATGGCCAAGTCAATCACCAGATCTTAACCCAATTGAGCATGCATTTCACTTGCTCAAATCCAGACTTAAGACGGAAAGACCCACAAACAAGCAAGACCTGAAGGCTGCGGCTGTAAAGGCCTGGCAAAGCATTAAGAAAGAGGAAACCCAGCGTTTGGTGATGTCCATGGGTTCCAGACTTAAGACAGTGATTGCCTCCAAAGGATTCGCAACAAAATATTGAAAATAAAAATATTTTGTTTGGGTTATGTTTATTTGTCCAATTACTTTTGACCTCCTAAAATGTGGAGTGTTTGTAAAGAAATGTGTACAATTCCTACATTTTCTATCAGATATTTTTGTTCAACCCTTCAAATTAAACGTTACAATCTGCACTTGAATTCTGTTGTAGAGGTTTCATTTCAAATCCAATGTGGTGGCATGCAGAGCCCAACTCGCGAAAATTGTGTCACTGTCCAAATATTTCTGGCCCTAACTGTATATGATCTATATACAGATATATATGTGTATGACTATTTTTAAGGATAGACTCAGCGCTCCCCTTTTTGCTTCATGGCTTATTTCTTAAAATGAGAACACTGTGCAGTCTTAGTACCTATGTTTCGGGTGTTTATTTTAAATTAACAAACAAATATTTACATATGTATTATATGAAAAATCATGAAAAACTTTTAAAAACCCATGAATCTAACGTATAACGGTTTTATTGCATATAATTGTTCATATTGCATTATTGTGGCTGCTTGTATTTGTCCCTCTAATGGTCAGAGGAGTGTTCAAGGTGATTATAACCTCCTGCTGTTAAACTCTTCTTATTATGAAGGAATAGGTTCCTGGGGTATTCAGCTGTTACATCATGGTCTGCAAATACAAATGGATTTTTTACAATATATGCTTCTCAATCTTTGTGTGTATTTGGTGCGGTTACTAAAGATCCTTACCCTCCACCTGTGGCTGCACAAGGTTGTTAAGGTTCTTATAATATTCTGCCCGGGTTTTCTGAAAAATATATAGTTCTCTTATTGATTATGATGGTGTGCCAGTATATCATTCTTTAATGTTTACATGAGTTGTTAATCTACCTGGTCGCCGCTAGTGCAGGTCCATCCATTCACCTGTGGGGCTTCTTATTGGTAGATTGGTGTCATTGGTTTGGTAGTCTATGGACCTTTCTGTGGACTAAATAAAAATATTTTAATTTATCATTGGTTAACTAAGAATATATGTGCTGTTTTTAACATTACTTGGTAGAATACGCTTCTTTGTTACCACCAAGGTGTGTGAAAAAACATTATTGCAACAGTCTTGGATTTCTTTGAAAGTCCTGTTGTTAATGCTGGCATCTGCTTCCCATAGGAGTACACAGCGACACCTTAACCATTAACTTTGTTGCTATGTTTCACTTCTTACATGTGGCTGTATACAACAATATTGTTTTTAGGCAATTATAATACCTTAATCTGCTCCTGCTGGGTTTCCCCTCGATGTGTTAATGTCTCCCACTTTCAGTTTCCCTTCCCTTGTGTAGGGATCCAGGATGTAGTTGCTTGGAGCCTTGGTACTCAGCGTGGGGCGAGGTTCCAGCCTCCTCCTGGATGGTGGTGCTCGGCGTGGGGCGAGGTTCCAGCCTCCTCCTGGATGGTGGTGCTCGGCGTGGGGCGAGGTTCCAGCCTCCTCCTGGATGGTGGTGTCTGTTAGCGTCAGTCAGCTGATGCTCCGTCACTAGGGAGGTGGGGGATGGGTGGAACAGAGTTGTCTCGTCTGGATACTGGACTAGAAGTCAGACAGTCTGACAGATAGTCTGCACAAGTGAAGGGAAACAAAGTGGGAGATATTAACACATCGAGGGGAAACCCAGCAGGAGCAGATTAAGGTATTGTGCCTATAACTGCCTGAGAACAATATTGTTGTATACAGCCACATGTAAGGAGTGAAACATAGCAACAAAGCTAATGGTTAAGGTGTCGCTGTGTACTCCTATGGGAAGCAGATGCCAGCATTAACAACAGGACTTTCAAAGAAATCCAAGACTGTTGCAATAATGTTTTTACACACACTTTGGTGGTAACAAAGAAGCTTATTCTACCAAGTAATATTAAAAACAGCACATATATTCTTAGTTAACCAATGATAAATTAAAATATTTTGATTTAGTCCACAGAAAGTTCCATAGACTACCAAACCAATGACACCAATCCAGCAATAAGAAGCCCTACTGTAATGTTCAGGTGAATGGATGGACCTGCACTAGCGGCCACCAGGTAGATTAACAACTCATGTAAACAGTAAAGAATGATATACTGGCACACCATCATGATTAATAAGAGAACTATATATTTTTTAGAAAACCGGGTAGACAGAAAAGTAAACATTAAATGTAAAGTATTAAAATACAACCAGTAATTCACTAAGTTCTCCCTTCCAAACTCCCTGAATCCAAAGTCACTGAATCACAATTCACACACTTCCGTTCGCACTAATGCTCCCGTTCACACACAGGTCCTGTCACACTCGCTAAGGAAAAAGATTTAAAGAGAAGCTCAAGCTTCTGGGTCCACTCCACAGCAAAACCATTTGCACAATAACATTAGACCCCCCCTCCTCCTCCTTTTTATTTTCGGGAAGTGGGGCAATTGTCACGAAGACTTAGTCAGGACCTGCAGCTCTCTGGCGCCAACTTAGCCTGCTGGCCAAATCCGGTATTGCCAGAGGATAAGAAAGGAGCCCAGCTGCTATAATTTATATTGTCCACTGCAGCACGTGATGTGACAGGATGTATTTCTACCACCAGTTCCTGCTAGGAACGTATATATACCTCGATCCAGTCACCCTCAGGCTCACAATATCACATAAATACAAAAAATGTTACGCTGCCACCACCGATCTCTTTAAGGTGGATCGGTCACCTGCTCTGGTAACGTATAAAAGCGGGGTTGGCGTGTCAGATCGTCATAGAACAAGAAGAACGAAACTAGTAAATTATAATATTTTACTCCCAAAGATCGCAGTGCTTATATAAAAGATTTACAAGATATTAGGGTGCCTTCACATTTGCATTCCCCTCCGCAGCGTTCTGCGGAGGGGAACGCAAATGTGAAGGTAGCCTAAAATAAGAGACAATTTACATGTATGCATAAACAGTTATAAAAATAAAAGGAATAAAATGAGAAATTGCCAGAGCTAGCCACGCGGTGACAAACTTAGATCCGTGGGGGGGCGTCTCCCCAGAAAAGTATGATTCCTCCACACAGCGATAGTCTTGCTGTGTCCGTGCCCCAGGGTGGAATCAGCCCAAGAATGGCTGCTCTGGTTTTAATAAAGGCAGAGAACCTGCGGCCCCCCTCGTAGAGTTACCACTTCCCTGGTGGGATGGTCCTCTGAGACCTCCTCTTTCACCATGCTTAATAAATCTTCATTCTTCATATCTGGGGATGGGGTGGGCCCACATCCATGATATACACATCATGTTTACTTTCATTTAATTCTGAGAATATGGATACCAAATATGACCTATTAATGAGGTTCAGAAAGCCAGAACTCATTCCCCAGGTTCCTGAGTGTTATATAGATATACAATGTCATTGAATGCGCAAAAAGGTGAATAATCTAAAAATATGAATTACTAGCTGTGAGCCCGATGCAAATGCATCGGGATTCTAGAACGTGCATTAAATTTGATTATAGTAGTTATAGCTACTTTTTGGGGGAGTCCAATACTTTTTTTGGGGGTCCAATACTTTTTGGGGGGGGTCCAATACTTATTGGGGCGCGTTCAATGCTTTTTGGGGCGCGTTCAATACTTATTGGGGCGCGTTCAATGCTTTTTGGGGCGTGTTCAATACTTTTTGGGGGGCGTTCAATACTTATTGGGGTGTGTTCAATACTTTTTGGGGCGCGTTCAATACTTTTTGGGGCGCGTTCAATACTTATTGGGGTGCGTTCAATACTTTTTGGGGCGCGTTCAATACTTATTGGGGTGTGTTCAATACTTATTGGGACGCGTTCAATACTTTTTGGGGCGCGTTCAATACTTTTTGGGGCGCGTTCAATACTTATTGGGGTGTGTTCAATACTTTTTGGGGCGCGTTCAATACTTATTGGGGTGTGTTCAATACTTATTGGGACACGTTCAATACTTTTTGGGGCGCGTTCAATACTTATTGTGACGCGTTCAATACTTATTGGGGTGTGTTCAATACTTTTTGGGCAGTGTTCAATACTTATTGGGGTGCGTTCAATACTTTTTGGGGCGCGTTCAATACTTATTGGGGTGTGTTCAATACTTATTGGGAGAAGAAATAGAATCTGCCATTGGCTCATTGAAACCGGGCAAGGCCCCTGGCCCAGATGGCTTTAACGGGGCCTTCTTTAAATCTTTGAAAGCCCAAATAGCGCCCGTTCTAAAAGATCTTTTCAATTCCTTTCTACAGGGTTCCCCTATCCCGGACAGAATGAATATGGCTCATATTAAATTAATCCCCAAACCGGGTAGACCCCCATCAGACCCGGCAAGTTACAGACCCATCTCCCTTATTAATCAAGACCTAAAAATTTTATCTAAGATACTAGCCGATAGACTGGCACAAATCCTTCCAAAATTAATAGCGCGTCATCAATCAGGCTTTATCAAAGGACGTTCGACCGCCACTAACATTAGGAAAGCAATGTTACTTATAGACGAAGTGGCAAGACAAACTGGGAGTTTGGGAGAAAATCCAGCCATGATCACTCTGGACGCTGAAAAAGCCTTTGATAATGTCAGATGGTCATGGCTGGATAGGGTGTTGGACTACGCTGAATTAGAGGGTCCCTTTCGTCGGTTTTTGAGGTCCCTCTATGCCCACCCGAGAGCGTGTGTCAGTCTGCCGGGTTTCCTTTCTGACACATTTAGATTGGAGAAGGGGACCCGACAGGGCTGCCCTTTGTCCCCCCTGCTTTTTAATTTGGCAATTGAACCTCTAGCAATATATCTAGAATCCTGCAGCCCCTATGAAGGTTTAAAAATAGGAAAAAAGGAAATGAAATTGTCACTATTTTGCAGACGACATTATCATATACGCACAAAATCCGGACAGAGACCTACCACTTATAATATCTGACATTGAGAGACTAGGCAAATTCTCTGGCCTGCGACTAAACAGGGATAAATGCGAGATCCTTTTTATCAAGGGGAGAAAGGAGACTTTGGAAGGAAACAAGTTCCATGGTATTAAAGTAATGAAAGATAGCATTAAATATCTAGGTATCCACTTAGCAAGAACAGCTGGCCAGATTTATAGACTAAATTTTACCCCGATTATAGCCAAAATTGAAAAGGAGCTCGACGGATGGAAAAATCTCCCCTTGTCGTTATTGGGACGTGCCCACCTTATCAGAATGATAAGCTTTGCAAGAATGCTCTACCCTCTCCAGACGATTCCTCTACTTTTGAAACATGTTGATATTAAGAGGCTCAACAGTTCTTTCTCAAAATTCCTCTGGAGAGGGAAGAAATCTAGAATAGCCTTCAACACTTTACTACAGCCAAAGCTGGAGGGGGGGCTCCGATTACCAGATGTTAGGGGGTACAACTTAGCGTGCATACTACGGGTTGTCTTAGATTGGGTCAAAAGCACCAATAGATTTGCTGATGTGGGGCTGGAGAGCGAGTTGTCAAAACCGTGGGACTTGCCTTCACTTCTACATTCCCCGTTGGCTAACATACCAACAAATATCAAGAATACGACCATTTGTAGGGACACGATACTAACGTGGAAGAGTGTGAGGAAAAAAATGCACCTTTCCTGGAAGATCTCTAGGGGTTTGAATCCATGGGCTTGCCCAGCATTCAAACTGGGATATGACAATGCACTCTTTCGAACTTGGAGAGAAAAGGGAATATATACAGTGGGTGATCTCATGCATAGGGATGAAAAGAGATGGATGACGGGTGAAGAGATTTTGGTAAATTTTGACCTCCCGAGGTCACATTTTCTACAATGTCAACAGATATTAAGCTACCTCAGATCCAACCTACTTGACATTTCGGGGGAGCTGGAGCATTCCTTATGGGATGACCTGTTGGCATTGGGAGTGAATGACACATCTATATCCTTTATATATGGGAAATTACAGGACACACTCAGACCATTTTGCTCAGAAAAACTATTTTCAAAATGGAAGAAGCTGTTGAATGCTCCAGACCTACCACAAAACATACTAGAGGGGTGGAGACTTGTCAGAAAATATATAACTAACGAAAGATGGAGGGATTCACAGTTTCGCCTTATGCATGGGACGATACAGGGCTTCAATCTATCACCTTCACCTAACAACCCAGGGAGATGGATTCACTGCCCCAAATGCAGGGTACATGGGACAGATCTGGAACATGGAATGTGGTCCTGTGTGGATACACAGCAGTTCTGGACCAGGGTAGGAGATATGACCTCGAGACTGCTTAAGATTAAATACAGTTTGAACCCTATGCTGTGGTTATTTCATCTCAGAACGGAAGGGGTAGGAGGGGAACAACAACAACCACATATCTTATTCCACACAATTACTATGGTGGCGAAGAGGCTACTCCTTCAGAATTGGCTCAGAGACCGCGTTCCGGGGTTGGATATGGTGTGCGCGAGTCTCAAAAAAGTCATGGATCTAGAATCCTTAGAAACGCTAAGAAATACAGATAGATTGGCAAAAAAGTTTTTTCTAAAATGGAGGCCATTTATTGAAGGGGAATTGGGAGACACCGAAATTAAGTTGTTGATGACGCCCTACAAGAATTCGTCATGGTACGCCCTGGAGGACCTCAATGGAACGTTGGGGCGGTTGAAATTGACTTGACTGTGGTGGGAAACGGATATGACACTGCAAAGTGACAGGTTTTTAAACTATTTTGTGTTTATGCTCTCTTAGTACCAATTTAACACCAATTTAACTATATCATATAGTAGAACTAATGCTCTCGGAAAAACAAGTTAGAATAGATTTTTCTTACATAGGGTTAATTAGCCTCTCAGGCTGAGAAATTGACATAAAACAGATAGTTTATTAGTTTATCAATTTATTAGTTTAGTTTATTTGTTTTCTTTTATTATTCTTTTATTGAACAAATTCAGAGGACACTATACGAGTATATTCGGATTCTCAGAAAAGACTCAGAAACATATTTGTTTGAATACATTAATGTTTAATTCTTATTTCCTAAATTCTGTAAGCTATGACTTTTATCCTTTGATATTACTACTGTCTTGGATGAGGACAATGGCACGTGTATTTTTGTTCTTTTCTTTTCTATGATGAAAATAATAAAAATTGATGGTTCAAAAAAAATACTTATTGGGACGCGTTCAATACTTTTTGGGGCGCGTTCAATACTTTTTGGGGCGCGTTCAATACTTATTGGGGTGCGTTCAATACTTTTTGGGGCGCGTTCAATACTTATTGGGGTGTGTTCAATACTTATTGGGACGCGTTCAATACTTTTTGGGGCGCGTTCAATACTTATTGTGACGCGTTCCATACTTATTGGGGTGTGTTCAATACTTTTTGGGGGTGTTCAATACTTATTGGGGCTGAGTGCTGGCCGAAAATAGAACCAGAGGCTCGGCCACAAAGTTAGCGATTTACCGCTCAGGCAGCGACTCGCAATGGCCGCGACCATTGCGAGTCGCTGCCTGAGTGGTAAATCGCTAACTTTGTAGCCGAGCCTCTGGTTCTATTTTCGGCCAGTGACTCGCAATGGCCGCTTCGCGGCCATTGCTCGCGCGTGGTGACGTCACAGTGTGACATAGCCACGGCATTTTCGGGGTCCGACACGATTTTGCCTACGGCAATTATAGAGTAGATTTTTTTGTTGTTTTTTATTATTATGTTTTATTTTATTGTGTCTTATTTATATTATTTATTTATTTATTTTTTTAGTATTTTTATTATTATTAAAGTTAAAAAACCGCACTTGCTGCACCTGCCGCAAGTCCCCCTATACTTTCTATGGGGATTACCGCAACCGCGCCGCAACTGTTACACTTGCGGCGCGGTTGCGGTAATCCCCATAGAAAGTATAGGGGTACTTGCGGCAGGTGCGGCGGCTGAGGTAGCAACTCGCAATGGCCTCGCGGCCATTGCTCGCGCTACCTCAGCGGTAAATCGCTAAGTTTGTGGCCGAGCCTCTGGTTCTATTTTCGGCCAGCGACTCGCTGAGTAAAACAGCTGAGTGTGAGTGCTGAAGATCCGATACATTCATGAGCCTAATGAGCGGCTGAACCTGTGGGGAAGAGTGCTTTGCTGGGCTAAACCTGAATGGTGCACAGGGGGTTAATCACATGTCAGATCTGTGTGTGAGTGAAGATGTGCTGATTGACTCACTGGGTTGCAGCTGGGAGTGGGCAGGCTGGATAGGAACCTGCCAGGTGTCTGAGTGAGGAGAGGACGATTCAGAAGTTCAGAGCACTGCCATGTGAAGAGGTGCTGGAAGTGATCCGTCCTCAGTGGGTAAGTGATGGGAGCCTACCAGCTGATGTGTGCATGGCAGCCAGTGTCCAAGGGCCAGGCGGTCACAGCTGACTTTGGGACATTGAGGGGGGGGGGCTGTGCGGCCATTGAGGGGGGAGGGGGGGGTCTGTGCGGCCATTGAGGGGGGGGGGGGGGTCTGTGCGGCCATTGAGGGGGGGGGTCTGTGCGGCCATTGAGGGGGGGTCTGTGCGGCCATTGGGGGGGGGGGGTCTGTGCGGGTAGTAGTAGTAGTAGTAGTAGATGATGATGATGATGATGATGATGTAGTGCTGTGATAGCGACTCGCAATGGCCTCGCGGCCATTGCTCGCACTACACAGCGACTCGCATGGATCCCCATTCAAAGTATAAGGGGACTTGCGGCGGCTGACGTAGCGACTCGCAATGGCCTCGCGGCCATTGCTCGCGCTACCTCAGCGGTAAATCGCTAACTGTGTAGCCGGGCCTCTGGTTCTATTTTCGGCCAGCGACTCGCAATGGCCGCTTTGCGGCCATTGCTCGCGCGTGGTGACGTCACATAGTGACATAGCCACGGCGTTTTCGGGGGCCGACACGATTTTGCCTACGGCAATTATAGAGTAGATGTGTTTGTGGGATGAACGGGTCTTCTTAAATTTGACATTCACAAAACTATCCTTCAAGACAAAGAACTTTTTGGAGGGACAGCTAGAAGCTGTAGCTCTGCCTCAGGTATTTATTGCTCTGCAGTCGTAAATAGTGGATAGGGGAGGGGGAGAGAGAGAGAGTGGGAGTTGCATGTAGAATTGGATCTACAGAGACCACTCAGGATAGAGAAAGCCTTATGTATAGGTTTTGGCTGATTGTCCAACCTCTTCCAATAATGAAACATATTCATACTTTCCTGACACCTCCTCCTTTTTGACGACGCTATGGAGAAAGGACCTCTCGGTACTCCTCCAGGTGTCGATTGGTGATCAATCCCTCTACCTGGATCCCATAGGACCTTCTTTGATTCGGGCTCAGAGACAGAGGTCTCTGCGGGGCCCTCTAGCACCTCATAAATGTCATTGGCTGGGTCAACAGTCTGAAACCCCTGGCTACAGATAGCCAGAAGGGGCACGCAAGCCCCGACCTCACAGGAACCATTTTGGACCTGTTCTGCGTCGGCAGGTGGTCTGGTTATTCCTCTACAGGTTGAGGACCCAGAATGCAGTGCGGACCTTGCATTCCCAGTACTCAGTCTGCGGGCGAGAGCACCTCGGAAGGCCATCTCCCCTGGGAATAACGCCACTCTCTCATCGGCCCGGCTGGCCAGCGACCCAGCTTTCCCATCACCCTGACAAGCCGTGGTCTGGGACCCATTACGCCTTTCTGACAGGAGAGGGGGATTGCTCTTCCATCTTCCTGGTAGATCAAGCGTACCAGTCTCCCATCCGGACAAGCCAGGGGTACCTCTTTCCTATGGTCCTGAACGGCAGGGAGGCCCGTCTTCCAATCAGTCGGATAAACAATGGGCCCGATCTCCCCATCGTCTAGGCCGACTGTGAAGTACGGTCTTTCACTACTCTTGGAGGATGCTCCTCCCTCACCCTGACAGGGAACGCATCTTTCCTATCAACCGGGAAGATTATGATCTCTGTGTTCCCTTCCTCGTGCCCAGTTGGAGAAAGCACATTTCCCTCTTCTGGTGATCCCTCGGGATCCCTGCTAAGGATGGAACGGCTCGCAGCCGCCAGGTCACAGTCTGTTGTAACACTGGCAGGTGACACGTAACCACCGCTCCTGTGGTTGCCATGCCCGCCTCCGTCTCCCTTAGCAACGAGTTCTACGACCTGGAGGGGACCCTCAGCGATGCCAGCTCGTGGCGTGGCATGGCTAAGTCTTCCACCATGAGGCCTATCATGCTGTGATGCCTCAGGATCAGCACTTACCATGGGGCAGCTACCCATGTCCGTGTCACAGTCCGTCGTGACACTGACACACTGCATGAGGCCATGTTCCCCAGGGTCCTCATGCCTGCCACCATAGACCTTAGCAACCAATGTTGCACCGTGGAGGAAACCCTCGGCGATGTCAGCTCGTGGCGTGACATCACTGAGTTCTCCACCACGAGGTCCATCACGCTGTGATGCCTCCGGATCAGCACTGATCATGGAGCAGCTAGCACCCGCCATGTCACAGTCCGTCGTGACCTTGGCAGGTGGCACACAACCACTGCTCTTGTGGTTTCCATGCCTGCCTCCATCTCCCTTAGTGCTGATTCCTGCTACTTTCATAGGATTTTCAGTAATATCACCCTGCGGTATGATATGACTGATTTCCCTAACATCAGGATTTACTTTATTAACAGGCAACACATTGACATTTCCCTGCACATCATCAACATTGACATTTCTATGCACATCATCAACATTGACCTTACCCTTCCCATTATTAACCTTGACATTACCTGACATATCGGATCTGGGAGGGTTATCAGGGACATAATAGGCAACCAACCGTTCCAGATCTATTCCCAATAACACATTGGCAGGGAGATTCTTGGTTACCCCAACCTCCCTCCACCCTCTTCCCACACCCCAGTCCAGATAAACTCGGGCCATGGGCAATGATCGGTGCTCACCCCCAATACCGGTGACAGTCAGTGTCTTTCCGGGGATGAGTTCATGATAATACACGTATTTGAGGCGGATGAGAGTTCGTTCTGCGCCAGAGTCCCTGAGCTCCACAGTGATGGTGTTGCCCACCGTGACTGACTGCAAGTTCTCCGGGGAACTCCCACCCATACCACCCACAAAATAAATAGCAGCACTAGGCCCTGGGGCCTTAGAGGAGGGGCTCTTTTTCTGCCTCTCCGGACAAGTGGTGCTCACATGTCCCGGTTGTCCACAGTTAAAGCACTTGTGGGCGTCAGCTGTCAGCCAAGTGCTGGCAGCTGGGACAGGGCCTCCGGAAGATCGGCTGGCAGGGATGATGGCTGTCGGCTTACCCCCTTTTCCGTTTCTGACGACCGCCTTCCACACCTCCGGTCTCCGGTTGGCCTCGTAGGTGTCTTCAATCTGCGCTGCTTTGTTTGCATCTGGTGGCTCCCGATCCATCACGAACTGTCGCACATCAACTGGACAAAGATGCAGGAATTGGTCCTTCACCATCAGGTCCTTTAGGGCATCAAATGTTTTCACAGACAGTCTTTGGATCCACTGCTCAAAGTTGGTTCTGAGCCCGTGCACCACATCGCTGTAACTGTCGTGTGGTCCACACTGGAGGTTCCGGAACTTTCTGCGGTACACCTCAGGTGTCAACTGGAACCTCTGTATTAGGGCCTTCTTCTCTCTCAAGGAAGAGCCACATACGCCTTTAGCGCTCTTTTGCTCAGCGCTGCGATGAGGTACACATACTGGTCACGAGGCAGCTGGTACTGTAAACAAGTCTTTTCAAAACCCCTCAGAAAAGTGTCCAGGTCACCTTTGTCATCCAGCACAGGAAAATGCCCTGGAAGGGGCTTAATGGTTGTGGAATGAGTCGATTCACAGTTCAGTGGGGTGGATGATTGCCTTCCCAGCTGGGCCATCCGCAGGTCGTGGTCTCTCTGAGCTTGGGCCTGCCGCTCGGCTCTCTCAGCCTCTAGCTCGGCTTGGGCTTGCCGCTCTGCAGCCTCCAGGTATTGCTGAATGAGCCTCAGGCATCCTTGATAATCCTCAGCGGGACAGTGCTGTAAGGCCAGTTGCAGATAGGGGTCCACGCTGCCCTGGTCGCTGACGCGGCTTGCGTCTACAGGTGGGACCTCAGCAGGAGCACCATCTAGGACTTGGCTTGAATCCGCAGGTGGGGCCTCAGCAGCAACACCATCCATGCATTGACTGACCTCCGCAGCTGGGAGCTGTGCAGCAGCACCGACAAGGCTTTGGCTGGCTTCTCCATTCTCTGGGCTGAGGTGACGGGCTTGCGCGGCTTCAAGTTGTGCAAGCTCTGCGACCATTTCTTCTCTGGTTTTGCCATTGGGGTCAATGCCTTTGGTCGTACATATTCCAGCAAGCATGGCCCTTTTCTGCTTGCTGTACCAGATCTCTCCAACCAAGACCACGATTTCCAGACAAAAAAAAAAAAGGATCGAAAACAAAGAGCAATAGGGGTAACTGCTACACACACAGTATTGTGTCAGATCTAATAAACACCGAGTTCGATCTTCAAAACTTTTGTGCAGAGTTCTCGTAGAAAGCGTGCAAGTTTTTAGTGAGAGGAATGATTGCTCAAACCAGTTCACTAATGTCCTATTATCCCACCGCTCTGCCACCAATTGTCACGAAGACTTAGTCAGGACCTGCAGCTCTCTGGCGCCCCCTTAGCCTGCTGGCCAAATCTGGTATTGCCAGAGGATAAGAAAGGAGCGCAGCTACTCTAATTTATGTTGTCTACTGCGGCACGTGATGTGACAGGATGTATATATACCACCAGTTCCTGCTAGGAACGTATATATACCTCGATCCAGTCACCCTCAGGCCCACAATATCACATAAATACAAAAAACGTTATGCTGCCACCATCGATCTCTTTAAGGTGGATCAGTCACCTGCTCTGGTAACGTATAAAAGCGGGGTTGGCGTGTCAGATCGTCATAGGACAAGAAGAACGAAACTAGTAAATTATAATATTTTTGTCACGTACACACTTCTCAGCACGTGACTTGGGGTTGCACCTGCAAGGGTTAATCTATCTCCTCTCACTCAATCCAGCACTCGACCTCTGTCCTATGCTGAAAGGGAGCATCAATCACACCCCGACTCACACTGTGCACCCCGCTTCACACTCACTGCCACCACTTACCAACATACAGGGGGTAAGTCCCTGGAATAATACTGTCAGCCAATCAACAGGATCACACACTTCTTAGGCTATGAATCCTTTTAGAACAAACAAGGTTTCAGCTTATTAAAGTTTTAAGCTTTAATATAAAAGGTACAGTGCTTACATAAAAAGATATAAAAATAGAAATAATACATGACATACACATATGCAAACAATGAAATAAAAAGGAGAAACTTACAGAAAAGTACAATTTTCTTCTGTTTGCCCGATGGGGAGGGCAGGAATAGATGGTAGGATGTTCACAGCAGCTTTCACCGACCCATCACTGTGACATCCCAGCAGTGGCTGTGCGAGCCCAGATATAGACCCAGCCGGGGGGGTCAGACCCTAGACCGGCCTTCTAGTTTAGAATTCTAATTCTTGGCCTATGATTGGGCAATCACTCATTTAGCCCTGCATAGATTATGTTTTAAAAAATGTTCTTTGTCTCTGATTTCCCTCCAATTCTGTGGGTGTGTTTGAAGCTGCTATCTGAGATGGTTTGCTCTGGTATCTATGACCTTATCTGATCTTCCCTTTGAAGCTTCCTCTGTGTGTGATTTTTGTCACCCTCTGCTGTTCCCATCATGGCTCCCTGGAGAGACCAGAGTCAGTGGGACTGGTGGTGTGTGTTTGTGTATCCGGTCCTGACCTCTCCTGGATGGCAGGAGATTTAACCCCTTACTGGTCTGGTGTCCAGACCCTGCGATACATATTTGCTACACCTCCCTCCTTATGAACGTGCATGGGGCTGACTCACAGGTCGGCTCCCTAGCACGTACCTGGTTCCGGCTCACCTTGGCGTGATAAGCCATCAGCGTTGCCGTGATCAATCCCTTTCTTGTGTTGAATGGTGAAATCATATTGCTGTAATATCAGGCTCCATCTAAGCAGTTTCCCATTGTCCCCAGCTACTGTGTTGAGCCAGCTCAGTGGGTTGTGATCTGTTATCACAGTGAAGTTGCGCCCATAGAGGTATGGCTGCAGTTTCTGTAGTGCCCACACAATAGCTAAACACTCCTTTTCAATTGTGGCATACGCCACCTCTCTGGGCAGGAGTTTCCTGCTTAGGTACAGGATTGGGTGCTCCTCACCTTGCTGGTTCACCTGGCTGAGAACGGCCCCTAGCCCATAAGTGCTGGCATCTGTCTGCACCACGAACCTGCGAGTGAAATCTGGGGCCTGGAGGACGGGTGAACTGGCCAATGCTGACTTTAGGGCAGAGAATGCTTCCTCACACTCAGGAGTCCAGGATACAGTTTGGGGAAGCTTCCTCCTTGTCAGGTCAGTTAATGGCTTAGCCAGAGCACTGTAGTTTGGCACAAACTTCCTATAATAGCCGGCCGTACCCAGGAAGGACAGGACCTGCTTCTTGGTTCGTGGGGTGGGCCAGGCTGTAATGGCTTCTACCTTCCCTGGTTCAGGTTTTAGCAGACCTCCCCCCACCCGGTGCCCGAGGTATTGTACTTCCCTCATGGCTACCTGACTCTTCCCAGGCTTCACAGTCAGACCTGCAGTGTGAAGCCTCTGCAACACCTGAGAGAGATGTGCAAGATGTTCCTCCCAAGAATTACTAAAAATGGCTATATCATCTAGATAAGCAACGGCAAAACCCTCAAATCCTTCCAATAAGTGATTTACCAGCCCCTGGAAGGTGGCAGGGGCATTTTTCAAACCGAATGGCATCACCAGAAACTCAAACAGCCCAAATGGCGTTATAAAGGCCGACCTCTCCTGAGCTGCTTTGGTCATGGGGATCTGCCAATATCCCCTACTCAAGTCCATAATAGTGAGGTACGATGCATTGGCTAGCTGCTCTAACAGCTCATCTATCCTTGGCATGGGGTAGACAGTAGAGGTAGTAAGTAGATTTAACTTCCTATAGTCTACACAGAACCTGGTAGTGCGGTCCTTTTTCGGCACAAGAACCACAGGTGAGGCCCAGGCACTCTGGGATTTTTGTATTACCCCGAGGGTCAGCATCTCGTCTACCTGCTCCCTCATGTGTGCCTTCACCTCAGCTGACACCCGGTATGCAGACTGCCTTACAGGGGAATTGGTACCAGTGTCCACATGATGAGTGGCTAAGTGAGTCCTCCCAGGCTTCTCTGTGAAGACTCCTGTGACCTCGCTGAGCACCCCCATCAGCTCAGACCTCTGACTGTGGGATAGCTCAGGGTTAACCTCTGCAGACTCCAGGGTCTCCATATACTGAGCCCCAGCCCCCACATCTAGTAACACATCAGCCTCCCCCTCATCCGGCATGCTACAGACAGGTAAGACACAAGTCTCCCTGTCATGATGAGCCTTCAACATATTAACATGAAATACTTTGCGACGCTTTGCATGTTCATCTAGAGTCACCACATAGTTAACATCATTCAGACGCTTGTGCACGGTGTATGGTCCCTCCCATGCAGCCTGTAGTTTGTTCTGTAACATGGGGACCAACACCCAAACCTTCTGCCCCTCCTCATAGGCCCTCAGTCTGGCATTACGGTCATACCAGACCTTCTGGTTGATTTGGGCCTGAGTCACGTTCTCATGGGCAAGGTTACTCAGTTTTTGCATTCGGTCCCGGAGTCGCAGTACATACTCAACCACTGAGACTCCTGTAGTTTTGGGATCACCCTCCCAACAGTCCTTCATCAGGTCCAGGGGTCCCCTGACCCTCCTCCCATAAACCAGTTCGAACGGGGAGAACCCTGTGGAGGCCTGGGGTACCTCTCTGTAAGCAAACAACAGATGGGGAAGGTAACGCTCCCAGTCCCTTCCTTCAGTCTCCACCAGCATTTTCAGCATTTGTTTTAATGTCCCATTAAAACGTTCGCAGAGTCCATTTGTTTGGGGATGATAAACGCTGGACACAACATGCTGCACTTGTATCCTTTCACAGAGACTTTCCATCAGGTTGGACATGAATTGGGTTCCCTGATCGGTTAACATCTCCCTGGGGAAACCCACACGAGAAAACACAGTCAGTAAAGCATCCGCCACCTTGTCCGCTCGGATGGAGGACAGGGCCACCGCTTCTGGAAATCGTGTTGCATAATCCACCACGGTGAGGATGTACTTTTTGTCCGAGCTGCTAGGTATGGCAAGTGGCCCTACTATATCCACAGCCACTCGCTGGAACGGCTCATCAATCACTGGCAGTGGTATCAATGGGGCTTTCTGTATATGCCCAGACTTTCCAACCCTCTGACACACTACACAGGATCGACAGTAGTTGGCTATGTCCGTCCCCATCCTTGGCCAATAAAAGTTGTGTGTCAGGCGAGCTCTAGTCTTTTGTACTCCGAGATGTCCAGCCAGAGGAATTTCGTGAGCAATTCTCAATAATTGTTCCCTAAACAGATAAGGAACCACCAGCCGCTTGTCACAGTCCCAATGTTCTGGGGTATCAGTGGGGAGAGCCTCTATATACAGTCTGCCCTGGTCCCAGTATATTCTCTCTTTGTCAGAACCAGTAGGGGGTTGGTTGGCAAGACCTCTGAGCTTCTCCAGACTGACATCTGTCAGCAGGGCCTCCTGGAAGCTCTGGCTGTCAGTCTGCAGGCCCCGGCCTAGTGTGACCACCAGTGTCTGGTCTGAAGCTGAGTCTTCAGAGCCTGTGGTCAGGGACCTTGGGGGATCTGCCATGTGAGGGGGCCCCTGGACCTGAGTAGGGCCCTCCTGTTCTGGCAGTTCTGTCTGAGACTCATCCTCTAGTCTCTGGGGTTGAGTCTGAGCCGCAGCCTGACTCCGGGTCACAGCGGCCACATACGTACAGTCCCGTTCATGGGTACCCTTTTGTGCATGGGTACATTCTCCTTCCTGGGGCAGGGTCTCAGGTGGGTCACTGGCATCCACCTTGTCAGTAGCATGTATTTGCAATGGAGGGATATAGTGGGACACCATCCTCCCCAGGTCTGTGCCTAGCAGCACATTGGTGGGAATTGCCTCTGATACTCCCACTTCCCTCAGTCCTTTCCCTGCTCCCCAGTCCAGGTACACACGGGCCATGGGCACATCAGGGCTGACCCCTCCAACCCCGGTGATGGACATAGTCTTTCCTGGTATGATATCTGCCGGGGTCACCATTTCTGGTCGCACCAGAGTTACTTGTGCTCCGGTGTCTCTGACTTTATTGCCAACAGTGACAGATTGACAGTTCTCATTAGTCCTCACATCAGAGCCGGCCACAAACAGAACAGAAGGTGGGGACCCAGATGGCCTTGTGGTGATGATGGGGCGTTTCTCCCTATCAGGGCAGACTGCGCTAATATGTCCCATTTTCTTGCACATAAAGCATTGGCGTGCATCGCCTGAGGAATGTCTGGTCCCCGGGGACCCATAGGAGGTGGGTTTGGACAGCACTGGTGATCGGCTGGCAGAGGGAGGGGGGTCCCCGTTTGTCTTACCTCCCTTCCAGCTGAATCCCGATGGCTTCCGTACCTCCGGCATCCTGTTGGCCACGTAGCGGTCCGCAATCTTTGCAGCCTCATCCGCAGTAGGCGGCTCTCGATCACACACAAATTGTCGTACATCCATGGGGCACATATGGAGAAACTGATCCTTGACCATAAGATCCGCTAAGGCCTCATAGCTGCTGACAGAAAGTCCCTTAATCCATTGGTGGAACGTGGTCCTCAAAGTGCTCACAAAATCCGCATAGCTGTCAGCTGATCCACGTTGTAGGTTCCGGAACTTTCTACGGTACACCTCAGGAGTCAGGTTGTATTTCCTGATCAGAGCCTCTTTGATTGCATCATAGTCACCATCTAGGTCTG
The DNA here is from genome assembly GCA_033576535.1 of Allobates femoralis. Lineage (NCBI taxonomy): Eukaryota > Metazoa > Chordata > Amphibia > Anura > Aromobatidae > Allobates > Allobates femoralis. Next base: position 13,833,815 of record JARQOC010000013.1, read on the forward strand.
GTGGGAGGTCAGCAAACGCCTCCGCAGCTTTGCCTCTCAGTCCTGGGGCTAGGTACAATGCCCACTGCGCACGGGGTAGATTGTATTGTCTGCAGGTTTTCTCAAACCCCCGAAGGAAAGTATCTAAGTCCGTGTCCTTCTCCATCACAGGGAAGTTATCCAAACGCGGTCTCCTTAGATTTATGTCCTGGGAGGGGGTTGTCTGAGGATTGATACCCCTCTTACTTGGGCCATCTGAAGCTTGAACGCTCTCTCGGCCTGGCGTTCTGCAGCAGCAGCCTCTCTCTCGGCCTGGCGTTCTGCAGCCTCTCTCTCAGCCCGGCGTTCGGCAGCCTCTCTCTCGGCCCGGGCAGCCTCTCTCTCGGCCCGGCGTTCAGCAGCCTCTCTCTCAGCCTGCTGGAACTGAACAATAAGCTGCCGGCGCTGATTGGGATCGCCTGTTCCCAGCTGTTGTAAGGCCATTTGTAAAGACAAGTCCATGGACTCCTCAGAACCAGCATTGCTGGCACCTCCAGAGGGCATCTCCGGTGCAAGAACCGGCATTACTTGGCCTGTCAGAGGTGGACTCTGTCTGTGTCCAGGTGCTTCATCAGTCTGCGCCAAGTCGTGCTCCGCCAATGCGTGAGCCAGCATCTCCTTGGACTTGTCGGCAGTCTCTATCCCTCTTTGCTCGCAGAGGTCGATCAGAGTCTGCATGTTCTTCTTCTTATATTGAGCTGCCATGTCAATGAACAGCCTTTGCCAAATAAAAAATAGAAAGAAAAACGGGGGAGGGAAACTGTTTGCAAGTGTCTAAGTAAGCACTGAGCTGAACCTTGTAGAACTGGTCGCTCCTCGCAAGGACACCAATTCTTTAGTACAGGGAATAATTTCTTAAACCATGCACTAATGCTCTAATAGAAATAAATTCTATCCCACCGCTTGCCACCAATTTGTCACGTACACACTTCTCAGCACGTGACTTGGGGTTGCACCTGCAAGGGTTAATCTATCTCCTCTCACTCAATCCAGCACTCGACCTCTGTCCTATGCTGAAAGGGAGCATCAATCACACCCCGACTCACACTGTGCACCCCGCTTCACACTCACTGCCACCACTTACCAACATACAGGGGGTAAGTCCCTGGAATAATACTGTCAGCCAATCAACAGGATCACACACTTCTTAGGCTATGAATCCTTTTAGAACAAACAAGGTTTCAGCTTATTAAAGTTTTAAGCTTTAATATAAAAGGTACAGTGCTTACATAAAAAGATATAAAAATAGAAATAATAAAATGACATACACATATGCAAACAATGAAATAAAAAGGAGAAACTTACAGAAAAGTACAATTTTCTTCTGTTTGCCCGATGGGGAGGGCAGGAATAGATGGAATGATGTTCACAGCAGCTTTCACCGACCCATCACTGTGACATCCCAGCAGTGGCTGTGCGAGCCCAGATATAGACCCAGCCGGGGGGGTCAGACCCTAGACCGGCCTTCTAGTTTAGAATTCTAATTCTTGGCCTATGATTGGGCAATCACTCATTTAGCCCTGCAGAGATTATGTTTTAAAAAATGTTCTTTGTCTCTGATTTCCCTCCAATTCTGTGGGTGTGTTTGAAGCTGCTATCTGAGATGGTTTGCTCTGGTATCTATGACCTTATCTGATCTTCCCTTTGAAGCTTCCTCTGTGTGTGATTTTTGTCACCCTCTGCTGTTCCCATCATGGCTCCCTGGAGAGACCAGAGTCAGTGGGACTGGTGGTGTGTGTTTGTGTATCCGGTCCTGACCTCTCCTGGATGGCAGGAGATTTAACCCCTTACTGGTCTGGTGTCCAGACCCTGCGATACATATTTGCTACAATTTTACTCCCAAAGATGGCAGTGCTTATATAAAAGATTTACAAGATATTACATAAGAGACAATTTACATGTATGCATAAACAGTTATAAAAATAAAAGGAATAAAATGAGAAATTGCCAGACCTAGCCACGCGGTGACAAACTTAGATCCCGTGGGGGGCTGCTCCCCAGAAAGGTATGATTCCTCCACACAGCGATAGTCTTGCTGTGTCCGTGCCCCAGGTTGTAATCAGCCCAAAAATGGCTGCTCTGGTTTTAATAAAGGCAGAGAACCTGCGGCCCCCCTCGTAGAGTTACCACTCCCCCGGTGGGATGGTCCTCTGAGACCTCCTCTTTCACCATGCTTAATAAATCTTCATTCTTCATATCTGGGGATGGGGTGGGCCCACATCCATGACATACACATCATGTTTACTTTCATTTAATTCTGAGAATATGGATACCAAATATGACCTATTAATGAGGTTCAGAAAGCCAGAACTCATTCCCCAGGTTCCTGAGTGTTATATAGATATACAATGTCATTGAATGCGCAAAAAGGTGAATACTCTAAAAATATGAATTATGTGTTTGTGGGATGAACGTGTCTTCTTAAATTTGGCATTCACAAAACTATCCTTCAAGACAAAGAACTTTTTGGAGGGACAGCTAGAAGCTGTAGCTCTGCCTCAGGTATTTATTGCTCTGCAGTCGTAAATTGTGGATAGAGGAGGGGGAGAGAGACAGAGTGGGGGTTGCATGTACAATTGGATCTACAGAAACCCCTTAGGATAGAGAAAGCCTTATGTATAGGTTTTGGCTGATTGTCCAACCTCTTCCAATAATGAAACGTATTCATACTTTCCTCACAGGGGGCTTCCAGCATTCTGGGCATGCTCAGTAGGTCGTGCCACATCCAGCCAATCCACTTGCTGCAAATGCGGTAGATGCGGCACTGATACACTTCTATTGTAAGAATACCGTAATGTACATATGCGGCACAAATGCGGTATAGTTGCGGTGATCAAAAACCACGGCATGTTGCAGTTTAAGACAAGCCGCATTTGCCGCAGTAAAAGTGAAAATTGGTCAAAACCACACTTGCCGCAAGTACCGCAATTCCCATAGGAAATGAATGGGGCTTGCCGCAAGTGTGCCGTTACGTGGCAAATGCAGTAATTCTGCCAGATCTGCCGCAAATTCAAAAAACGCTGATGTGAAAGGAACCTAAATCAGACAATGTGATTATCAGGAATTGTGTTCTCATTTTGTCTCTCATAGTTGAGGTCACCTATGATGTCAATTACAATCCGACCTCATCTTTATAAGGCCATGTGCACACGTTGAGTATTTGATGAGTTTTTTACCTCAGGATTTGTAGCCAAAACCAGGAGTGGATAATTAAATACAGAAGTGGTGCAGGTGTTTCTATTAGACTTTTCCTCTGATTGCTCCACTCCTGGTTTTGTCTACAAATCCTGAGGTAAAAACCTCAGCAAATACTGAACGAGTGCACGAGGCCTAAGTGGGAGAACTTGCACAATTGGTGTATTCACCCTGTAGGTGGCGCTGGTGATAGAGAAGCTAGAAACATGCAGGCGCAGGCTCCGCTCATCCACTAAGGTTAGACTGGCTGGGATCTGCAGTCTGACAGAGTGGATGTGTGCGCTGTCCAGCTGAAGTCATTAACTTCTAGACTTCAGCCTATCGGAAAGCACCACACCCTACTGATACCTTCAGCCTTCTGCTTTAGGCTATGTGCACATCAGTCGGTTCTGCATTTCTGCAGACAGACCGGGAACCGGAGGACACTGGCAGAAACTGAGTTTTCTGTGCTCAGCAGTGTCCCTCGTTTTTTGCTAGTTTTTTGCTCGTTTTCCGCCCGGTTTTACAGCGTTTTGTCGGCGGTTTTTCTGAGCGGTTTTAAAACTGAGTTTTTAGTGCACTTGGTCAGCTGAAACCGGTGGAAAAATGGAGGAAAGAAGTCACTTGCTCTATTTTTGGAAACCGGTGAAAAAACTCAGTTTTGACTGAAAACGACCAGAAGAAAAACGTTGTAATGTAGACAGAGTTTTCTAAAATCCATTGACTAGCATGTTAATCCAACCGGAGGGTAGGATTAACATAAATTAACATAAAACTGAGCGGAAAACGCCGACGGAAAACGTCCAAAAGCAGCCCACAAAACGACTGATGTGCACATACCCTTAAAGGGAACCAACCACCTCGGATGACCCTCATACACTGTTAATATGTGCCCCTGCAGCCTAGTAAACCATTTGCAGCACTGTTTTTGTGTGAAAAGTGGCTGCAGTAGAAGTGAGATAATGATTTTATACACTTACATGCCTGCGTACTTGAGGGCGTCTCCCTGTGTGTGCTGGCACTTGTGAGCTGTGCTCATCATGTCTGCTCTCCCCTCCCTTATGCACGCCCCCTCTCAGCCTGCTATACTGTGTGAGGCTGATTGCGTCATAAAGGGGCGGGGCTACCGGGATGCCGCGATTTAGCCCCGCCCCTTTATGACGAGATCAGCCTCACATCACTATAGCAGGCTGAGAGGGGGCGTGCATAAGGGAGGGGAGAGCAGGCATGATGAGCACAGCCCACAAGTGCCAGCACACACAGGGAGACGCCCAGAAGTACACAGGCATGTAAGTGTATAAAATCATTATCTCACTTCTACTGCAGCCACTTTTCACACAAACACAGTGCTGCAAATGGTTTACTAGGCTGCAGGGGCACATATTAACAGTGTATGAGGGTCATCCGAGGTGGTTGGTTCCCTTTAAGCTGCCAGAAATAGCTTTTGGTTCCCCTGGTTAGTGTCCTGTCTTGAATTAGTGTTTTCCTGTTTTGCCTCAGCCTTTTACGGACACTTCTCCTGCCTCATTATTTTGTACTTTGCTGCCATCTTGGTTGTGACCCGGTCCCCTGACACTATCGGATCCTGATTTTGTCCTTTTTCTATAATAGAAAAAGAGAAAACAGAGCAAGCGCTCCCTGGGAAAAACCTGATGGATATTTTGCTGGAACACTAGGGTGGGGGTATATAGATGGACTCTCACCTAATCTGGTTGTGCTGTCTCTGCACAACCAGAGTGTACGCTCTCCAGCTCCGCTCTGTTTCACCGTCTGGATCCGCAGGTCCTTCACTTCCTCCTGGCTCCTGTATTCAAATTACCGATCGGCTCCGCAGCTCCAATACAACCCACAGCAAGTGGGAATCAATTCAGTGTAATATGTGTTGTCCTTATAGGAGCGCTGGAGCACAAATGGGGTCCGGTTCTCTAAGATTAAAAGGCTTTGACAATATTTTTAAAAATGTATAAAAACAACACATATATAAATCCTATTTGGATATTCCAGAATATATAGAAACCAATATATCCCCTTAAAGGGCCAGTACTGAATTTTTTTTTTTTTCCTTTTTCTCTATTTATGTACTCCTTCTATCATAAGGTTTAGTCCCTCTGGGGTTAGAGTGGCAAGTTTAAAAATCCAGAAGCTTTCCTTTTTCACCAAAACCCTAAATCTGTCCGTTTCCGTTTCGGGAATCCTATCTATAATGGTGAGTTTCAGCCCCCTGGGATCCTTCGAGTGGACCATACAGAAATGCTTTGATAAGATATGCAAGGTAAATCCACTCTGTATATTAGATCTGTGCTTGTTTAGCCTCGCATGCATTTTCTGTATTGTTCGGCCCACGTATTGGAATCCACCCGGACATTGTAACATATAGATCACATAACTAGATTGACAGTTAACCTTACAATTAATATTGAAGGTTTCCTTTGTTACTTCTGAATGAAACATTGTGGTACCAGAATTAATCGCCCCGCAGCACAAACAACCAGGCGATCTACATTTATAGCAGCCCATCTGGGCTAGCTCTTCATTTTTCTCATTCCCAGTTCTTAATATTGTATTACTTGGGGACACCCAACTTTGTATACTGCTGTTTTTTCTGAACACTATATGAGGTCTTTTTGGCAGTACATTCGCCAGTATGGGGTCCCCCTCCAGAATGAACCAATGTTTGTCTAGCAATTGTTTTATTTTGCCGCGGGACTTATTAAAAGTCGTCACAAGACTCCAATCTCTACATGCCTTAGTCCGAGCCTCCTCTTTTCCACTCTGGACCTTATCAATGCATGATGCCTGAGTCAATGCGGCTGTCCGATCATAGGCATCCTTCAATAATTTTTTGGGGTATCCCTTTTGAACAAATCTCTCTTTCAAGACCTGTGCTTCCCTTTCATAGTCTTCTTGATCAGAGCAATTTTTGCGTATCCGCCAATATTGGCCATATGGAGTATTTTTAAGACATCTGGGTAGGTGTCCACGGTCATATCTCAAGTAACTATTTACATCAACTGACTTGAAGTGTGTCATGGACACTCTACCCAGACCAACCAAACAAATGTTTAAATCTAAAAAGATTATCTCGGTCTTCGACATTGTGACTGTAAATTGAAGGCCCCAATAATTACTATTCAACTCTTGTGTAAATTTCAAGGCTTGTTCTTCCGTGCCCTTCCAGACAAAGAATAGATCATCGATAAAACGCCTATAAAGGACAATATGTCTCTGTGCAAGTCGGGACTGTGCGATGAGGATGGACTTTGTCCTTTTTCTGACCTCCTGGCTCTGACTCTGCTTGGTGACTTTCCTATCTCTGGACTGCAGCCCTTCCATAGGCAGCAACAGGGGCAGACTGGCCCAGTTGGCAGGACGGCATTTGCCCCCCAGGCCGGTGGTATAATCCACCTTTAGGGCCGCCCCCCCAGTGAGAGCAGCCGCGCACTTACTGCATTGATGGAGTGGCGGCAGAGTCGAGTGTAAAGCCGCACCAGCACCCCCCGCTCCTCAAAGGGCCTCAGGAGTGCTAGTACATGACATCCCCTGCTCTTCAAAGGGCCTCAGGAACACCAGCACCCCCTCCCACTTGGCCTCAGCAGTGATAGCACCCCCCTCACTTGGCCTCAGCAGTGATAGCACCCCTCCCCCGGTCCTCAGTTGGCCGCTGGCTGGTAAAGGCATACCGCCCCAAAGGGCAAGATCTACCAGTCAGCCCCTGGGCAGCAATCTCCTGGACCCTGCTGTAAATCCAGATCTCTATATAGCGGTTAATGGGTGTCAGGGTTTGTCGAGGTTCTGCCTAATAGAGCGGCTTGTAAAGTGAGAGGGAAAGCAATGGCATAATCACAGCACACCACCATATAATAAGAATACATTTAGGATTTTATTAGAAAACTTGAAAGACATACACAGAATAAGAACAACTTACAACAAAACACGAAAGAATGCCTGACCAAAAGTGTACATGCTCTTCTCTTTCAGTGGATACAATTCCCACATTATTATTCATTTATAGAGCACCATTGATTCCTTAGTGCTGTACATCAGAAAGGGTTACATACAAACAAGTTAAAAATACAATGGACAAACTAATAGTGACAGACTGATACAAAGGGGAGAGAGGACCCTGCCCTCGTAGGCTTACATTCTACAGGGCAGTGGGGACAGAGACAGTAGGTTGGGTTTGCTCTGGTGTTGGAGCGCCAGGTCCGATGGTGGTGGAGCACCTGGTCCAGTGTTTGTGAGGTGGCACATTAGTCATTGCAGGCTGTTCTGAAGAGATGGGTTTTCAGGTTCTGTTTGAAGGTTCTGAGTGTAGGGGACAGTCGGACGTTTTAGGGTGCAGAATTCCAGAGGATGGGGGATGCTCGGGCGAAGTTTTGCACGCAGTTAGATGAGGAACGTACAAGTGTGGAAGAGGTCTTTGGAGGATTGAAGATTATGAGTTGGATATCAGGAGATTAGTTCAGAGATATATGGGGGGGGGATACAGATTGGGGACGGCTTTGTAAGTCAGTGTTAGTAGTTTGAATTGGATACGTTGGTGAATTGGGAGCCAGTGGAGGGATTTGCAGAGGGTAGAAGTGGAGGAATAGCGAAGAGAGAGGTGGATCGTTCGGGCAGCAGAATTAAGGACAGATTGGAGAGGTGCAAGAGTGTTTGCAGGGAGGCCACAGAGGAGGAGGTTGCAGTAGTCGAGGCCGGAGATTATGAGGGCATGCACTAGTAGTTTAGTAGATTGAGGGTTGAGGGAGGGACAGATTCTGGAAATATTTTTGAGTTGGAGGTGGCAAGAGCTTGGATGTGCGGTTTGAAGGACAGGGCAGAGTCAATGGTTACTCCGAGGCAACGTACTTCACGTACAGGGCAAAGTGTGATGTCATTTATTGTGATAGATAGATCTAGTAAGGAAGGTGTGTGATCGATGGAGGAAAGATATGAGTTTGGTTTTCTCTACATTGAGCTTTAGGAAGCGAGAGGAGAAGGAGGAGGATATGGCTGATAGACACTCCGGGATTCTGGACAGGAGAGAGGTGACATCTGGGCCAGAGAGATAAATCTGAGTGTCATCAGCATACAGGTGATACTGGAATCCATGGGACTTTATGAGTTGTCCCAGACCAAAGATATAGATTGAAAAAAGAAGGGGCCCTAGGACAGAGCCTTGAGGGACCCCAACAGAGAGAGGATGGGGTGAGGAGGTCGTGTGGGAGTGGGAGACGCTAAGTGTGCGGTTGGAAAGGTAGGAAGAGATCCAGGAGAGGGCAAGGTCAGTGATACCAATGGAAGAGAAGATTTGTAATAGGAGGCAGTGGTTGACTGTGTCGAAAACAAAGGACAGGTCAAGAAGGAGGACAGAGAACTGTTTGTTAGCTTTGGCTTTGAGCAAGTCGTTAGTAATTTTGGCCAGGGCAGTTTCAGTGGAGTGGTGGGGGCGGAAATGGTGATCACCACTCACCTAACCAAGATCTTCTATCTCTCCCGACATCTTCCCCTCATCCTTGAAACACTATCATTACTCCATTATTAAAGAAAACTTCTCTTGACCCATCCTGCACAAACAACTACAGACCAGTCTCCAATCTCCCCTCCATCTCTAAACTCCATGAGCGCCTGGTCTACTCCCGCCTCACCCATTCTCTCCACTCACTCTCTTCTAGATTCATTACAGTCTGGTTTCTGCCCCCTACATTCAACAGAAACTGCTCTCACCAAGGTGACCAACAACCTTCTGACAGCAAAACGTAATGGTGACTACTCTCTACTTATCCTTCTAGATCTCTTTGCAGCCTTTGACACTGTTGACCGCCATCTCCTACTCTCCATTGGCATCAAGGACATAGCTCTCTCCTGCTTCTCTTCCTATCTTTCTGACCGCCCTTTCAGTGTATCATTTGCTGGTTGCACTTCCTCTCAATATTGGGGTCCCTCAGGGTTCAGTCCTTGGACCTCTTCTGTTCTCTCTCTACACGGCCCCGATTGGACAGACCATTGGCAGATTTGGCTTTCAGTACCATCTTTATGCTGATGACACACAACTATACACTTCAGCCCCTGACCTTACTCCCGCTCTAATAAAGAACACCAATGACTGTCTAACCGCAGTTTCCAATATCATGTCCACTCAACCTTTCCAAAACTGAACTTCTGCTCACACCCTTTACTAAGATCCCTAAATCTGACATCTCTCAGTGTGCGGCACCACAATAATGCCTAGTCAGCAGGCTCGCTGTCTGGGTGTTATGTTTGATTCTGATCTTTCCTTCACCCCATATATACAAGCTCTTGCCGCTTGCACCTGAAGAAACATCTCTAGAATCCACCCCTTTCTCACCTTGGAAACCACAAAAACCCTCACTGTGGCCCTGATTCACTCCCGCCTTGACCATTATAATTCTCTTTTAATTGGCCTTCCCCGCACTACACTTTACCCTCTCCAGTCCATCCTTAATGCAGCAGCCAGGATCACCTATCTGGCTAACCGTTACTCGAACGCTTCTGCTCTATGCCAATCACTGAACTGGCTGCCTATACACTATAGGATCAAATTCAAGCTGCTTGTTCTCACCCACAAAGCTCTTAACAGTGCAGCACCTCCCTACATCGCCTCCCTCATCTTTCTATCACCCCACCCGTTCTCTTCACTCTGGAAGTGACTTTAGACTCACTTTTGTATTAATCCGAACCTCCCACACCCGGCTCAAAGACTTCTCCCGAGCTGCACCAATTCTCTGGAATGCTCTACCACAAGAAATTAGGTGTACCCACAATTTACACAGTTTCAGGCAATCCCTAAAAACACATCTTTTTAGGGCGGCCTATCATGATCCATAGTCAAAGTCGTCTAGACATAGCCTATCCGCTCCACTAGTCTCAAGTGGATCACAAATAATGGTTAGTGGCCACTAAAGTACCGTGCCACGCCGCAATATCGCCTGGAGATCATAAAGGCGATATGTCGCCCCAGAGCAATCACCGTGAAATTGCCTCACGGTTGCGGCATGTGATTGGGGAATTTTGTGGCGATAAATCGCCTCTCACCCGTCGCCTGATTCCTGAACAGTGCTCAGTAATCAGCCGCAATCTTTAAGGCGATATTTACGTGTTGTGGCGTGTGAGAGGGCGATAGTGATGGAAAGAGCGTTGTCTATGATTTCCCGTAGGCGTTCCTCAGCGTGCTGGAGTCCGCGCCCCGTATGAGTTGATTGGTGTGGGCTACCGTGTTCCCATTGGCTGTCACTTGACACCGCTCCTGTGTGACACTTTGGCGCCTCGAAAGTGTGTTGCAGGAGCCACAATTGACAACACGAGCGTGTACTTGGTTAAAACTCCGATAGACAATGGCGTCATGTATTAGCCAGCTTTCCAGAGTAAGCTGACCAATGGTAACGCTGTTGCCTTGTACAATGAGTGTGAATGGGGCGCGGTCTAAACCACTGTGGCACGCCTAAGATCTCGCCTCACTGAACATGTACGCGCACATTGCCTTTGACATTGCGGCGTGTGAAGCGGTGATGGAATTAGGCAAGATTGGTTCCGCTGTAGGCGAGGCGATTTCCAGAGCGACACATCGCCTTAGCTTCGAGCGACATTGCGGCGTGTGATGCCGCCATTGGCGATCTGAGGCGAGCAAGAAAATCGGGAGCGCACACGTTAGATCGCCGCATATCGCCAGGCAATATTGCGGCATGTGACGGTACCTTTATGCTGCTCCAATCTGTTCCCCTTCTCCTCAAACTATACCATCATTGTATCACCTGTACTGTGGGTCACCCCCACCTCATTGTTAGATTGTGAGCTCTTATAAGCAGGGCTGTCATTATTTTGCTCTAATTATTGTATTATGCTTTGTATTGCATTGTATTATTTTTTGCATTGTATTGTATTTTCTGATAAACCTCTGTATTGTAAAGCGCTGTAGAATATGTTGGCGCTACATAAATAAAAATAATTACTACTTTGTGTGTCATAATTAGGCATTTAAATTGTAGAGAAACATTCATATTCTTATTCCCATATGGAGATCGAGAGCTGATATCCAAGTGAAAAATGTCCTAAATTCTGAAGATGAAAATGGATTTTACCGTGTGAGGTCTTTTATGTAGAAGAGTTGTTTTCCAAAAACCCTTCATCCAGATACTGAACATGAGCGGCTTCTCCTTTGAGTGAATTCTCTTACGTAACAAGATCTTGTTTTCGAGTAAAACATTTCTCACATTATTAACATGAACGTTACTTCTCCACTGAGTGAACTTTCTGTTGTTTCATGAAATTCGATTTCTGGCAAAAACATTTTTTATGTTCCACACATGGATATGGCTTCTCTCTGGAGTGATTTCTCACATATATAAATTCTCTCATGTATAAAAAGATCTGATGCACAAGTAAAACATTTCCCACATTCTGAACATGAATACGGCTTCTCGTGAATTCTCTTATGTATAAAAAGATGTGATTTCTGAATAAAACCTTTCCCACATTCTGAACATGAATATGGCTTCTGTCTTTTGTGAATTTTCTCATGTTTAACAAGATCTGACTTACAAGTAAAACATTTCCCACATTCTGCACATGAATATGGCTTCTCTCCTGTGTGAATTCTCTCATGTATAACAAGTTGTGATTTCTGAGTAAAATGTTTCCCACATTCTGAACATGAATATGGCTTCTCTCCAGTGTGAATTCTCTCATGCTTAATAAGATCTGATTTCTGAATAAAACATTTCCCACATTCTGCACATGCATATGGCTTCTTTCCTGTGTGAATTATCTTATGTCTAACAAGATGTGATTTTTGTGTAAAACATTTCCCACATTCTAAACATGAATATGGCTTCTCCCTTGTAGAAGTTCTCTGATCATCCACAGTTTTTTTGTCTTTTCTATTTTGCTTTATAGTCCGTGATGAATTTGGAAATAATTCTTCATTACAGGAATCAGATGACCGATCTTTGCTGGGAGGTGCTGATGGTATTTTGGAGATGACAACATGCTCTTGATATCTTTCTTGTGTGATACTACAACCATCTGCATTAAAATATGAAGATATTAGATGTCTTTCAGTGAT